>CAJHNH020002292.1:115309-170109 GCA_905116865.2 Candidula unifasciata | reverse complement strand
CAGCCATAGTGCCATTCATTACTTGCTAAGACAGCCCTTCCAATGTGGGACACAATGTTTTTGTTATTCTAAGATCCCACCCCAGCTGTCGTTGGGGGTCCTAATACATCTTTACGGCTGAACGGGGTTTCTGGGACTTGTGCTCGGGTGATCCTCATCCGAATGGTGGCACTTTGTGTCAGCGGGTGTTGGTGGCTTGTTTTACGGTGCTGGTTGGGTTAAATCACATACGTACATGCATGCATACTTACACCTACATAGCCAGTCATCTCCTCAGTAGGTTTTCCCCCTTGAACCACTGCGAAAGAGGAGCTGCTGTGCTTCCCGAATCACTAATCCATCCGTGCAAGGAACTGTTGACATTTATCGGTGTTCTCCTCAATGAGCTGGGTGTCATTCTCTGCACTACCAATCCAAGATTTTACTCTTATGTAATTGTTCGAAGTTTGAGTCATAAAGCGGGTGTCCAGGGTTTGACTTTACCTTGAGGACAATCTTGGTTTGCACGATTCTATTATCTATTGTGGGATAATCTAACAGGCCTCGAATAGATTTGTATGAAACACGAGGTAGTAGAGCTATAGATTATGATTCCTTCGTTTCTTCCTTAATAAAGACTTTGATTGAAACATTCGTCTGTATTTAAGCACGCGTTTTCCATTCTCTTTGTTGAGCTTCGTAATGAGAGTTTTGTGGTTTAGTCACTTTCTCCTATACTTTAGTGTTCAAACTGAAATAATGAAGTGGTTTGAATGATCCTCTGACTACACACACAGATACGTACGCACACAAGCACGCATACACACATACAAGCTCAAATTCTCTCAGGTACAAACACACGAACAAGGTAATAAACATGAAACAAAAACAGATCTGGTATTTTAAAATCTTTTTTCTAATAAGCCTTTGGAGACATTGAGCTTCACTGATGTAGATATCATTCATCTCCATTCACCTCTGTTATTGGCCATCGCTTTCCAGCTGGTTACTCCACACGTTAGAATGTCTACTCGTTTTATTTTCTCTCCACTGTCTTCTTAGTCTGCCCCGTGGTCTGCATCCATTTAACATTTATGTACGTAGTTTTGATCTCTCTGTTAGATTACAGTCTCTCTATATTCTAAACCATTTGAGTAAATTAGCCCCATGGCAATAGAAATTAAACAAATTATGAGTTTTGTTGGTACTTCTCACACTCCTTCATGTGCTGTTTGCATATTTGAGATATTTGATGGGTCCAAAGATTCATTGTAAAACTGTTATCAAATGTTTTTAATAAGGATTTTTGTGTGTGTGTGTGTGTGTGTGGTACCCCAAGTGTCAAACCTATATTAGACAAATGGTCTTTATTCTTTTATTCATATTTTAATGTTCTGTTATATTTTGTCGGCATCCACGCATGTTATCAGATGTTTGCTAATTTTAAGCGTAGTAATATATTTTTTTTCAATTATTATAACTTTTTTTTTTTTGGTTCGTAGATGACAGCCTCCAGTCAGACTATATTACTGTGCGTGTTACACCACTACTGAAAGGAGAACTTCTGCACCACCAAGTCATTTGTATGTCGAATCTCGGACACAACAATGAAACTCATCCACAGATTCCTATATCAGACTCTACAAGCGTACGTAGAACCAAATTTAACAGTTATCTGAATGTCGACTAGGCACAAGAAAATTAATATGAAATACAAGCAAAAGTCGTGATATTGCTAAAATCTATAATAAAGTGCCGATAGTTCTACACACTGCTTGAAGAGCATATCACTTGAATGCAATGCGTCAGAAGGTGTAGAATACGATTTTTCTGTTTACTTTACCATTTACTAAAACGCCTCAGTGCGTATGAAGCAGGACTCGGCTATTTTTATGGCAAGAAGATCATATGGATGTGAGTCGTGGACTATCTCGTGGTCATTAAGGAAGAAAATATGGACATTTTGTCTCTATTTGATAGCTGACAGTAAGAGAGAAGCATAGTGTCACGAAACTTTTGTTTTAAGTAAAAGTAAAAGACCCTTTCCACGCCTTTAGGGGTATAGGGCATATAGGGCTAGACCTATATTTTTATAGACCAACGGCACAAGATGGGTGATGTGGTCAGCATCAGATTTTGTTTTACTCTTGTTTTTTTATATTTTAGTATACATAAAGGCCTATCCATCCATCTTTTTACCATTCCATCCAGCCACGAATATATAGCCATCCTGCATCACATTTATTCATGTACCCACCCATCTATACCACCATCTACTCATCCACTCACCCCAACATCCACTCATGCTTTTTCTATCTATCTATCTATCTATCTATCTATCTATCTATCTATCTATCTATCTATCTATCTATCTATCTATCTATCTATCTATCTATCTATCTATCTATCTATCTATCTATCTATCTATCTATCTATCTATCTATCTATCTATCTATCTATCTATCTATCTATCTATCTATCTATCTATCTATCTATCTATCTATCTATCTATCTATCTATCTATCTATCTATCTATCTATCTATCTATCTATCTATCTATCTATCTATCTATCTATCTATCTATCTATCTATCTATCTATCTATCTATCTATCTATCTATCTATCTATCTATCTATCTATCTATCTATCTATCTATCTATCTATCTATCTATCTATCTATCTATCTATCTATCTATCTATCTATCTATCTATCTATCTATCTATCTATCTATCTATCTATCTATCTATCTATCTATCTATCTAATCTATCTAATCTATCTATCTATCTATCTATCTATCTATCTATCTATCTATCTATCTATCTATCTATCTATCTATCTATCTATCTATCTATCTATCTATCTATCTATCTATCTATCTATCTATCTATCTATCTATCTATCTATCTATCTATCTATCTATCTATCTATCTATCTATCTATCTATCTATCTATCTATCTATCTATCTATCTATCTATCTATCTATCTATCTATCTATCTATCTATCTATCTATCTATATGTCTGTCTGTTGGTATTTGTACATAGGCACTGGCACCACTTTTATCCCATATGCATGTACAAATGTCATCCCCACGACCCGACCGTGGTTACGCCATATTGGCTGACACCTCCCTCCCCCTTTTGGACGCTCAGCGAACACTGTTGCGTCTGTTGGCGTTAACTCCTCCCATCACTCTGGTATTCCGACCCTGCTTTCGCTTCCTGTCCGCGCTTTTGCAATTTATAGGTTAGTACCTGTCCTGTTCATCCTCTTGAACACAGTTTTTGCCAGTGACTCAAATGAGTATAATTTGTTTAGTACATAACAGTCCTATGTAGTCACTTTTTAGTCAGTGTATGTATGTGTATGTGGGCTGTGTTGTCTTGATGTCCCGATGAAGACTAATCGCCACAGCGACCCGTGTTTGTTCAATGTTCAATGTAATTGATTTTGTAAATCTGACATAAACTATTTGTTTTTTTTTCTTACCCCCTTTTTCTTCTCTTTCCTATAATTTGCTTCCTTTTAAACATGTATCCTTTACAGGACGTTGCAAAACCAACGCCAGCATTTTTCGGCTGTTGTGGTTTTTCTGGGCAAATTTACGTCTAGTAGTTTGTGATTCCTCTGGACGGTCGGCTTCTGGATACCACTGTCGAAACCAACGCAAGGAGCAGGGCCAGCGGCTGGGATCGAACCCGGCACCCTGGCATTACGAAGCCACGCATAAGCCACAGACGCTGAAGCACAACCAGTATGCGACTTGAATAGTCAGCATCTTCATCTTAAAACATATGCTACAGGAGACTGAACATCGGAGTGTATGCCTGGGTGCTGTCGATTCTTAACAAGTAAATCAGTAAACGAACATAAGCTGTGTAAAAAAGATACGGTGATTTGTTTTGTTTCAGAACATATCAAGACATGCCACTATCGTACCTCTTCCACAAAATGTAACTACAGCCATCGTGGATATCAGTATTAATTCAAATGTATGGGAGTACCTGGTGCAGACACCCAGATTCAGCAGAAGCTGTGAGTCGTCGTGTTGTTGACATAATATTTATACAATTCTCGTCAAGCTGCGAGTCTCCACAGCTGCAGCTACTAACTATTTGTACGCTGAACACAGCTGGTTAAACTTCCTTAAACAAAAAACACAAAAATCAAACACTGAACTGATTGACTGTTATAAGACATGGACAGGTGTAGGCTTTTTGTAATGATTTTATTTGTTAAGTCTGTTTTCGTATAAACTTGTTCCTGAATTTGGTCATTTTGTTATTTCAATGTCAGTAATTTGGCGTAGGGTTGGGTAAATGAAGACAGTTTCACGCTAACGCCGTCAGTCGCCTCTTACGACAAGCATGGTGTGTTACAGTTTCAAAATTATTTAGTATTTATTATGTGGTAGCTACTTTCTCAAAATACACTAGGCAGAAAATAACAACTAAAAGATCATCCACCATCTACAGGCAAAGTTTCTGAAAATATTCCTACATTATATATTATAATCAAAGGTTGAAAATTTAAAAGAAAATATTTGTAACTGCACCATGTGATATATAATTTCATTTAACGCTACGAAAGAAGAAACCGTTAAAACTGAAAAAATTAAGGGTTTGGGAGGGAGCTCATAAAATGGACATGGACAGATACAGTATATGATTAGAACATAGAAACGCAGGAGGTACGACACATATTCGGGTGGATTGGCTGGGGTTGGTAGGAATTACTTAAAATTCCATAATTGAAAGGCTGTAGAAGCGCAGACATGGCACTAGATATTGATAATTAAAATGTTTAATTTACGACAATCTAAGTTTTATTTTTGCTTATTTTTGTAAATGATATAAGGTGATTTTACTGGAACCTACACAGGAATGGAATGTCTAAAACACCTCTGAAATTAAGTGGGGACAGACATGAATACTAGGTTGGAAAAATGAGGGGAACTATCGGAAACAGTATAAGAGGGATTTGTTGGTGGGTTGGGAGAAAAAAAAGGGGGGGGGGGGGGGGGTTAGTTGATATTCTTTGTTTTTTTTAAAAACTCAGATGCATATCAGAAGCAGAAGAATTAAATACAACTATTATTTCCCCTAGCATGGATCCTACAGGGTATATCAGTCACTGCACAAGGAAACAAAGGTTACATCAGCATTACGACTCCAGTCAGCTTGTCAAGAGACTCGATTAACAACTACCGAATCTTATACTTTGTAACACTTGTGTGTCACTTATACAGTGAGACAGAACACAACCAGACGGATAATAAACGGTCCATGAAAATCGTATCAAGGTCTCAAGTAACTAGTTGTTCTAATACTAGCAGAGAAATATATATGCAGTACCTTCTGCAGGTAAGTACGTATATTTAAGTTATCGATTAGTTCAGATGCTAAATTTATCTGGCTGTTGCAGATCTTTCCAAACGGTCTCCACATATTTTTGTGTCGGCTGTACTGTGGAGATGTGTCCCCCGAACGTAATGCGCTAAACATAATATTCGGTAATTTCATGCCAGATTAAAATTTGTTATCTTTGTTTTTATATTTGCTTTTGGTTTCAAGTGTTAAATAGTATGTCAAAGTATTTCACACATGCAGTTATCTTTTCGCAGAATTGTGAGTGTATTTACCTATTGTAACCGGATAGTTACTTATTTGCTAGCTGGCTGAATTACTTTGTCGCCATATTATGAGTTTCTTCTTCTTCTTCGTTTCCGTTCACAGCTTGTAAACTCCGGCGGAAAGTTTTGGTTATTTGTCCACTTCTGGACTCTGGTCGTATTCCAGAAACTGAGTGATGCGTGCATATCCGTTTGCCAAAGCTGACTCATTTGCATGCAGACTGTTGGTTACTTGTCTCTCAGGCAGATGTACTCTCACTTTGAAGGAAGCTCCTAATTACTTGACTCTTACGACATGCTTGTGTGTAGGCAGTGGGTCTATTCTTGTTTCTCCACAATGGGCCCCGGAACCTTAACGGGGTAAGTTATGTGTTTAAAAAAATGTGTCACCAGCAAGAAAAGTTTAGAGAGTCCGTGGCTGTTATAAAAAGTAAGCCGTTGTGAATGCAGTTTAACAGGCCATCGGGAACCGGGTTGTCCCCTGTGCTCGTCAGCAGACGACTTCGTCGCAAGTGGGAACAGTGTTTGGGTCTGTGTCAATTGATTGCAACAACACTGCAGGAGTAGTTTTCATGGCTCTTGGTGGCTTCAATCGTAAGCCATTGTATATGGCACACATAACTGGTCACAATTATAACCTAAAGCTCGCCCTTAGGGGAATACTGGTTTAACGTGGCGAGTTCTTCCCGTAGCAAAGCACCTGTCTACTCTTTCAAAACCCTACTTCCTTTTCCAACTCATATTGTAAAGAAACCCAATTTTATAACGCAGTTATGAGCTCCTCAGCTGTAGTGGTACGCGGTGTCGTAAATAGAATGTATGATGGCCTTGTGCAGTCATTTATCTTTCGCTCCATATTCTGTCAGCTAAACTTCAGTATCGCTATAGCCATTAAAAAAAAAAAAAAGCGCTAACGAATATGGGCTACATGATGATGAAAATAAATAATAAAAGCAATAAAAATAAAAACATGTTATTACAATCGTTTATATTTTGCTGCCTTCAAAAATGTTGCTTTTTCCTAAATGTTTTCTCCATGTGCAGCTGCACATGTTGCACAGTGGCTAAAATCGGCCCTGTTTAACGAAAAAGAGGGAAAGGCTGGGGGTGGGGGGGGGGGGGGGGGAGGAGTTCCCCTAACAAAGCTGTTGACAGAAATCAGTTGGCTGTCCTAATAACGCACTGACCACTATGTCAGCGTTTGTCACTTCAGCTTATTATCTCCTGAAAAGCTGAACTTCAGAGCAATTAAGAAATAAAAAAATTCTTAAAATAACTATCTGTTATAGATAACAATAACTACATTGCCTTATCTTAGGACTGACAAAGGAACGTTTAGTGCGCTGGTTAGTATTGAAAGAGTTAAAAAGAGTTTCTAATAATTTTACACCCACGGACATTTATCTCGTATGGTTTCTTCTCAGATACCATACTGATTATTTTTTGCTTGGCACCAAAAATATCACTCACAGAATAAATTCCACAGATTAGCTGCCCATCTGTTATACCGTTGGCCATGGTAACACGCACTTCTTTCTAGCATTTGTATTGCATCTTCAATATCGTTATCGAGTTGCCTATCCTATACAGCTGTCAGGTGCTTGTTGTTTTGATAAGGAAAATACGTTCAGTAGTTTGTCATTGCCAACTGAAGGGTTTAATGAAAATACTGTTGTCGAAATCAGCCCAAAGCGGTCTGTTGACAAATCGCACCCATATGACTTCAAACCCTGTTGTGTCAGAATTATAAAACCGAATTCACAAAACACAAATCTTAAATGCTGACGTCTTTCATATAAGCCAGCTTTTGTTACAATGGCGGCCATTGAAAAAGTTAAATAGCAATGAAAAAGCATCGCTGCTTTCAGACAGTGAAGAAGCACGAGATACATTGAAGTGTTACGATGTGCTGCGACAAACTCCCATCCTGGAGGAATTTCCTAACATAAATCTCAAGTGCTTTGATTCTGTTAGTAGTTAGTAACTGAGTTTTCTAACAGGGACTTTCAGCAGAGACTTTGTTGGTTAAATGAATCTTTACTCACTTTCTCTCGTAACCCTAACTGCGTTCCCCCCCCCCCCTCTCTCTCTCTGTCTCTTTACGCACACACACACACACACACACACACACACACATACTCACACACACACATACATACACGTACATAAACGGGTACAAGAGAGCTGGTTCCTAACAACAGTAGGAGTCCGATAGGGCTGCCTCCTTCTCTCCTCAACACTGTATCACTTCTTAGAAAGAATTATGACTGACGTCCTAGAAAAACATCATGGAACAGTGTAGGGGATGAATCATTAAAAAACTTAAGGTTTGCAGATGGCATCGATGGTTTGACAGGGATAGAACAAGAGCTTGTAAACCTGCTGGATGAAACATCGACCAAGTTTGGCATGGAGAAAAACGCAGAAAACACTAAAGTAATGACTAATAATCTAGCTGGCATAAAAACACTTATACACTTAAAAGTCGCAAGTTAGACCAAGTCTATCACTTCACAAATGACTAGGTATCATTAACCAATGAATTCCAGAGAAATTTGACTAAAAAGCTCAACAAAATGGGAAAGAGGAAAACGTGCACAAAACAACACAACGTAACGTTTCGGCCAGGCAGCCTTTTTCAAACACAAGTGGACTACACAAACGAGGAATGGAGAGTATGTAGATCTCTAATTGGTGACGTGAGCGACGTTTAAAAAATGTGATGCGGAATAAATGAAATAAAATAAAATAAACAATGGCTAAAAAATATAGTCACAATACTGGGAATAAAAGAAATGCAAGTGTTAATGATACATAAATGATATTGATAAGAAATAGAATATGGTAATAATATGAAATAAAATAAAATCATTAACATTTAAAATGTAATAAGATTAGAACTATTTAGATGAAGGTATGTTGGATATAGATACCTCTTGGACTAAGAACGCCAAGGCTGTGGATAAGGCGATTTTCCAAAGCGAGGCGGGTAGTATGATCGCCAGAGCAAGATTTTTAATGCTGTGACAGATATGTCATCTTTACCGCTGTGGTCAGGGCTATTAAAATGAAGAGGGATTGGTTTGAGTGTCTTCTTGTCGATATCAGAGAGTTGTGTTTCCCGGAAACGATCAGCTAAGCTTCCTGCCAGTCTCCCCAATGTATGCCATGTGCATCGTTTGCAGATAATTGCATAAATTACGTTGCGGGATTCGCAAGTAAAAGGTTCCCTAATTTGAAAAGAACCATTAGGGAAACTGACCGAAGAAGTCTGGACAACGAAAGGACATGTTTTGCAGGTGCTGCGTGAGCACTGAGTAGTCCCAAGAGGAAGTGCTGTATGGATCGGTGGGAGTCGGCTACGGACAAGTATGTCTTTAAGGTTGCGATCTCGTCTGTAAACTAATCTAGGTTTCTCACTAAAGATAATCTTGGTGTCCGGATCAGAGCGGAGGATGTCCAAATGACGAAAGAATACTTTGGAAGCAACCACATTGTTAGGGTGAAAAGTCAAGATCAATTTAGGTCCATCATTGGTGGAGTTACGTTTGGTAGGAAAAGCATCTCTCCTGGTGATTGCTAAAACTTTGTTTAGAGCCCCTTGTAGAATGTGTTCCGGGTAGAAACGGGCACGGAAGAATTCAAAAATTTTATTCCCAGTATTGTGACTATATTTTTTAGCCATCGTTTATTTTATTTTATTTCATTTATTCCGCATCACATTTTTTAACGTCGCTCACGTCACCCCTTAGAGATCTACATACTCTCCATTCCTCGTTTGTGTAGTCCACTTGTGTTTGAAAAAGGCTGCCTGGCCGAAACGTTACGTTGTGTTGTTTTGTGCACGTTTTCCTCTTTCCCATTTTGTTGAGCTTTTTAGTCAAATTTCTCTGGAATACATTGTATTAGCTTGACTGCAGTCACCCCCATAGTTTTATCATTATCCAGCATGTTGTCAAACATGAAACTTTTTTCACTACAGTGAAAAACGCAGAGTAATGGCACGGACATGTAATAAAATCTGCCGGTCTCTCAAAAACAGTGCTAAATGGCTCTGTAGAAGGGAAGAGGAGAAGTGGCAGACAGGGAATAATCTGATTCAGAACTTGACTGACAGAACAGACTTTAGGCACCGGTGCGTCACAGGTGAACGGATCAGAGAGTTAACAGCTAGTGACCCAACGACACGCAATATTACAGGATACTGATTATCATACCCACACACACACACACACACACACATACACACATGCACGCACGCGCACGTACACACACACACACATACACCAGTTTACTAATTTGTACAGTTATCTTAGAATGAAAATGATGCCTAGTTTAATTCGAAGTCGGAGTGCATCTGCCTAAGAGGAAAGGTACGTAGAGCCTGCACATAAGTAAGATATTTAAAAAGGATGTGCACACGATGTACTCAGGTTCCGTAACAAGACTAGAGTCCGGAGAGGGGCGAATATCGAGAACTGTTCGCCGGAGTGTACAGACGGTGAACGCGAAGAAGAAAGAAGAAGAAAGAATTGACTTTGATTCTGTTGCTCGGTGTCATAACACACGCAGGTTATTAATCAGCTCTTTATGTGCTCAGTATAAAGTGTTCTGTGTATATGATAATTTTACTAGCAAAATTGTCTTGTTATCTGCAAGATATAATGCCACAGATGGAGTCCCGACTAAATTTAACAAGTGATCTCCTTGTGGATGCAATTTTCCGTTATTTTGAAGCCCACCCTGGCTCTTGCCAGTGGCCGCAATATAGCCCGGCTATAAATATGGTCTAATGGCTGAACGCGGTTACCAGGAACCTCTCCACGGGTGATCCTTATCCGCATGGTGGCACTTTGTGTCATCGATTGTTTATCGCTTGTGTGATGTCCTGGTACTGTAAAATGTACTACTACTTCCGACTGATTGCTTCACTGCAGTAATATCATGCAAATCATATATATATATATACACATATAATTTTTTATATTTGCATGACTGTGTGTGTGAGTGTGTGTTTGTGTGTGTATAAAATAATAAACAATATTCTCACCATTATAACACCCGTTTGTATTATTGTTTCAGTCCCCTAAAACCCTGGTGTTTGAGATGACTGGATTGGCTTACTCAGTGGTGGTGAGAAGTTGACTGAATAATTAAAATGATCTATATTTGCTAATTTAACACTCTTCTTCTTAGCCTTCATCGGCTACAAACTCCTGTGGAAAGTTCTGCTTGTTCGTTCACTCCTAGACTTTGGTCCAGGTCCACAACTTGATTTTTGCGTGCACATCCCCTGTACAGATCAGACATATTTGTGTGCAGACTATTTGTTCCTTTGCCTCTTAAGCAGATTCACGCCTACTTTGAAGGATACACTTTGATTAGTCGGCTTTAAAGACATGCTTGTAAGTGGGCAGCAGCTCTATAATAATACATCCCCTGCTTCACATTATGGGGCCCTGGAACCCACACGGGGACTAATATAATAGAAGTCTGGTAGTCTGGTAGTCTTAGTTTCAGCTTCATATCAAACGGGTCGCCCCATCTTTGCTCCACTCCTGTGCCAACGAAAAACACCCAGAATGTTTATCACAGTAGTCCCTTGTGGAAAGATTGACAGACTGCTGTCTGAGCATATCTAGCATACACTCGCATTAAAGCATACGGTAGCCATCCGAAGTGCTAACACAAACAGTCCAACATTAGAAATGCAGTTCATCATTGATGATAGCAGAACTTGTCGCCAACAGTTCAGCAGTTGTCCACCCGATCAATTTTAACCACATACGGGCACTGCCAACATTGCAAGACAGGCATCACGCCATTTTCTGAATCTACAATTCACACCACCATGTTGGTCATAGTCGAAAATACATTCCAAATGCAATCCGCAGCTCACAGGGTCACGCCATGCATTCAACTCAGAAGCTGGGCGACGAAACTATATCGTCTACAAATGGAGCAAAAATACTTCGGCCACAGTCCGGCAGAAGCAAAAAATTTGCCTCTGCTTCGAACAGCGCCGCTGTCTAGCGTCCATTTTAACCGCATGACTGATAGAAGTAATGTATCTTACCTAAGATAAGTTTAGCAATACAATTTGCCAAGTTTGTACAAATATTGTCCGGGGTAATAAGGGGAAAAAATTATAGGTTAATAGTTTGAATGTAAAATTGCCTCGTAAAATCTCAGAGAGCTACCACATTGCTGGGGCTAGTTCTGCAACGTCCTATTAAGGACACACTGCTAACTTTATAATGACGTCATTTAAATAAAAGTTAATGTAATGAGGTGAATTTCTGGGTAATCCCAGAGAGTTTCCGATTGGAGGGACAAGGTCAGATGACCAGTGAAACAATAGGAAAGCGAAATAAGCATGTCTAGAGTATCCCGTGTTGGGTGAATAGAGGTAGGAGAAAAGCGTGAGACTAGAACGGAAGGTGTGAACCAAAGAGGACAGGGAGTCAGTTGAAGTTTGGACCTGGATGTGTGCGGTCGAATGCAACAGAACAGCTGAGAAGAATGCGGACTGTCTGACCACGTGCAATTGTTCGAGAAGAAGATTTAATGTCTACTGACTGCACATTTCGACTGTGTACAAGTACAAGGAACAAGATGTTAGCCTAAGCCAGACTTATAGTCCGAAAAGTAACTGCAGAGAGAATCACGGTGTGAGATAGAAAGGTTGTTATAAATCAGATATGGGTAGCATCTACGAGAACACAGATGAGCGAATGGACGGTGTAGAGCGGTTGGAATAGCTAATGAAGATCAATAACTGCCGTTTGTCGACTGGTGTGTTTATAGTAATTATACATATAACTAAGAACGTCAGTCAAACAATGTGATGAGTTCAATCAAACCCTAGACAGAGCCACATTGCAATATCTTCTTTTTGCAATCCTTGATGTATGATATCGACAGTCGTATTGTTTCCACAGCCTCCTGTCTCATGTACTGTCAGTCAACGCTGACACAAATGATCCCCCATGCCATGATGCGGATCACTTGAACGACTGTAACCTTTAAGCTCTTGAACTGAGTAACTTAACTTTTTCCCGGTCTTATTTATTCCGCTTACACATTCAACCTTGATAGCAGATACAGCCATGAAATTGCAACAACATCTAACATCCATGAATGAAGAATGTAAAACAAATTATATGAGAATCAACACTGAAAATACAGAAGTAATGTCAATAGGAAAAAAGAAGACAGATCTAAACATAGCAATAGAATACAAAGATATTAAACAGGCATCTGAGTTTAAATATATGGGAACTACATTTACCGAAGATAGGAAATTGGATAAAGAAATTGACATTAGACGCAGTAAAGCAAACCAAAATTTGGGACAGCTAGCTCCCCTCTTACAGCATAAGACAATCCCAATCAGCACAAAGAGACATCTTATTCAATGCATATTTATTCCAACTCTGTGCTACCAGTGCCAGACATGGTCACTCACAACAAACCATACAAGAAAAATAGTAACCACGGAAATGAGATGTCTGAGAAGGGCTGTAGGAGTGACCAATTCTGGATTACATACAAAGACAGCAAGTGAAATGGTTTGCCCACTTAAAGAGAATGCCTTGTGACACCATACCATACAAAGCATACATGGAAAGAGAAGAAGGACCTAGAGCACGGGGTAGACCAAGAACAAGATGGAAGGATAACATCAGAGAAACTCTACAACAGCACGATGTGCCTATGGTCGAGGCAGCCAGAAGAGCTAGAAACAGAACCTTATATCTCCCTCGACACCCACAGCGGTAAAAGAGGAAGTGAAGAAGATGAAGAAGAAGAAGAAGACACATTCAACCACCCAATCTGTACATTAACTCCTCCCACAGTGCTAACGAATTAGCTGCTTAGACCAAACATTGGATGCTTAAAAGTTTTAATTTTTTTATCTGTCTTGAGACTTGCCTTGAAATCGCTCTGTTTCAGGTTGATGCCCAGCACCTCACTGGCTCTGCAAATCAGGTCATCGGGGAGGCAGAGGTGACCACGCCCATATTCGTACATGTAGGTGAGCACAAACATCAATCACGCATATTTTAATACTCATTTAGAACGGTATTTCAATTGTTGGACCCTAGTCTGTCGGTCCTTAGGTCTTGGGTTTAAATCCACATAAGGCTGATTCAGTGGCGATGCGTGCATGTAACGCCCGTGATCCCCGCTCACACTTTCTATTGCCAAAGAAAACACAATTACTTCACTGTTGTACTAGTATTTACTCTGTACTACAAATACACTGTTGTATTATTTACTCTCTACTAAAAATACACTGTTTTATAAGTATTTACTCTGTACTACAAACACACTGTTTAATCAGTATTTACTCTGTACTACAAATACTGTTTTACTAATATTTACTCTGTACTACAAATACACTGTTTTATTATTATTTACTCTGTAATACAAATACACTGTTTTCTTAGTATTTACATTGTACTACAAATGCACTGTTTTATCAGTATTTGATATATACTACCCATACACTGTTTTATCAGTATTTACTCTGTACTAAAAATACACTGTTTTATTATTATTTACTCTGTACTACAAATACACTGTTTTATTAGTATTTACTTGTACTCTACTAAAATACACGTTTTGTACTAAAAAATACACTGTTTTATTATTATTTAATCCGAACTACAAATACTCTGTTTTATCAGTATTTAATCAGTACTACAAATACACTGTTTTATTAGTATTTACTATGCGCTACAAATTCGCCACTTTGTTTACGTCACATAGTGAAAAGAAAGCTCGCCGCATGCTTACACCACTCATGCAGAAACAGTAGCGTGCGAAAGCCACCAGTTACAGCGCTAGCTGCGCGCGCATATTCTCAACAGTGAAGTGAGAAGGAAGGATCTCTCACGTGATAATTTACTAACGCTTACACATACAAATTGTTCACACCTCACAACTAGGTTGATTTTTTTAAAAATGGCTTCGGTTTCTAGGTCGATCTGGCCTATATATGAAAAATACGAAACATTTTGCAAATTAAACGTGGTCGGCATTGTGTTAACCACAAAGTCAGTCGAGCCACGACTGGGTTAAAATATATGAGTTTTGGATATATGATTTATGATTAACCCTCCGAAACCAAATTAGAAATTATACTATTATACAGACTGTGGAAACAGCACCGTGCATCAAATTCATTTAGAAACAGATAATAAAATGGCTCTGTTCAAATGCAGAGAACAACTACCAACGTAAACACCACACATAGAAAGGTCTTATGTGAAAGCAAGCGGCCGCCCTACTAGAATACGGACTGGTCATGTTAAAGAGCTTCTGCATCGACACAGAATGACAATAGGCATTTCTACCCATCAAGCAATGGATCGCAAATTGTTCCTTCACCCGACACTTAACTGCAAAGGAGGACATTTATGTTGATGATAATTGATAACCTCATGCCGAAATTTATACCCACATGCCGTGAGAACGGTCGTTTATTTACTATTCATTATTGTGAGAACCGTTGCAGATGCAGCCTCAACATTTGATTCAGTGCTCAGTCTCAAATTATCTAATTTTTCAAATATGTTGGGATTTGAGTATTTGATAGTGCCGTAGACTGACGTCCTAAGAATGAAGACACACTACAGATACATGTAATAATTTCAAGAGCAGGGATGTCGCCACAGAGAAATCATTGTGGGGGGGGGGGCTGTCAGTCCCTTTATTATTGTTCAGTGTCAAAGGGTGGGGTGTGTGTGTGTGTGTGTGTGTGTGTGTATGTGTGTGTGTGTGTGTGTGTGTTTGAGCCTTATTTATGTGCGCAATAATAATAATAGTTATTTTATATCTGTCTGGTTATAATAATAATCATTATAATAATCATAATTATCATTTTTATCACTACAATGTGCTGACTGGCAAATAAGTATAAATTTTCTCTTGAAATAATATTTAATATAATAATAAATACCTGAAAAGAGAAGTCTATACAGGATGGGGGAGGAGGGCACAAGGCCTACAACAATTTTTGGAGGGGTGGGGCTAAAGTTACCTGACCCACCCCCTCCCTAGGCTTTGGCGTTCTTGTGCTAGATTTACCGTGCTGTGTATTCGTCTTCTAGTATCTCCTTTCTCTAGTTCTATTATGCCTTTATTAGAGAGAAAAGGATCCTTTCGTCTTCTAGTATCTCCTTTCTCTAGTTATATTATGCCTTTATTAGAGAGAAAAGCAAGATTCTGGTAAAAAGCCACAATAATCAAGTATCTCCCAACATACATAAATTTAAAAAAAAACGGGGGGGGGGGGGGGTACAAGTTGAAACCTTTAAATATCTCGGCTCCCACTTATGTAACACTCTGTGGCAATCACGCTTTGTAATGCCGGGGTGTCAGGTTCGATCCCAGCTTTGGACGATTTGTCCTGTCGTCGTTTCATCAGTGGTACCGAGATCTGAACGTTTAGAGCGCAATGGCGAACTACTGAATGTTACATATGCCTAGAAAAATCAGTTAGGAATGGACAGGACTAAGTTTTCATACACTTGTTCATCAAACGGAAGATGGAGAAAATAACGGGTTTTGTGTGTAAATTTAAAATCAGGCGACATACTATAAGCTCAACTGATATTTGTTTACACTATTTCTCTAAACTCAGGGGTCTCAGTCGATGTGCACTATACGTTCACTCAAAAACCACGACTGGAAGATTCCACTGTACAAGACGTTAACGGCGACAATAAAATGACAGCGTCTGAATTATCAGGTTTGTAATAAGTATTGTTCATGATTCTTCTTCTTCTCTTCCACCTTGTACCTCAGTAAAGTGTCAGGAGGCGCGGAGGGAGGGAAAAAAAGGGGGGGGGGGGGGGGGGGGGGGGGGGATGTAAAGTTCCTTTATGAGCTCTGTCAAGAACACTATTAAGATTATGTTCATTTCTGTAAGGCTGTTCTTAATGCCATCACTCAATTTTTTTCCCGAGGTCTTCAGCTCGCACTATTCCCCTTGTAATGTTTTAGTGTGGCTCACTGTAGTAGATAGTACCAGGGCATTTTTGTTAAGGGTCCAAACCACTTTATTTGTTGTTGTGTGATGACATGTAAGACTGGCTTTATTCCTAGCATTCGTCTGAGTTCATGATTTCGTATTGTGTCTATCCCTGAAACTCCTGTTCATAATTACCGGTTATAAACTCCTACACAAAGTCGTGGTTGTTTGTCAGTATTTGGACCTTTGTTTTATTCCAAGGTTGAAGTGTTGTGTGAGCATCGGCTTTAGAGTTCTCGCCAATCTGTGTGCTGGCTGTTGGTTCCTGGTTCTCAGAAATATGCGCTCCGACTTGAAAGGAATTGTCAAATCTATTTATGTTGGTCTTGCTTCCGGTTGGAAACCTGTTTCTTGTATGGCTGCGCTGAGAGGTATTGATAGAACTTGACCTGTTTGAGCCTATCGGTTGGCCGGTAGACGACTTTCTTGTTATTTGGGACAGTATTTCTATCTGTCTCCTTTGATCGCATCAACACTGCAAGGGTCCTTTTCAGAGCTTACTGGTGGCAAGGATCCTTTCAGAGCTTACTGGTGGCAAGGATCCTTTCAGAGCTTACTGGTGGCAAGGATCCTTTCAGAGCTTACTGGTGGCAAGGATCCTTTCAGAGCTTACTGGTGGCAAGGATCCTTTCAGAGCTTACTGGTGGCAAGGATCCTTTCAAAGCTTACTGGGGGCAAGGATCCTTTTAGAGCTTACTGGTGGCAAGGTTTCTTTCAGAGCTTACTGGTGGCAAGGATCCTTTCAGAGCTTACTGGTAGCAAGGATCTTTTCAGAGCTTACTGGTGGCAAGGATCTTTTCAGAGCTTACTGGTGGCCTGAATCCTTTCAGAGCTCACTGCTGGCAAGGCTCCTTTCAGAGCTTACTGGTGGCAAGGATCCTTTCAGAGTTTACTGGTGGCAAGGATCCTTTCAGAGCTTACTAGTGGCAAGGATCCTTTTAGAGCTTACTGGTGGCAAGGATCCTTTCAGAGCTTACTGGTGGCAAGGATCCTTTCAGAGATTCCTGGTGGCAAGGATCCTTTCAGAGCTTACTGGTGGCAAGGATCCTTTCAGAGCTTACTGGTGGCAAGGATCCTTTCAGAGATTCCTGGTGGCAAGGCTCCTTTCAGAGCTTACTGGTGGCAAGGCTCCTTCCAGAGCTTACTGGGGGCAAGGATCCTTTCAGAGCTTACTGGTGGCAAAGATCCTTTCAGAGCTTACTGGTGGCAAGGGTCCTTTCAGAGCTTACTGGTGCTGAAGAATGCTATAACCATTTTATATGGCGCAAATAACCTGGTCCCGTTTAAAACCTGAAGCTCCCCCTTTGGGGATGCTGGTTGACCGTGACGAGATTTTTTTTTACACCATTACGTGTGGGTCATAGTACTGTTTCATACCATTATATCTACAAATGTAGACTTCAGGCGCAGAACGCATCTCTGACACTAACAAGATTGCGTGACATGGGAGTAAAACATGATGAAGCGTGGCTCAGCCAAATTTTAATTTTGCTGGACTCAAAAAGGTAAATCAGTATTAACATGTGCAATAATAATAATACAATAATAATAATATATATTGACAAAAAATCTAGTAATGAAAATGTACTGGTGTGTGAAATGATTAACAAATACTCAGGGACGTGTCGTACTATGATTTAGAGAGGCGGCCTCATCAAGCGAAACCGTGAGGGGCGGCATAAGCAGCGAAATCAAAATGCAATTATTTTAAGGACAAACATTTGAAAGGCGACATTTCGAAGACATGTATCAAACTACGGCCCTACACATACCTAAAACACAGAACGTCTGCACATGGTTTAATTGTGGGGTTTTTGCGAACTGTCTAAGAGGTAAGGTTTCTGAAAGTTGGGGGGGGGGGGCAAGGGGGGGGGGGGGAGGGGGGGGGGGGGGGGGGGGGGGGGGGGGGGGGAGAGAGAAGGGTGTGGAATCTCAACTTCTCCTAATGTGACAAATTTGGGTTAGGGCTGAATGTAGCTGAGCGCCCAGATTGTAGCGCCTATTCATTTTGAATCGCTAACCTCATTACACAGCCAGCTGTTTGTGTCTAGTGCTGACACTTCACACATGAGTAGAGACAAATCAGTATGTAATCCAGGGTTTACAACTCCAAGGCCGGTCATTACTTCCCCCATCAATTTTTCCAGCAAAAAAAAGGTTCAGTACTCACCACAAGTCGGCGTTTGTGGCTTGGGCGTTGCGAACAGCCTTCGTAATGCCGGAGTGCCGATCCCAGCTGCAGACGATCTGCCTTGCCTTGTTTTCCACAATGGTACGACAGCATTGGCAAACTCTTGAACGTAAAATTTGCCTAGACAAACCACAACAGCCCCCCCCCCCCTTTCCCCTCCCCAAATGCTATGGTTGGTTCTGCAACCTTCCGTAAAGCCTGAAAATGATGACATTTTTCATTATTTGAAGCTCTACTATGGCTTTTGCCGGGGGCCGCAATATAGCCCGGCCATAAATACGTCCTAATGGCTGAACGCGGTTTCTGGGACCTCTCCACGATGATCGTCATCCACATGGTGGCACAGTGTGCCATCGGGTGTATATCGCTTGTGTGATGTCCTGGTGGGGTAGAAAGTCAGTCAGTCAGTCAAGCATACGTCCCAATGTCAGACGCAATTTTTGTGTGTTGATGTTTTAAAGCCCCATCCTGGTTGTTGACGGGGGCCCTAATTTAACCCAACCTGCTGGGACCTGTACATGGTGATTCTCATCCGAATGGTGGTACTTTGTGTCACCGGGTATTTATCGCTCAATGTAAACGTCATCATCATCAACTAACTCACATCAAAGTCAATTAAACAGGTGCCAGTACTCACTACAAATTTCTATTACAGTACCCATTGAAAGTCGGCTCTGTGGCTAAGTCAGTGCGAACGCTTCGTAATGCCGAGGTGTCGGGTTCGATCCCAGCTGCAAGCCATGTGCCTTGCGTTGGTTTTGACAGTGGTATCAAGAAGCCGACCGTCCAGGGGCAATGGCAAACAACTGGACGTAAATTTGCCTTCAGAAACCACACAACAGCCAGGGGCTGCTGGGGTTGGTTCTGCAACGTCCTGTGAAGGATACGCCACTAAACCCATGGAAAGGGAAGCTGCTGCAGTGTAGCGATTGGACGCTCGATTGCGGATCCTAATGTCACGGGTTTAAATCCGTATGGAACCAGATTTTTTTTTTCAAGCATGACCTTGGCTCCCAGGTCGACCCGGCCTTGAATGAGTACCGCGTAAAGCTCATGGAAAGTAAACGCTGCGTGATTTTGACCACATCACCCATCAAAGTGATATACAAATATAGGCCTAGCCTCATATGCCCAACGCACCACTGACATGTAAAGGGAAAGTCTTAGGAAGTAAAGTGGCCGGTAAGTATTAGCCAAGTGTTGACTTACTTCAGTACTTATCCAGGCCCATGTATACCTAGGATCATATGGCCGATACGCTACTGATGTGAAATTGGACCTTGACTTGCCAACAGACACGATGGAGTTGGGCCTAGGTTGGGGAAATTGTTTGTGAACAGGCTGTAATCCAGGGGTGCCGACAAAAAGAAAACTCTAACCCAAGGGTGCCGACACGAAGAAAACACTCGGAGTGCTCTGAGTTACCCCTCCCCCCCCCCCCCCCCGGGTCTCTTACACATTTTCTAAAGGAGGGTGCTCAAGGAAGACGTGTGTAAATGCGCAATAACAATATTGGGATGCATTACCAATAAATAAAATATATCTGGTAAAAATTTTTAATAAATCAACAAAATCTTTAAAAATAATTATAATAAAACTTTTACACATGTTAATGGTAGCTGTTTAGATGGGGCTTGGCTCTGTTTAAACGCTTCGGAGTGGGGGTGTGTAGTAGGCTCAGACGCCCTGAATAGGCCCAACGTTCCTCCCCCCCCCCCCCCCAATTCCCCCCCCCCCCCCAATATATTCCTACGCATCTACTCCAGCCTAATGTCCACAGGAGAAACGCTGGCTAGAAATCACTGAGGTGTGATTATATTTCAGTCATATTGAGTTTTCTGTGTGATTTCGTTTCCGTTTCTGTCTTCCCCGTAGCTGTTCCGCCAAAGGGTACCAAAGCTGCAACTGATGAGCCCAGTAAACTTACCTGGGCAATCACAGCTGCCTCTCTTTTGATAGCTTCGGTGGTATGTCTGTTTGTGGCATGGAGATTAGCCTCACGGAAATGCGGTAAGTGCAGATGATTCCTTTTTTAAAAAATGTTCACCTTCATTTTAAGTATCTCTTTCTCTGTATACCTTTCTTTATTTTTTCTTCCTTCACCCTCCCTTCTGCCTATATATATATATATATATATATATATATATATATATATATATATATATATATATATATATATATATATATATATATATATATATATATATGTTGTTGTTATCGATCCAGCGGCGCATGAGCTTTCGCCCTTTGGCCCAATGCCATGTAGTGGAATTTGCATGTTTTCACAAGCTGTTCTTTTCCTCCGTACAAGGTGTTCCACTTGTCTGGTCTCGGAGGGAGTAGCGTTCTTCTTGTCTCACTGAGTTTTGGGCACTCAAAGAGATGGTGTTCAACAGTTTCGTAGGGGTAGTTACATAGCTGGCACTCTGGGGAGTGTTGTGGCTGTATTCTGTTTAGGTGTCCATTGAGTGGAGTATGTTGCGTTCTAAGTCTGAAGATGGTGGCCTGGTCCCTTTTTGTTAGATGGTTAATGCTGTCATTAGGATCAGGGCCAGACATATGTCTATAAACCTCTCTTCCAGTGTCTCCCATTGCCCATCTGTTCAACCAAGTCTCTTTGTTTATAGCTCTTATCAGTGTTTTTGCTGTCTGGAGGGTTGTCGCTGTATGTGGTTGTTCTTGTGTTGCTCCTTTCTTTGCCAATCTGTCAGCTCTGTCATTACCTGGTGTGCCGAAGTGACCTGGAATCCACTGCATCACTATTCTGATGTTGTATGAGGTAATAAGCTGATCAGCATCCAGGATTATCTTGGCTATGTCAGTTCTGCAGCGTTCACTGCCCTCCAGAGCTTGAAGGGCAGACATTGAATCTGGGAAGATGACAATATTTTGGACCTTTGAAGGGTAAACATCCATTACAGTCTTTAGGTGGTATACTGCTGTTTCCAGTCCAATTATTTCAGCTTCATAGTTTGAACAGAATTCCCCGCATGCATCAAAAATCTTTTCAACAGATCCATCGGGATAACCTATGTAGATTCCGTAACCTGCTTTAATGGTAGCTTTAAATGCTGATCCATCAGTATAGACATGTATCCATTCTTGGGGGTAAGAATCAACGGTCTTTAGTGATGAGTATATACAGTTGTGTGTGTGCTTGTGTGAGAGAGAGATTGTGTTCACGCACACATATTGCAGCAAAACCTCGTTAATTAGAATTACAAGGGACAGAAAATCGTGTTAGTGTTAAAATATTTAATGCTAACCGGGTACTTATAACAATAATGATTCCTGCTGAGACCCAACATTTTGTTCATGTTAATCCAGAGTTCTTCTTAAGCGAATTTGTGTTAAGGAGATTTGACTGTACCATCAACACAATTTGACTACACACAATTATCTGTTTTAGCCGATTACACACAACTATTTAGAGTTGTTGATTACACACATTAATTATAAGGAATTTAACAATACATGTCTGACTACAGTACTTCACTTCAAATAATCGCCTACAGTACATGACTTCTAACAACTATACACACTGCTTAACCGTACGAAATAATCTAGGATACTTTAATGCAAAAAAGAAATGAACTTAGCTTCCCGTCAGACAAAGTCTTAAATGGGTACAGATAAAGTCATGGGAAGTAAAGACGACCGTTGTGATGTTGACCACATCACCCAGCGGGGTGTCAATTCTCTTTAAAATATATGTTCAGCATTACATGCCCAATACGCCAAACGGTGTAGACAACAAGTTCCTTTACTTTAAGTACTTGTCTCCACTATCTACAGTACTTGCCTACACCTAACTATCCAAAGTACTTGTCTCCACTATCTACAGTACTTGCCTACACCTAACTTTCCAAAATACTTGTCTCCACTATCTACAGTACTTGCCTACACCTAACTATCCAAAGTACTTGTATCCACTATCTACAGTACTTGCCTACACCTAACTATCTATAGTACTTGCCTACACCTAACTATCTACAGTACTTGCCTACACCTAACTATCTATAGTACTTGCCTACACCTAACTATCTACAGTACTTGCCTACACCTAACTACCCATAGTACTAGGTTACAGAAGCTGTCATCCGTATTTTACTGCAAGTAACTTTCTAACGTCATAGATAACTGACAACAATTCTTGACATGAAAACTACCAACTGCGCTTACCGAAGTATTTACTACAGTACCTGCATTGTATTCTTTCAACAGGAACAAATGGGCGTCAGCAGCAAAGAACATCAGACACATCTACAAATGAAAGCACTAAGAGAGCCAGCAGAACACCTTTAAGCGCGGCTGTCAAATCAGGGGAAGGCAGCAGCAAAATGCTAAATCGAGTTTCTGATTTGCCATCAATTGGCGATTTATCAGATCCTCTAATGGTCCATTCTGGAGCTACCGAAGACTCATTAAATCTCAAATACACATTAGTAAACTCGCAAATGTTGAACTATAACGGTTTGGATAGTGAGGACAAGTTTCATTACGATGATCTGAGCAGACACTTAGCTCGTAAAAGTGTCAGTCAGAATAGAGACGGAGCCAATCAGAGAAGATACAGTCAACGCCTGCTCGGTTTAGCATCAAGAAAACAACTACCTGTAGCAATATATGATGTTATGCATGACAATAAGGACACTTCTAACAGTGAACCTCAGTCGAGCATCGACAGGCTTTCTTTACATTCTAAACCTCGGCAAATTTTCCGTCTACCTTTGAAACAGGCGCAGTTTCACAACAGCATTCTACATCATGTAACAGATTTCCAATATGGCTCCAACTTCCAGTTGGATTCGATGGATAATAGTATTTGGGAAGAAGGCGATTCTGATTATGAATATTTTGGCCCAGATGTAGTTGAACCAGAACTGTTTTCTGATCACATAGATCCAAGGATTATGAAAGCAGAGTGTTGTAAAATAAACCAGGAGTTTGAACAATTAACTGGCGTTGCTAGCGGCTTGTATCATTCTCCGAGTTATGACACTTTTCTCGAAGATGGTGAGTGCTTCAGTGTTAGTGAAACTATAATATGCTAACTTTCCTGAGTCTATAAATCGCCCATTGGCCTCCTTTACCCGGATCATCATCATGTGCCACCCCGAAAAGCATATGCCGTCATCATTCGCTAGCCTATCAAAAGGAGGAATCCTCCTTGAAATGTATATCTTCCGCAATCAAACAAACAGAATGATATAATGGCAGTTTTGTTTTGAATCGTATTTTTCCCTCTCGACTGACAACATGACTGATCTTTAAATTTAGAAGTTGTTCTCTCCAGCTCAACCTCATAGATTGTTTTAATAGTGTCTCTGGGGTTTTTAAAGCTCTGAGACATATGGGCTGCATAATATTTCCTGTGGCCTTTGTTGGCTCTGCCTTTCCATTTCTAGGGATCCATAGTAGGCTGAATTTCACAGCTCGACAAGTTCTATTTTCGGGGACAGCATTTTATTGCTGTAATTATTTTGTAAATAGTTAAATTGAAGTTTTTCGAGTCTGTTTAGTTCAGAGAAGAAATGCCGTCTAAGCTCTGAAATTGGTGCAAGAATTCCATGCCGACTTTGAGTGTTTCTGTGTTGCAATTGCGTATATGATGAAGACGCCCATCTCGTTTGTGGCTTCTTTACGAAAGCCGACTATAAATATACGTGTCCAAATATTGGAGGTGTACTGATTTCTAAGTACATAAAGTAAAAAAGCTCTTTGTTCTGACTTTATTCTCTCGCTATTCCAGAACTGTACTGGATAAGAATGAACGGTTAATCCATATTTCTGGTGTAAGAACTTCACAAATCATTATGTCGGTCTCAAATTTGCCATTTGTGTCAAAGTTTTTCTTATAAAATGATTCATGTTTTGCCTGATATTTGTTTCTTCTTGAAATCTATTATTCAACAGATGGTTTAGAAGACATTGAAGCTTTTCAAAGTAGGAATTTGTGCTGACTTCGAGGGGGCTTCAGCTCCGTGTGCTATTCGTAAGTTGATATTTTGAACCTCGAACACGTGTCACATGTTCATTTTTTGTAGCTTCAGTCCATGAGATTAGGGCGTATTCCATGAAAGGCTAACCTCCTCTAGTTTTGATTAGCATTCATGTTTTTGTAATATCTTCCCAATATGTTTCATACAGTTTTTAGTTTTATTACAGCGAGTCGTTGCATGTCTTTTGATAGGATTTTATTTTCTTCTTGCGATTTTGACTTCCTGATGAGCTGCTGTCTAGTGTAAATCCCCCCCCCCCCCCCCCCCCGCCACCATCCATTGGAAAAATCTATGATACTGCTTGTTTTTTAACATTAAAATTTTAGTTCTTTGTGAGTGTGACGGAAAACACTCTGTTGCAGTGAGTTTTCATTGTTTTAGTTTTAGACGGATCCTCCGTTTGACACCAATCAGTAATGTTGTCATTGTTATCACATAATGTTTGACGGAGTAGCAAAACCAGTACTACCACACTGCGCCAACGAATTCGGACGGAAAAGTGCAGAATGGAAGAAACTAACCTTACTGATGCCAGGACGAGGACATGGACTAAAAACAGTAATGGCAGGGCAGACCAGACATACAACCTTGGCAGGCGGCTGATCTATGAAGAAAGCTCCTACAGAACATTTTCTGCAGCATGATTGGTTCCCAACATATTGGTGTCACTTTCCTTTTAAATAAACAAGGCAGGCCTAACGAGGGAGCAAACTGCATGGGCAACACCTGGCCCCTACAATAATTCCCAAGGTTTGTGCTCTGGAGATGATGAACTTCATCCTGACCCTAACTGGCTGTGAGTCACATGCTCGTCTCTTACACAAAATAACACTATCGTCTGAAAGGACGAAAGGGTCAATACAAGTTTTAGATCCAAATCCTTTGCCTAATTCTCTACGTTCACCACTGACTTTTGAAGCAGACAGGAGGTTGTTGTAGTGTTTTTAGTCTCCGTTGGAACAGCAAAGTCATCGACGAACATGTGTTCTCTTTAGCTCTCGCTCGGGTAGTCTGTTTGAAACTTGCTACAGTTCGTTTCAAAAGTCATGCCATCACACTTTAACAAACATGTCAAAAACTCCTATATGGGTGAACACGAATTTTTATATGTGGTGTTAACTTCCCCATGTCTTTATGATTTTATAATTTACAATAGCATAGGTGCTGCTGTTTTCTTGAAGCGGCTATTTAAAAAAAAATTGCTTACTTGGTGTGATGACTGTGCTTTGCATGGTAGCCCAGGGTCACAACAAGCCAGACAGGAAGCCCGTTAAGGATATGTGCGACACGGAATACACAAGGTCTAAGAGACAAACAACGAAAGACCAGAGGTTAACTCTGGGGTCAGCTGCGAACCAGAAGTCAATGAAGACTGTTGTGATATAGTAAATATAGTTTAACTGAAGTGTACTAGTTAACATTGATTGAATAATATTTATGGAGGTTACCAGTGATTGCCAGGGAGAAGGTATACATCCAGTTATACTGTGTTTGAATAGAGTGTAAAAATGAAGGTGAAACAAAAAAAAAAAACGAAGAATTTACATCGGAACCTGAATGCCATCTGCATTGTTGATTGTAGTCAGTTGTAGATGTTCCCAAGCTGTAACCTGTGCAGGTGTGGGACAATATTAAATAGAGAAGCAAGATGCTAGCCAACGTGTGGAAAACCCTAGCTATACAGAAACAGGATAGAATCCAGCACGACTGCTCATAGGCATTATATCAGCTTCCATACGAGAACAGAACGGTGCATCTGGTAATTGTTACACTTCAATTCACAAACAGCATACTTTTTGATGTGTGTAGCCGAATGAACGAACAAAACCTACACGATGCGTCTCTTTCACTGTTCTAAAGTTGTACATGTTCATATTTTGTTTAAAGTGTTATTTTTAATGTGAGATTAAGAACGCAAAATGGGGTTTGCGCGCTAAAACTAGTTTGGCAATGCTCGCTAGGTGCGTTAGTCGAAAAGGAGTCAACGTGTTTTCTTTCGTATAGGATGTAACGGTGGCTGGAGTGATTTTTATAAAATCAGCCACTTCTTGACATTTTTGTCATAATAAATCACGAACTGTGGAAAAAATATGTAAATGCGTGTGGTTTTGTGCGCGTGTGTGTATGTGCACGAGTGAAAGTGTGTGCGCTCGTATGTGTGTGCACGTGTCTGTGTGCGCGCGTGTTCGTGTCTGCATGTGCGAGTGCGCGCGTGTGTATGCACGCGTGTGTGCTTTGTTCCATAGAGTAAAGTAACATGAGTAAAGGCCTCTTTTATCTCCACTGGCACATCTGGCTCACGGGCTAGACTATTCTATTACAGACAAGTTGGTACTCAGTGGATAGTATGGTCAACAGCACGTAGGTGGCCTTGAAATCCCAACACATCCCTCATACGTATTTTAGGTTGAGTCAACTATAAAAACACTGGGTAAATTGTACACATGTTGTTTTTTTGTTGTTGTTGTTGTTTTTGTTTAAATCGCCAAAATCTGGAATCTGCAGGTCAACTTAAGACACAAGTCTACTAGTCAACTTAGGACACAAGTCTACAGGTCAACTTAAGACACAAGTCTACAGGTCAACTTAAGACACAAGTCTACAGGTCAACTTAAGACACAAGTCTACAGGTCAACTTAAGATACAAGTCTACAGGTCAGCTTAAGACACAATTCTATAGATCAACTTAAGACACAAGTCTACAGGTCACCTTAAAACACAAATTTACAGGTCAACTTAAGATACAATTCTACAGGTCAACTTAAGACACAAGTCTACAGGTCAACTTAGGACACAAGTCTACAGGTCAACTTAAGACACAAGTCTACAGGTCAATTTAAGACACAAGTCTACAGGGCAATTTAAGCCGCAGTACCATTTCTCCTCCGATTTGTTTATGCCAATGGAAGAAAATCGCATGTACAAGCTCGAAAAGTAGTGGCATATGGTGGCCATTCTGAGAAAAGATGAAGTATACACATTAAAAATCTTCGCCGTCGAGGTATGCGCAAGAGGATTCATCTCCACTTCCACATACAATGTACTAAAGCAGCAGGGCTTGCCAGACAACGAACAGACACGGGGACTGAAACAGCTAGGCGAAGCTGCTGAAAGAGATTCGAGCTGGCTTTAGACGCAACGGAACGTAGTGGGCGATGGGTCTTAGTAGAATTCCGAGCCCCAGTGTAAAATAAACTGTCTTCCCTTTTCTTCAAAATCACTTTGGTTGGGTTAACGCCTGCGATCACCCTAAATGTGAGTGACTCTAGTGCGTAATTTTTATCGTAAGGGGGTCTGCGTTCACGCTGTCCTCTCCATTAAAAAAAAAGTCAATAGCTTAAAAAAAAACTGCTGCAGATTTTTAATAATTGTTGGGCCAGTGGCGAAGTTCTACAGGTATGGAGAGAAGCAATCATGATACCTCTCCTAAAACCAGGAAAAGACAGTACCAATGCCTCCAGTTATAGACCAGTCAGCCTTACCAGCTATCTCTATAAAACTATGGAACGCATTGTCAACCTTATAAAGGTGGTGCTTGTCCTTATTAGGATGACATTTTTCTTATTTGAAGCCCTACTCTGGCTCTTGCCAGGGGCCGCAATATAGTCTGCCCATAAATATGGCCTAAAGGCTGAACGGGGTTTCTGGGACCTCTCCACGGTGATCCTCACCCACATGGTGGCACATTGGTGTTTATCGCTTGTGTGATGTATCCTAGTGGGGGAGAAAGTCAGTTAGTCAGTCATTGTCAACCTTTGACTTCAATGGTACATGGAAAGCGAAAACATCTTCACGCCCCAGCAGACAGGCTTTAGACAGTGCTACTCTACAGAAGACCAGACAACTGACCTTTCTCAAGAAATTTAACATGCCTTCCAAGAAAAGAAACAAGTACTTGTAGCATGGATATATTTGAAGAAAGCATTTGACAAGGTCTGGAAAAAAGGTCTCATGAAGAAACTGAAAAACTACAAAATGAATGGGAACATGCCCAGATGAGTAAAATCATACTTGTATAACAGAAGAGCCCGAGTACAGATAGACGGACTTTAAGAGCAAGAAAGTCTTGCTACGCCATGGTGTTCTCCAAGGTGGAGTTTTGTTCCCAACACTGCTTCTGGTCTTTATCAACGACCTAATTGTTGAACTACGCCATGGTATTAAAGCTGCGATTTATGCTGACGACTTTGTACTCTGGTGCACAAATAAATGTGCAACAGTGGCCACTCGACTGCTACAAAGATCCATAGATGCAATGGCTGCATGGGCTGATAAATGGTGTGTCAGCGTCAACATAGACAAGTGTAGCACCACTCGCTTCACCCTCTCCCCAAAACAAAAATCAGGCGTCATTGAAAAGTTTCTTAGCATGCCTGAACACCCTATGAAAGAAAGATTCCAAAATCTAGCAATGGGGCGACTCAAAAAAAAAAAAAAAAAAAAAGCAGTTTCATCTACCAGGCCCAACGACTCTGCAGGCAAACTAAATATCTGCTTACAACTAATAAACCCCTTAAATGCTTTTCCAGATCAGACCTTTTGGAAGGAGGATTATAAATTTCCAATACACATCCAGACAGAAGTGACAGGAGTATTCGACAAAGAAAAACAAAACAGTGTGCAACGTAAAACAGCCAACCTAGCTCTACTTGATGACGAATACCCACATAATCTTTGGGTTCGTGTCTATATGAATGGGTCAGCACAAAACGCAAGCAGAAATGGAGGAGCAGGGATGTATTTGAGCATCCAAATAATACCAGATATACAGCCAAAATACCTAAAGGAAAGCACTGTTACAATTATGATGCAGAAGTGATTAGTAATTAGTGATTATAACGGATTATCTTTACAGCACTCCGGACAAATGTATAGGTGCTCTGATCTCCTCCTCAAAAGCTCCACAGGTGTAAAACGACTGATGACACCTGTTATGTGTTGGTTAATGAAACGTCTTGTCCCCTTAGTGAAATGCCCATTTCTTGCAGCTCCGGGCTGCACTCCCATGTCCATCAGTCTAGACAGGGATATGGAGTCATATATACAGAAGTTCAAGTCGTCAAAAAAGCATCCGAGAAATTGTTAAAAATACGTCATATTTCACAACCCGGGATGTTTCTGACAGATGTAAGAGGGGTGCTTCAGGCACTCCAGTCTGGAAAACTACCTGGCATACGAACACTACTCTCTAAACTAGGCAACCGGTGTAAGGTAACTATGCAATGGATACCATCCAATTGTGGAGTTCCTGGAAAGGAATGAGCCGATAAACTAGCTAAAGAAGGTGCAAATGAAGAACAACCAGACGTACCAGTCTCTTATCAACAAATAAGATAATAATCAAATCAATCAGAAAGCCATCAAAACATGCAAAAGACGATTACCATTTTATGGACAGACAAGAGCAAGTTATTATTCAACGCCTTAGATCAGGACACAATCGACTTCGCAGCCACAAGTGCACACAATTTAAAATTGGTGAATCAGCCATGAGCACATGTGGATTGGCACCTGAGACAAGAAGAAGAAGAAGAAGAAGAAGAAGAAGAAGAAGAAGAAGAAGAAGAAGAAGAAGAAGAAGAAGAAGAAGAAGAAGAAGAAGAAGAAGAAGAAGAAGAAGAAGAAGAAGAAGAAGAAGAAGAAGAAGAAGAAGAAGAAGAAGAAGAAGAAGAAGAAGAAGAAGAAGAAGAAGAAGAAGAAGAAGTAGAAGAAGAAGGAGAAAATGTGGTAGAATGTCAGTTTCAGAAGCATTTTAGAGCATTAAGAGGGGAGTACGACTAGGCTGTGTATCAACACCTTGTCTCCGAGAAAGATCTGACCAAATGGCAAAGATATTTTACATAAAATCTACCCAGATGATCTTTAACTTGAAGAGATCGTGGGCGTATGATGACTTTGATACCCGCAACGAGATAGACGGCCAAAGAATTTTTAAAAAGACCCAAACGACATTTCTAGGAATGTTGCCCGACGAACAAATGAGCTGGAGTCGACACATCAAGCAACAACAACTTCCTCAGAGTCATCAAAGGTTCTGGATGGGGTGCGCACACCCGAACTCTACTGAACTTTTACAAGGCATTTGTCCGAAGCAAGATAGATACGGATTTATCGTATACGATGCTGCTTCCGATGCCCACAAAACTCCTCTAGACCGAATCCAGAACGAGTCAATGCGAATCATCCTGGGGCAGGGAAAGGAAACAGTCAAGAAGTCATGGAGGTAGCACTAGGCGTCATCCCATTGAGCCTACGTGGGAAACAATTTAGTTTCAGCAAATGGTCCCAAACGTTGCTCGACCCACACCCCCCTGGCGTCCAGGCACTAACCGTTCACAAAAACCCGTGGTCAAAGGTCAGCATCCCACTACATAAATTCCGGAGAGTAGCCGTCTGGTATACGGCAGCAGAAATGAATACCACTACCAACAGCGGTAAAAAGTACCACCCGACCACCCCAACCTGGGAGCTTAGAATTCCGTACACCGACGAAAGCCTGGCCCACGCAATAGAAAGAAACCAGACCATCCTCGAAGCAAGATCGAGTGTCGAGGAGTTCATTCGGAATGCTGAGGTAGACACCATGATAATCTACACAGATGGCTCTAAAACCAATATGGGTGCAGTCGGAGCAGGGGTTTACATACCGGCATGGAAAACAACCCACGAATTCAAGCTCACTGACGATATAGCAGTCTACTCGGCAGAGCTGGTAGGGATAGTAAAAGCACTGGAGCTAGCCTGCGAAAGCCCCCCCCCCCTTTTCCCCCTAAAATACCTCAACCTTACCGACTTGCTGTCAGCTATCCAGTCACTGAAAGGCTATTCGAAAGTGAGCCGACAAGACTTGAAAGAAGAAATTCTGACTTTCTCAACCAAACTAAGAAGCTTGGGGTGCCAGATAACCATTAGTTGGATTCCAGCTCACATGGGTATCGGAGGCAACGAAGCAGCAGACAGGGCGGCAAAAATGGACACCAGCAGCCCCAACACAGTATTCACGGAACTGGGCAAAACCGAACAAAAAAGCAGTAATCAGAAGTTACATTTGCAGAGAATGGTCCCAGCAGTGGTCGACCAGCGATAATGGCAGAGCCGCCTTCAAATTGCTTAAAAATCCCAGTCTCAAGATTCAAGTGCGAGCGCCTACGAAAATCCCTGTCATCCAGAAACTGGAAGATGCGACTAGGGTGCTGACCAGACTGATTCCGCAGGTTTGTGTGTGAGAATGCAGGGCCAACAACTCTATGGAACACTTCCTGCTGAACTGTAAGACCTTCGACCTAAAAAGACAGGAGCTCGTACTACACTTTAGAGCAAGAAACGAACCAATGAATGTCAAAAACTGCCTCAGCGTGTGCACTGAGGACCAGACCCAGCGACTTGTCAAGCAGTTCATATCGAGAACAGGGAAAGCGATATGAGAGCCACCCCTCTAACCAGATGGGAGGCTGCACAACCCGATGTGAAATGACCAGATCCTGCGAGTACTAGTGACATCCGTCAGAACAAGCTATCCTTCCCTCTCACTCTCCCTACCTCACTTTATGTCATCTGAAGCATTCACGCACTATAAACCTATGCTACTTCCACTGTCTCTGTCCTATTGGCGAATAACAACGTAAATGCTAAAAAGCTAGCAAAAAATCTTATCTTAGTATATTTCCACGAGGAAGAAGACAACAGAAACCACAAAAGGCTACCCGACACTCTGAGCTCAAAATGTTCGGCGTTGAGAATTGCTGTGGCATGTTGGGTATCGAACTCAGGTGCTCTCGGTGGGAATGGGGTGGGGGATTGAACTCATAGTGCATCTGAAAGAGGTAGGGAAGGTTGAGGGGAAAGGAGGCGGGAGGCCATTCAGTCATTTCTCGTCGTTGCCGTCTTGCTGGATTCTAGTGTGGCCTTTAACCGGGGTTATACGTATCACGTCACCAGCCTTTGCTATCAGTCCACTGATAGGGTGGTATTGGTGGTAAAGTGTTCTAGTCATGTCAGTATCGATTCACTTGTTTTCCCTATTTGCTGTCAATCATATCTTGTTGTGAGCAACTCCAGTCATATTTATGATGTACGCATGATGTGGAATGGGATGGTTTTGTGTATTAATCCCCGGAGTATATGGACGCACACAACTAAGTGTATGCGCACATGCACTCGAGCATTCATACACGCAGACAATACTACATGTATGCACTTCCTTTCATACTTATTCGTGTATGCATACCTATTTGACATTCCGTACACATGCATACTTTTTCATATGTGTCTACCAATGCTTACTTAAATGCACTTACATTCATGAAAAAGGTGTGGATCCACACGTAATGACACTCACACTTCCATGTTATTTTTGTGTCGCTATGTCTGTTATATCGTCTGGTGGTGTCACTTTTTAAGTTTTGTTCCGTTCCTGGTATGTGACCTGTCCGTTACGTTCTTGCCATGTTCTGGTGGATGGTTTGTGTTGATAAGGTTCTTGCTCGCGTACACACTTCATTCCTTTTATTCTCATTAACAGGTTCATGCGATTTCATACGTATGTATGCACTTTGAACAATGCATTTCAGTCTTATTTCAGCTTCTACCCCATTGACAAATAACAAAGTAAATGCCAACGAGCTAACAAAAAAATCTTAACTTAGCATATTTTCAGGAAGAAGAAAACAACGGAAACCACCAAAGGCCACCCGACGCTCTGAAGCAGATTGCTGAAGACATTGCACCAAAGGGGACCAACACTCGGGGATTCCAGTCTATCTTACGCCACCCTACCCCCCCCCCCCTTTTCCCCCACACCACATGTATTTTAACAATGCCTTTCAGTCTTATTTCAGACCAGGGGGCCTCAACCCACCAGAAGTACTAGCATTGGGAATCCATCTATCTCAAGCTATCTATCGCTCTCAATCTTCCGACCTCACTATTAAATCTCCTTGCTCATTCCAGCAGTTAAGTTTTCTCATTTGCAGTCTATCTTCACTACTTCTCCACACTCTGTGGGTGAAAAAACGGGCTGCAGATTGTGTCGGCCCTGGTTGTCCTGAAGAGGAGCATTGTTGGAGACGGCGCAACGTGGTGCTTGTTTGGCTTTTTTCCGTAGCTTCACAGAGCGGTAACCCAGCAGGCAATAGGGCACAAGCGCAGCGACCAGCACGAGTTAAATCAAGCACCAGCTAAAACCCACAGAAGTTGACGCTAAGAGAGCTGGACCAGACCAGACCCAGAACCCCAAGTACCACACCGGACTTACAAAGAAGAAGAACAAGAATATCAGGTGTGACTACACACCACAAAGAATAGGAAACCAAATAGGATAGCTGAGGAACCTTCCTTCATTTAGCAGGCCTCCGGGCTGCTAGAAAAGGATCAAGTTTGGAATTTTTGTTGAACAATTGGAATTGGAAATTTTTACAACATAAAATCATACTTACCTCCCACTGGAGCTACAATGATCAATAAGGTCATGCTCCTAGGATAAGGCCCTTCCATTGCAGTTCGGTTGGGTTGACGCCTGCGATCGCCCCAAATGTGGGTGACTCGAGAGCGTAATTGTTTTTTTAATAGTGACTGCGTTCGCGCTTTTTCATTCCTTTTAAAAAAAATATCACTTTCATAATTATTTTAGAATATTAAAAGGGAAGTGCGGCATGGATATGTACCATCACATGGTTTGTTTTTTAAAAACAAAAATTAAAGCTTAATTGGACCTTAACTGAAGCTTATATTACGGTCATAATACAAACAGCCTGCGTTGTGCTGATGATACCGTCTTGATAGCGACAAGTCAGGAAGAACTATAAGAATTGATAGATGCGATGGTGGTAGAAAGTGGTAAAATGGCCCTCAGTTTGAATAATGGGAAGACAAAAGTAATGGTGATTTCCAAGAAAATTCTTTGCTTACATGTAATTTAAAAGTCAAAGACGTTGTTTTTAGACACGTACAGAAATGTTAATATCTAGGCACATGATAACATACGATGGAAGATGTATCACACAGGTAAAGAACAAAAAAGGAGAGATTGTAGAGGTTTCATTTATAAATTGGAGAACATTTTGTGCCATACATCACTGTTATTAGTGGTAAGGGGGGAAAACATGCATGTCACACAGGGCCCCTTTTAATATACGGCTGTGAATCCTGGACAGTTAATAAACACACCAAACAATATCTTGAGGTCTCCAAGATGTGGTTTGACAAAAGAATCCTTAGAATTCCTTTGAAAGCTAAAAAGAGCAAACCAGATGTTTCGAAAGAATCGTGCGCTCGAAGATAACTTAGGCCTATCACAGACATCAGAAAGAGACAGTCATCATTTTATTTCTCATGTTATGAGAAGAGGGAAATTGGATCATGTTGTGACAACTGGAAAGGTCTGTGTGATTGAGACAGAAGAAGAAAGCGTGAGAAGATTCTTGACAGGTAGTCTACGCTCTGAATGGGTAGACCCGTTCGGAAGTCGCAGTTAACCTCCATCACCTGGATCTACACACCTGGAGTAAATAGTAATGAAAGAGCTGTGGCGCTGGCAAGTAACACACCAATGTAAACGGGAAGAAAGCACAGGCAGAACTGAAACCATCAACGCTGTACGGATTAGGTTTGTTAATAATGGCGAATATCTGACGAAAACACGACAGCATAACTGAGAAGTTAAGCTTGGTGAAGCACGTCTATGTCGTCTTTCGTGTAAAGACAGGAGATACTACACGGTCTGATAATCAATTAATGAGACTTTTTCCATACACAAATTTAAATTTTCAACAGTTGAAGATATAACCTGTATTTTATTTGAAATAAGCCCCTTTTGCATTGTGCATACAGTTAGTAGCACGATCGAACAAACACTGGAACGACCTCTGTAGTTCTTCTGTTGCTATGGTCCTTTTAGTCGATGTTACCACACTTTGGATGTCATCAGTATCGTCAAAGAAGCGTCCTTTCAATGGTTAATTTTAGGAATAGAAAATGATTACAGAGACACAAGGGGAAAGGCTGTATGGTTGAGAACACACACTTGTTTTAGGGCCAAAAATTCCTGTTTTGATGATGTCTCGTGGGTACTCAACCCGCTGATGTTTTTAGTCGTCAGACAACGAATGCGGTACAAACCTGCGAGCCAATTTTTTTTTCTTGCCAAAATCTTGCACTAAAATTTTACGAAGGGTCTCTCTATTAACACCAGATTCATCTACCATCTTCCTGACAGTAAAACAACGATCTTCTTGTATCCTTTCTGTGACTTTTGCAGCTCCTCATGGGAGCAGTCAATAGAGGGGCCTTAGAGTGGCTGCTGCATCCGATACCTGAGCTTGCCTGGGAATGCCTAGTGTGCAAAGACGTTGATTGTGATAACATAACATAACGTACGATTGTTATTTAATCATCATCATCATCAGGTGCCTTGCCGACTGGCGTGGGCGATCATGTCTCTCCATAATCTGCGATCTCCTGCAGCATGTATCAGTTCGTGTGCCGACACACCTCCATGCCATGCAACAAGACTGTCAAGCATCTTCTCTCGTTGTCTTCTTCTATCCCTTTTCCACAAATCTTTCCAGTGGTCACAACATGTTCTATTTTCCCTCTTCTCATAACATGGCCGAAAAATGATGACTGTCTCCTTCTGATGTCTGTGATAAGTTGTCTTCGGGCTGCCGCCTCTTTCAGAACTTCTTGGTTGCTCTTTTTGGTTGTCCAAGGTATTCTAAGCATTCTTCTGTAAAACCACATCTCTGAGGCCTCTAAAAATTGTTTGGCCTGCCTACCGATTGTCCAGGATTCACATCCATATGTTAAAACTGGATGTATGTAGCAAGCAAGAATTCTTTTTCTAACTCTCGTGTTCTTTAATATCACTCATTAATAGCTTCCACATAATTGATCACTAATCCGCTGACTGTGCACGGTTGACTTTCATACACCAGGATCTCTGCTTCTCACCTAACTTGTCTCCGAGGAAGATCTGACTAAATAGCAAAGATATTTTGAATAAAAGGCGTTCATCATTTGAAATAGTGCTTTTGTTTTGGCTAATGCACATATAATTTCTTTGGAGTGCAAAAATTCAAAGCATTAAAGGGAAGCAATTCAATATTATTTAGCAAAGGGAAATGACTCCTAGCAGAATACCAGAAACAATTTCTTCTGTGTTCTGACATCTCAAACACAAGATTTAAATCAAAACAATAAAAATTCCGATTTATATAATTGTTACTTATAAAAGTTATATGACATATGCAAGGACTTAGGCAGAAACAATAACTAACTGTGTGCAGTCGATACATCAACACTTTAAAAATCTTGCAATAATTGTCGCCCTGGGCAAAATTTTCACAACAGTAAGTTATACTTACCTGGTACGGGAGCTACGATGATCATCAAGGTCGTGCTCCCAGGATGAGGCCCTTCCATTGCACTTCGGTTGGGTTGACGCCTGCGATCACCCCAAATGTGGATGACTCGAGTGCGTAATTTTTTCGTAAGGGGGACTGCGTTCGCGCTATCCCCTCAATTAGAAAATTGTTAGTTTCAAATTCGGCTTATTTAAGAGGGCAGTTTAGCTTGTATGTGTACCAACTACACGTCACTAAGTTAGTTTTCAGGTTCTGATCTGAAAAACTAAAATTCCAAGCTTAACTGATGGTGGTCGTAATACAAACAACCTGCGTTATGTTGATGACACCTAATGATCTGAAAGAGATATCTTTTGTGTGTGTGTGGCTATTTCATGGGCTCTGACAAAAACTGAACTTGAAATTTCAATACCGTGTAAAATCTAAAATTTCATTTTGCTTTTTTACAAAGGTTCGAAAAGATCAAAAAGAAATGGCTGATAAGCAAAGTCCTGAGCAATAACTGACTAAAGAATAGCACAATTTTTGCATTATGTATTGAAAAATAAATAATTGCAAACGTGTTCATTAATGTCTAAACCCGTGGCTCTCAATCTTCCTAATGCCGCGACCATTAAATACAGTTCCTCATGTTGTAGCGACCACCACCCATACAATTGTTTTCAATACTACTTCACAACTTTCGTGAATATGTGTTTTCCTGATAGTCTTTGGCGACCCCTGTGAAAGGGTCGTTTGACACACAAATAGGTCGCGACCTACAGTTTGTGAACCGCTGGTCTTGTTGTTGTTGTTATCGATCCAGCGGCGCATGAGAATTCGCCCTTTGGCCCAATGCCATGTAGTGGAATTTGCATGTTTTCATAAGCTGTTTTTTTCCTCCAGTACAAGGTGTTTGTCTGGTCTCGAAGGGAGTAGCATTCTTCTAGTCTCGTTGTGTTTTGGGCACTCAAAGAGATGGTGTTCAATAGTTTCGTAGGGGTAGTTACATAGCTGGTACCCTGGGGAGTGTTGTGGCTGTATTCTGTTTAGATGTCCACTGAGTGGAGTGTGTTGTGTTCTAAGTCTGAAGATGGTGGCCTGGTCCCTTCTTGTTAGATGGTTAATGCTGTCATTAGGATCAGGGCCAGCCATATGTCTATAAACCTCTCTTCCAGTGTCTCCCATGGCTGGTCTAAACGGTGTAGATTTCCACTGGCAGTCAGTTAGCTACATTTAGCAACAAGTTACATTTAGTAAGAAGTTTTAAAAAGTGCACCCTCGGTGGGTCAAAGTTCAGATGTCAAGATGGCGATTGTATCCACTTCGTCGGCTAGGATTGTTCCACGTTGCTTTAGAAGTCGTGCAAGCTTTATTTCTTTATTCTTTCGCCAGTTTAGTGAACAGGCACCAGAGGACGAATTTACACTTACTTACTTAGATGGAGAGCAAGCAGGTATCATATTTTTATGTTATGTACAAGGAAGCAATTTAGCTGAGTCGTCAGTATATCTATCTTCTCTTCTGCCTTCTACTTCTACCTAGGTGTCCAAACCACTTCATTTGTTGTTCTTTGATGACCTGTAAGACTGGCTTTATTCCTAGCCTAGCATTCGTCTGATTTCATGATTTCGTAGTCTGTCTTGCTTCTCCAAAAGATTTACTAATTCAATTGAAATTTAATGAAACTTGCCGACTGTCACTTGGAATGGGCTGGCAGTCAATGCTTCATCACATCTTGCAGCAGCATTACTAATACTATGAGTTCGTGTGACAAGACAATCACGCATGTATTGTATTGTTTGTACGCGTTATTTTCTTCTCATAATCATAATAAAGAGGCCAGAATGACAGCCATGATAATAGTATTTGTCAGAACGTTTTGTTTTTCTATTAACAAAAAAAAAGTTTTGAGTAGTTACCAAGTGTCTAAAAAAGGTGCAGGTACTCACCACAAAGAGTACACTCAGTAGCTCTAAACGTAGTAAGTAGATTTAAGCCCACCAGGACATCACTCAGAGCGTTAAACACCCGATGACACAAAGTGCCACCATCACTTTATTGGTAAATTTTTAGTCAAAATGACCAACTTCAGTACACTGGATTGTCCCACATATCTGGGTCTTTGTCTGCAGAGTGGTGAGAAAAAAAAATTGGTTATCTCTTTAATAGAAGTGGGCTGCTGTGGAAATGTGCACCAACAGCTGTTTTGGGAAATATTATCTTGTGAAGTCCGTCTCTGCCACTGTGTTAACTCTGACTGTTGTCAGAAAGCCACGAGAATGGTCCTTGTCTAAACTTCTAAACTGCCAGCTTTGCAGATTGAACTCTAGTACATTGAAAAGTGTGAAAGTATTCACTGATCTATAAGCCCCAGAGCCACATGTTAGTTTCAGGGAGCATTTAAAACAGAGATTCATGTTGCTGTTGATCAGTTTTGATGGTTTTAATGATGTAGTAATATCTGGCATTTAGCTAGAAGAACTTTAATGTCCTCTGATGATTATATTTTAATGCATCATTTTAACGCTACACTCGAGCTGCAAGTTTAATTTCTTATTATACATTTTATATTATCAGGAATTGCAGTTATGTCAATGAGAAGATTTCGTTACAAAAATGCCATGGGACGAAACATTATTCAAAAGGTTTGTGTTAATCTCCTATTAATTTGTTGATGAAGTAACTACATTGAATTCTGTTCTAATTCAACAAAGTTTTTTCCCCTAGGTAAAATTAGAAACGGGGTGGGAAACGTCTGGTCTTGCACCGTATAAGGCCCGCTGAAGCATTTAGTATTCTTCTATCAGTTTAACCACAATTAAATGTTTGACCAAAAAAGTAGGTCCATTTTTAAGTCAGTAATTTTTGTATGGCTTATTTGGTCAGATATCACAATCATTTTCTCCATGGTCTGAGAATTTATTTTAAATACTCAAAATGGCAACGTTGGTCCTGAAATCCTGTGCTCTGATTGTGGAAGACTTCTTTATGCGAGCAGTTCTTACAAGTCACACTCGTCATTGTTATCGGCAGTAATTCCCACGCCTACCTACAGCCCAATATAACACTGTCAGCTGGAAAGGTGAAAAGGCGCTAGAACATTATGTTTGGCCTATAAATGATGAAATATCAAATGATTGTTAAATATCATGATTATGTTTTTGTTTGATAAGTTTGTGCCATGATCGGAGTTTTTGTTACTGACGGCATACAAAAGACAAAGTACTGACCACTTATTGGTCAACTTTTTTTTCCTTTAAGACTTATGAGCACATGTTCTGAGCTGATACTACAAAAATATATGGAGTCTTGGTTGTTAAGAGATGGTCATTCCATTCAAAAGTTAAAAATGAAGAAAAGTATGCAGTTTTGTTACAGGATATGTTGAAAGTATGGACACTACAGTAATAGATAGAAACTCAGGCCTTACAAATTGAGTGGATCAGTCACAGTTACGTTTGGACATGTGTACAGAATGAGAGAAAATCGTTCACCTTGACAGGCATGGGAGGCTAAGAGCCAGGGAACCATACCTCCAGCATAACCCAGGGTCCGCTGGGAAGACAACATGTGACAGTCCCCGACTGACAAACGACTGGAATGGAACAAACAAAAAGAAAACTGCTGCTGGAGGCGTCTTGCGATCTCTCTGGCAAACATCTACACCCCAAGGTAGAAAGGGAGCGATGAAGTAAGTAAGTTTACTGTGTCCTGTCTAGAATATTGCTTTAGTGGTTGAATGTTTTCTTTATATTTATTTCAGTTTCTTGATTCTATGCAAGAGGTTAAATTTAATAATAGCATTCGAGTGGTTGTACTTCGAAGTGAAGTCCCAGGAGTCTTCTGTGCAGGTATGATCAGTAATGTGTAATTTGTTAGCATTTTTACAAACTTACCTTTTCATGCTTGGAAACAATTTTGTTGAAACAATTCAGGGTAAACGTGTTCATTATACACCAGTACTCTTCAATTACAAGGTAGATGTGGTCAAGGCCCTTTGGGAACAAGCAACAGAATCAGTAGAGAAACATGATTATTATGGCATGGGAAGAATGGGGCACCTGGGTGTAACCAGAGGGTCTGGCCGGCTCACCACACTCAGAGGAAAGGCAAAACGGGCATATAACCAGATTGGGACTGGTACCATCAGTATTGGAACTCTGCGCTTTCTGTGATATCAATTCGTAACTCAACTCAGCTCTTAAACTAATTCACAGAAGATAGCCGTGTAAATTCCTTTATTCATTCATTCATTGTCCTGTTACACCATTATGTGTCATGTAGGGCTCACAGTCTGTTTCTGCATTCCGTTGTAACCTGTGCAATCACTTGGATATTTTGGATGCAATCCAGTCCAACGCTTTTGGCTTGTCACGTCAGTGTTTACCTTATCATTTCAGTTGGGCATCCTCATGTCCTCAGTCCCACATTTTTCCATTTCAGTGCCTGTTTTATGGTGGGGGAAAAGGGGGTGGGGCTTTTGATTATAATTGCGACTAGGTTTATGTGCATCATATAAAAATTGCTTAGCTTTGCTAGCCACTGAGTGACCCCGAAAAAAAACTTTTGCAGCGTTGATGCGATCAAGAGAGACAGACCCAAATACTGCAAAGTCGTCTACCGGCCAGCCAGACAGAGGGTGACACCATAGCTGATAATGTACCATCGTCTTTGTATATGAGATGAAATATTTAAAATGTAATGTTTGTAACCTTGCTTGTACAGTTTTTAATGTGTCTTCTTCTTCTAAATTCACCCTTAAAAGTGATGTTGGGACATAGTGTTGTGGTTTACAGCTAGGCTGCGTTATCTGCACCTTTCTGTGTAACACATCCAATTTCAGCATATTTGCAATTAGTCGCTTTTAATGATGTGCTTTTAATTATAAGACAGGAAGGCCATTGATAGATCCACCCGAGATAGCAGAAAGATGGAGGGAATACTTCAATTAGCTCTTTAATCCTCTAGGAGATCATCAGGAAAGAACAACTGAAGAGCACAGAGCAACAGTGTTAGAACCACACATACTAATGGATGAAATAGAAAAAGTCATTAAACAGTCTCCCAAATATAAAGCACCAGGAGCTGATAGATTACCAACAGAAATAATTCAAGCAGCAGGTGAAAGCAGCATCAGATGGCTTCACAGAATATTCAATGCAACATGGGGTACAACAAACGGCCCTATTGATTGGCAACATGCAATAGTTATCTATTGTGGAAGAACAAAGGAAGCAAACAAGAATGCGGTCAATATCGAGGCACCTCTTTTAACATGTTGGCAAAATGTATGCCGATAATAGAAACAAGACTGAGACAGTGATAGAACCACAGCTGGCAGAACAGATGGATTTAGGAGAAAGAAGCTGCACAGATGCAATCTTCACACCAGTTAATAGAAAAGAACATTGAATACAATAAGATTTGTGGTATTCGTAGACCAGGAGAAGGCATTTGACAGAGTCGACAGACAATTATTATGGAAAAATAATGGCAAGATATGAGTAAGCGATACCTCATCGAAGTGTGCAAAAGTTTTATACAGGGATGTAGAAGTGTAGTTAGAATAAATCAGGGAACATCTCATCCTTTCACAGTGACATCTGGAGTAAGACAGGGGTGTGTCTTATCGCCACTGCTGTTTATCACCTACATCGACAGTATATGGAAAATGCCAAGCCCATGAATGAAGATCTTAGTAAGATTCAACGAATTACTCTTTGCAGATGACCAGGCCCTGATAGCAGATACAGCCATGAAATTGCAACAAACATCTAACATCCATGAATGAAGAATGTAAAAAAAATAATATGAGAATCACACTGAAAAGACAGAAGTAATGTTAATAGGAAAAAAGAAGACAGATCTAAACATAGCAATAGAAATACAAAGGCATTAAAACAGGCATCTGAGTTTAAAAAATCTGGAACTACATTTACATTGACACTAGATGCAGTAAAGCAAACCAAGTCTGGGACAGCTTTCTACAGTAAGACAATAACAGCACAAAGAGAATCTTATTCAAAGCATAATTTATCAAATCTGTGCTACCATGCCAGACATAATGTCGCTTAGTAACCACGGAAATGAGATGTCTGAGAGGGCTGTAGGAGTGACCATAGGAGATAAGATCAGGAATTTGGGAACCAATTCTGGATTACATACAAAGACAGCAAGTGAAATGGTTTGCCCATTAAGCATACCATACCATACATGGAAAGAGAAGAAGGACGTAGAGCACGATAGACCAAGAACAAGATGGAAGGATAAAATCAGTACTCTACAACAGCACATGTGCTATGGTCGAGGCAGCCAGGAGCTATATTCGACACCCACAGCGGTTCAGGAATGCCAATGTGTTGGGAAATGAGCAGGCAGATAGACTGGCCAGTTCTGCACCACTTGGTGGTGAATTGATTTTGACAAGCTAGCTGTTGTCGGGGCACTTTAGGAGTGAGTGAACAGTGTGGAGGCACACAACAGGTTATTACTCTCTGAGGAGAACTGCACTGCGAGGAGTAAGCAGGGGATCTGGTTGATGCTCACCACCCAAGGGACAGGCAACGGACGATATAGTCAGACAGTTACTGGTGCCATCGGAATTGGAACTCTTCACTTGCTGCTGAAGATGGGGACTGAGTGCTTATGGGAGTATCCTGAGTGCTTTGATATTGAATAGGGCCCGGAACCTACAAATGAATGTTATATGTATAATTGGGTTTATTAATTGAAATGTAATTTGTAAATTTTGTGGCAAGTATTGATATTTTTTTTAAATTTAATCTTTTCACTAACTTCACTTCATTAAGTGATGTGGTGTTTTAATACTTTTGTCTGTATTAGCAATCCACCCATACTGAACTACAGGTTACCAAGTAACCGTTTTGTGGTGCCTCATATAACCGTGATAAATGCTGTACAATTAAATGGGATTTCCAAGATTCATAGTTGTCTGATTCTCATTCTTGACATGTTAATGCTACTGAATGCATATTTAGGAGGGAATCTTTTTAAAAAAAAATAATGTTGTTCTTAAGGTCTTATTAAAATGACTATTTTTATACAAAAAAATATTTGGTAATTCTGGTCGTCTCCGATTCTTTTTCTTTTAATAGTCCTTGCCCCTTGACATTGGTAATCATGTCTGTCCACACCCTTCTGCCTTACGTACTGTCACTTCTTCTGATTTGGTGTCCCACTTCCTCTCTTTTCCTTAATCTTTTCCTTTGTCACAAAATACTTCAGTTTTCTCCCTATGAAATACCCCAGATTAAGTTACCTTTTCTGATGCAGGTAAGTTCAGCTAATTTCTTTGAAAGCGTCTACATTAAGCAGATTTTCTCATCATTGTATGGAAGCACAACTCTCAGCTGCCACATATTTGTTTGGGGCATCTGTCCAGATGGTATTGATATTGGGCTATAGAGGGAACCATGGGAACCACAACCCATGGTGATAGTAAAGGCTACTAGCAAGACCCGCCTGCAATAAAAAGTCTTCCACAGTTTCAGGACCAGTGTTGCCAGCACATGTATTTAATGTACTTCTTTCAGCCTTTCCTCTCTTGCACTCAACACGGCCCTTGGCATTATTTCCCCATGAAGCTACCTCAGTATCTGTATCATCCATGTTCCATTTGCACACATCTTTTAACATAAGTTTTCACTCATTGCCTGAATCTCAGTAATTCACTTCTGCTGCACATCAGGGTTGAGTTTGCAATGCCTTGAATAACTGTTTCCAAAGACAGATTGCTTAGAACAGGCATGTCAAACTGTAGCTCACGGGCCACATGCAGCCCATTGCACGCACACCTGCGGCACGTAATAAAAATATTCTGCAACATTTTTAATAAGTGACTTCACTTTGTTTGTCCTGTGTGGCCCTCATGACAACACAAATGGGACTCATATGACTCTCAGAGGACCCTCCATTTGACATGAATGGCATAGAATATTCTCCATCTAGTGATGGGCTGCTTAAAAAAAAACTTTTCCGTATTTAACCCCTTTATTATATCTTTCAAGGGTGTCTGGAGTGAAGTGGTTAAGCTTTTTGCCTCATCTTCTTAAATGTGTGCCGTTAGGTTCATGAGTGCAGTTTTGCAGAGATCCCTAGAATTGTTAAGGGAGCTCCAGAGTTTGTGCTTCGTGGGAAGCTCTTGGCATGCTGCTAGCCATCCTGCATAGAGAGACCAAACTGTATTGGATGCACTCAGCTTCGATCCTCTAAACTCTAACTTTTGACTTTAATACATTTACTGTCCGTTATTATCACCTTTCACCTTCCTTAAACATATCACCTTTATTTGCCGAGTATTTTAAATGTATATCTGAAATCCTGTTTCTGCCAGGGGCTGACTTGAAGGAAAGGCTAGAAATGAAAAATGATGAGGTGGCTGGGTTTGTGGCAAAGCTGAGGTTCTCTTTATCAGAACTCTATAACCTGCCGATGCCTACAATAGCTGCACTTGATGGAGCGGCTTTAGGGGGTGGGCTGGAAATGGCCCTTGCTTGTGACATGAGAGTGGCAGGTAAGGAACATTCAGCTGTGTGTCATAGATTTTTTAAGAAACACTTATCTTTCAGTGGTATATCACACATATGTACGAAATACTAATTATTATTTAGTTGTACATCGACCCTCCAGTAAGGGGATGGAGTTTTTCTGTGTGGGGCAAAAATAAACATCCTAACCTCCACAGTTCGTATCGACAGCACCAGCCATGCGGCCATAAATCCTCAGGCTTATGACCTTCCCTTCTATGCCGCCCTAAAAATGTGGTGACAGTTGACAGTCGTATATAATAGACGTTTTTTAAATACTAATCATGATTCAGTGGGATACACACACACACACACATATATATATATGTGTGTGTGTGTGTGTTATATATATATATATATATATATATATATATATATATATATATATATATATATATATATATTACAACTAAAAACTGTACACAAAGGATTGAATGGCCACTGACCATGAGGTAGACCAAGACAATCGTAGAGAAATAATATGTAGGCACACCTACAAACATTTTGTGTCATCAACTGGAAGGAGAGGACTAATCTTAGAGATGACAGAGGCGGGTGATGTCTGCAGCAATGAACCTCAAGAGCTCGTAATGCTGAAGAAGATGTAGTAAAACCTCGTTAGCACTTATTCCAAGCACACACACACACACACAAATTGCTAAGGCTTCAAGACCAGCCAGCCTAACACCATATTGGCTCAAATCTTTTTTTACATGAGAGGAGTGACTTCATTGCCCTGAGTTCTGTTTAACTGATATGGTGTGTCAGTGCACAGAAAGGTTTGCTACCTACCAAGAGCTTTACATACTATCATAAACACCATGATTCTGCAAAGATCTGCATGGATTGCCGTTTTTAAAAAAAATGGGGTCTTCCTCTCTCCCCTCCTCCTTACGTTCACCAGCTGTCAACTCTGTCTGGAGGAATGTTCCAGCTGCTTGTCCACATCTTGATTTCAGTTCCAGAACTGGAGTTTTGTGTGCACATCCGTTTTTCAGATCTAGCTTATTTGTATATGGACTGTTTGTTCCTTGTCTCGCAGTCAGATGCACAATGACTTGGAAAAAAACACCCCTAAAATTAGTTGACTTTTACGACATGCTTGTTAGGGGACGGTGGGTCTGTTCTCACTCCCCTCCCACCACCCCCTAAATTTTTGAGACCCAGAATCCACATAGGAAGTCTTTTTCTATTTCCCCTTCTGTACAATTTTCTAGCCGTTTTGTGTTCCAGTTTTCCTTTGCTTATATTATAACGGGGCCACAAAAATGAGACGCCCCCCTTTTTTGGGGGGGGGGGGGGAAACAAGTTTTTTTTTTCCAGCCTCGTTCAAAATGTCTAATGTGCCCATTTCGGCTCCCCTAGGAATTTTAAGCACTCTTCTGTAAAACCAGATCTCTGAGAAACTAAGAATCCTTTAGCTTGTTTATTATTTGCAGATGTATATCATTTAGTTTATTTTATATAGTATATATCATGTATTATCTTGTAATTATTATTTATATCAGAGGATGGTCCTTTCTGTCTTTGAGTATGTGATGGCAATCCTGACTCTCAGCCATAAGCAGATGGAAAGGATGTAAAGGATACAGAACGAGGCTATGCGCATTATACTTGGATGTACAAGAGATACAGCATGTAGGGCGATGCGCTACCTTCTCAATTTTCTACCAATGGAGGACACAATTCAAATTCGCCGAGCAGGTGCTTACCTCAGAGTCCATGCAGACACACAATACCCGCTGCATGGTGAAAAAAAGGGTGATGGGTCATGTCGATGACATTATTCAGCAGGTGTGCTCACTTCAGGACATAGAACCTGGTGAGGAATGGGTACAAATACCAAAGGAGTGCTTTTACAACCTTTTCTGTTTGCATCCGACTAGACAGAAAATGCAAACAAGAAAGTCCAGCCACTGTTGATTTTTGAGAATTCTCTACAGAGGCAGGCTGTCATATACACAGATGGGTCTGTAATTCACCATCTGAGAAGTGCTTGAGCTTTTACGGCTCAAGTTGGTGTTAGAATTGTGAAGCAAGATTCTGGTACTGTTGCCTAGACCACAAATAGTCTGACTATGGAGGACATGGCAGTCACCAAAGCAATAACATGGTTGGAGACACAGACCTTTCATGCGCATGCTTTCTCAGTGACTTAGTGGGTATGCTCCAAAGACAGTTGTTGGAGTCTATAGAGCAGTTGAGTTTGACACATATCAGTTTCACAGTTGTGCCAGGGCATACATGTGTGCATGGAAATGAGCAAGCTGATCGACTTGCAGGTGAAGCTACTGTTGAGGGCAGACGAGCAATGGACCATGCTGATCTGAATGCTCTATGAGAAGTAAGACATTGGCAAGAACCAAGTGATGATTGTGAATCTGCAACCATGACCAGACTGCAAAAACAAAATGTTAAGAGGGGTGTGGCCAGAAAAGAGTGCTATGCAGGAAGTCAGAGAAGATTGAGAAATCAACACAGGACTGGTGTGAGCCGCTACACGCTGCAGGATTTACTAAGGAGGGGATCCATGCACTAATAGAATAAATGGTTCATTGTGCAGTGAGGATAATCTATTGACTAACTAACTATGTATTACCTTGTTTCAGCCTCTAATGCTAAAATAGGCTTGATAGAGACAAGTCGTGGACTCATTCCTGGGGCTGGAGGCACGCAACGCCTTCCTCGAGTTGTAGGTCCTGCTATTGCCAAGGAGTTGATTTTTACCAGTAGAGTTTTGGATGGATGGCAGGCAAAAGAGCTTGGTGTTGTCAACCATTGTGTGGAGCAGAACGATGAGGGAGATGCTGCATACAATCGGGCTCTGGAACTGGCAGAGGAGATTCTACCACAAGTTAGTATTGACTCTTTGTCTTTTAGGTATTTTCTTATATTTGAAGCTTTTTTAAATCTGCCTTTCATGTCCCCGTGTTTGGGGCATATAGAGAGATTAGCAGATAACACAAAGACAGAAAGGTACGCAGACAATTTGAATAGGAGTAGAAAATGAGGCAGACCAAGAAAACAGTGGAAAGATAATATACAGGCAAACCTACAAACACTTGGAGTCACCAACTTGAAGGAAAAAAGGTCAGTCGCAAAGATTTATGTCGGTGGGTGATATCTGCAGCAGTTAATCTCAGGAGCTCAGAATGCTGAAGAAGATGATGCTGATGATGATGTCCCAGTAGAACATAGTCCCTCTACCAAGTCAATCCAGTCCCTTTATAGACTCGTCAATGATGCAGTGGATATGGTAGCTGAATTTTCTACAGGTTGAGGTAGTAAATCTCACCAACTCTCCTTAATTGCCTTCTATGACATGAATGGTAGGGTACTGCTATTTATTTCTTGGTGAAGCATAAGCCCTTTACCAAAGCATGTCATTTCCTTTCTAGTATAATGATCATGAAACATAAGTAGACAACTATTGGTTACAGATAATGTGTGTTCATACTGAGTCCCATTATAAAGCGCCCAAAAATGAGGGAGCTGATCAGTTGGCAGGGGAAGGGGCAACACAGCAGTAGGCGGATAGACCAGTCACATACCACCAGAAGGAAAAGATAATTAAATCATTCAGAAAACAATGAATCCAGCACAAGATGTCAACTTCACTATGGACTCATCAGAATAAGTCATTGTCCTATGCCTCAGAACAACTGATTATGCAATCAAAAACACCTTTTAAGATTGGTGAATCAGCCATGTGCAGATGGGAAAAGTCGTTCCAGACAGCAAAACACATGCTTCTAGACTGCACCAAATATAACACATTGAAGGAAACCTTTTTGCCAAAAGGAACAGCAATAAAATCTATGAACCAATAAAAAAACTAATAATGACTGTGAAATGTGTGCAACAGAACAAATTGCTGATATAGACAACTTATTTCATACCAAAAAAAAAAAAATAAATAGAAGAATGTCTGTTTTGACCGAATTTAAAATATTAAGATGCATATTACGTTTTCCAGAAAAATACCCTAACAATACTTTCATTAGCAAGATTTAAGGCTGATACTTTTTCAGACAGTCAAGCTTTTTCCCTATTGGGATCTAGGGCTCCATTTTGCGATAGTAAAGAATAGACCCACTGTGTTTTACAAGAGTGTTTTAAGTGGTGAATAAAAAGTGTTTACTGATATGCTGGGCCAAAAGTGTAGATTTGCTGCCTACCTGTAAACAACACAGTGTGTGAACCACCATTTTAAAGGGCAAACATGTGAGAGAAAAAAAAAAGATACCCTTATAACTTCATATCCACATTTGGTGGTCTGCATACCTACTCAAGTCCCGTATTTTCAATTCTAATATTATTTCAGTTTTGACATTTGCTAGTGAAGAGAACCACTAAAGACGTGGAACAAAAGTTAAATGTATTTTAAAACAAATACCTGAGGAAAATGTTGAATATAAAATGGGATGGATTCAAGAGAGGTGAAGAAATAAGAGAAATGTCTAAGCAAGCGCTTTTAACAATAGTTATATGAAAAAGAAGATACTGAACCCATTTTCAGAGTGGAGGTGAAAATGGGAGTCTACAAAACCTTTAAAATAAACACCAAACTTGCTCGCAAGATGAAACAAAACAGATGGGTTTGTATGAAGACAGGAAACATAATCAGAAACAATGCTAGGAGGCGTCACTGGAGATGTACTAAGCTCAAGATGTAATCTCTTACCTGCCTTGTCCCTGGAACCATTCGATGACATGCTATGTTTGTAATGTTGCATCTGGTTTGATTGTAATAAACTTGTAATTGCTGTTAAAAAAAAATTGAACCTATCCAGAGAAGAAATGAGCAGAGAATTACTGAACAGGCACTAACGAATGTTGATGAGAGAGGCTGCAGATACTGGACTGGATTCCATGCACAGGATAGAATGGAAAGGAGGAATAGACTGGGAGCCCTATGTGACATATAATGGCACAGCAGAGCAGTGAATGAATGAATATTTTCTTAAACATGTTTTTGGATGAGATAATTTTAGACGCATTCTCATTTGGTCAACATCTACTATGCTTCCTTTGCAAGTGATGTACAGTGCAAACCTGATCAGGAGAACTCATCAGAGCCTAAGAAATGGTTCTTCTGATCAGAAATTCCTCTTATCCAAATAAGAATTCAAGCAAGAAAAATTGCTGTCTGCACTGTGTTTGTGATGATTCAGCTGATGTTCTGTAGAATATTATAAATCTCAACAGCTAAAATTATTTTGTCTGTTGTAAGGGACCTATTGCTTTGAGAATGGCCAAGTCTGCTGTCAACAGAGGTCTTGAGGTTTGTAAAAAAAATTTTAAAAGTAATTTTTATATTTGGCTTACTTATGAATTATTGAAAAACATATGATCACTGAACAGCCATGGTTTTTCATGCTAATGGTTAAAAAATTGTGTTTGTTTTCATGGTCTTTTAAACTGTCTTTAGTGTGTTAGTTTTTCACTTTTTAGGGCAGTGTAGGATAGAGGTGGTGAACCTGAGGATTTAGGGCTGCATGGCTAGCACAGATAAATTAGACCACAAATGTAACCAAATGCTGCTCACAGTTAAAACTATGCAGCAGGTTGAATATGGTTTTGAGGAACTGAAACCGCAATCACCATGAGCTGTGTTGGTTAGGATTTTAATTTTTTTTGCCTGAAAAAAACTCCATCTCTTGACCGAAGAAAAACCTGTGTCTCGCACCTGAGAGTCTAGCACTGTAACCACTCAGGCAGTTACTTCTTAGTCTTTTGAACTCTTGAATAGAAAATGGTGTTAACTCTGCAGCTTCTGTCACTTAGTATGTTCATTTGTGAGATTAAAAGGATTTTACAATTTCTTGGAAGTCATCAAATATGTTCTTAAATAATGAGGAAAGCACAAAAGCTGATATTGGAGTAACTTAAATTTAATTCATATTTCTTTTAGCTGATTCTATCATCTTTGTACACACTGCAGGAGGTTAAACAAATAGTTCTCTTCCTTATCAAAACTGGACTATTCAGCAGCAGCAACAACAATTTTATGTATCGATTATAGGATGTTGCAGATCAACCCCAACATTTGTTGGCTGTGGTTTTACTAGTACATTGTACTCTCTATAGTTTGCCATTGCTTTCTGAACAGTCAGAGCTCCATACCATTGTCAAAATTAAAGTAAAGCAGTATTCTGCTAACTCAGCTAAAACTAAATCGAACTGGGTAGTTCACAAATGGCTTTGAGAGAACCAAATTATTAACTAATTCATCAAACTCTAGATCATCGATCAGTCCATTGTTTGATTAAATTTAAGGATTTCTAAGACAGTAAATTGCTTTGCTGGGAATGAGTGGTCATATTTTTTTTTCAAACAAGGATGTGTCAGTTTGGTTAAATAGAGCACTTTTGACATTTATAAATATTGATTGTATTAAAGGACCCTTCTTGTCAGTGGCACATGAGCATATATATTAGAACATTCAAGACTGAGTGGATAATGTAGTCAACATTGCGCTGGCCATTTTTACTTCTGAAGAATTTACTTTGTACCCATTTTAGGCTGGGTCAGCCTGGGTGGCAAGGTCAGAATTTTGACTGTACTTCTTTGCTTGTGCTTAACCATAGACTTTTAACCCTTTCGCTGCTGCACCCTCTGCCATTCAACGTAACCACTGTGCCAGGCGAGTGCTAATCTTTCCTCCTGTGCTGAAAACCTTTTTTCCCTCCAAAAGCGTGGTAAAAATTGTACACCTAAAATAAATAAATATTTGAAGGCATATGGTTGACCTTTGCGCTGACAAGTCAGATGCACTATGGCTACGCCATGAAAACTCATTAACAAAAAGATAACACTACCAACTTACAAAGCAAACACAAAACACTTTAGTAAGTAAATACGTGGTTTTTACTATTATTAAAAATAACTTTTTGTGTGAAATATTTCAAAACAAGGTGCCAAATCACAGTCCTAGCATATTTATCTGGTTTCCCGTCATTTTGTTGTTGTTGCTTTTTGCGCATACCACACACTTTCTTGTTGACAAAGGAACAAGATAACGTGTAACGCATCTAAGTCCATCTGAACGCAAGTGTCAGGATGTTTAATTACTTATTACTTCGGTGATCTGTTGCCGAAAGTGCTTAAAGCTTAAATTAAAAATAATTAATTTTAAAAAATGGCATGTAGGGGTTGAACGCCGGACCTTTCGATTGTAAGGCAGACGTGATACCAACTACACTAGAAATTCGTATGTAAATGGCAACTGAAAATAGGACCAGTATTGTAAACTTTAATATTCAGACACATTTATGTCAGTTGTATAGGATATTAGAAGTATTAGTATTAGTCATCATGTCAATACGTGACCATATCTTCATTTTGATTATTGGGGATCCATTTCAAATTCAGTCGATGTAGATAGCTGGGTCATATAGCCAGTCTTGCTCACGGCCAGAAGTACACGTGTCCGACGGCGTGCCACGAAGATAACTCAGCTCATATAACTCACACGTTTCAAAGTGATCCTTACTATTACTCCTTGAAAGAAACTTCATTAATTCTTTATTAACATTAATTAACCAATTTTCTTGTTATTTTGTATTTAAAAAAAAAATAGTAGACTAACGCAAAATCAGAAATATATTTCAGGGCAAAAAATTGCCGTTCACCGATCATGCTTCTATGGTAACAAAGCAACAGGATAACGTGAAATGCATCTACACCTGAATTAACGTGATATGTGTTTTCATTGTATGTAAATGTGTCAGTTTGATCAGATTTAGGTAATGTATATTGCTATTTCACCCCCGAGAATTACGGCTCTTAGCAATCTATAAAAAAAGTCGAAGACGAGTTAGCTCGTCCTTAGCAGCGAGGGCACAGAAAACGTAAGACAAGTTAGCTCGTCCTTAGCAGTCTACCGGGCAGACGAGTTATCTCGTCCATAGCAGCGAAAGGGTTAATACTGCTTAATCTTTGCATTGCTGTCACTATCCTTCTTTTGACTGTTTGACAGTCTTAAGTGCTTTTTATTATAGAGCCTAGATATTCAAAGTTTGCGACATTTTAAATTTCATCATTTATTGTTATTTTTGGGTGACAGGCAGCTTTGTTTGTGGCCATAAATTTTGTGTTTTCTTTGAATTGAAGAACATATTTTGCTCTTCACTGTTTTTACGAGGAAAAGTTAATAAGTCACACATGGTTGTTTAAAAAAAAGCTAAGAATGATAACAACTTCAAAACCATTTATTTTTACACACACACTGTCCCTTTATTTTTCAAAATAATTTCGACTAATATTGATACACTTGTCCAATGTTATGTCAGTAACCTGCTGCTTAGAACTGCATGATCTGTTTTCTAGACCACATTTTCACTTCACATTTAACTTTTGCGTCATTGGCGAAATATCTCCCGCCAAGGTGGGTTTTCAATGAAGCAAAAAAAGTGGAAATGTCTAGGGGTTAAGTTGGGGCTGTAAGGTTGATGTTTCTTCTGAGTTTACTGAGCCCAATGTGGTCTGGCATTTGAAATCACCAGTACTCTTCTAGTTAGCAGGCCTGGGCGTTTTCTTTGAATTGCATCGCGAAGCATCACTTCGTGCATTTTGTTGTATGCTGAACCATGTGTGCACTGTTGTAGCTGCTAAGAGTCAACCTGTCACCTCTAATCATCTCCTCCAACTGCTGTGTGGATGCTTCTGTTCTCAAAAGAAGGATGAAATCAGACTTCATCAACAATTTTAGAGCGCCCTTGAGAAAAAAAAAATAATTACCGCCTGGAGAGCTGGCTAGGGAAAGATATATGCCGTGAAGAGAGAGACGGTCTGTAAAAAACTTGCTGACTGATGAATGCTTCGCTTTACAGGATACATTTTTGCCATCATAAACAAGAAGCATTTCCTGATGACTATACTTTGCTGGCAACCCCTTTGCCCCCCCCCCCCCTCCCCCCCATGCAAAAAATCATGTTGTTCTTTGATGGTACTCTCCATAAGTACAGTCGTCATTTTGTTTCTGTGTCGTGACCGCACATGCCACATCTAGTGCCACCTAACAAACTGAGACATAAAATTTGGTGTTGCTGTCACCTACTGACA
>CAJHNH020002292.1:87871-115292 GCA_905116865.2 Candidula unifasciata | reverse complement strand
TAAGGCTGATACTTTTTCAGACAGTCAGCTTTTTCCCTATTGGGATCTAGGGCTCCATTTTGCGATAGTAAAGAATAGACCCACTGTGTTTTACAAGAGTGTTTTAAGTGGTGAATAAAAAGTGTTTACTGATATGCTGGGCCAAAAGTGTAGATTTGCTGCCTACCTGTAAACTACACAGTGTGTGAACCACCATTTTTAAGGGCAAACATGTGAGAAAAAACAGATACCCTTCTAACTTCATACCCACATTTGGTGGTCTGCATACCTTCTCAAGTTCCGTATTTTCAATTCTAATGTTATTTCAGTTTTGACATTTGCCAGTGAAGAGAACCACTAAAGACGTGGAACAAAAGTTTAATGTATTTTAAAATAAATACCTGAGGAAAATGTTGAATATAAAATGGGATGGATTCAAGAGGGATGAAGAAATAAGAGAAATGTCTAAGCAAGCGCTTTTAATAATAGTTATATGAAATAGAAGATACTGAACCCATTTTCAGAGTGGAGGTGAAAATGGGAGCTTAAAAAACCTTTAAAATAAAGACCAAACTTGCTCGCAAGATGAAACAAAACAGATGGGTTTGTATGAAGACAGGAAACATAATCAGAAACAATGCTAGGAGGCGTCACTGGAGATGTACTAAGCTCAAGATGTAATCTCTTACCTGCCTTGTCCCTGGAACCATTCAATGACATGCTATGTTTGTAATGTTGCATCTGGTTTGATTGCAATAAACTTGTCATTGCTGTTAAAAAAAAATAAACCTATCCAGAGAAGAAATGAGCAGAGAATTACTGAACAGGCACTAACGAATGTTGATGAGAGAGGCTGCAGATACTGGGCTGGATTCCATGCACAGGATAGAATGGAAAGGAGGAATAGACTGGGAGCCCTATGTGACATATAATGACACAGCAGAGCAGTGAATGAATTTATATTTTCTTAAAGATGTTTTTGGATGAGACAATTTTAGACGTATTCTCATTTGGTCAACATCTACTATACTTCCTTTGCAAGTGATGTACAGTGCAAACCTGATCAGGAGAACTCATCAGAGCCTAAGAAATGGTTCTTCTGATCAGAAATTCCTCTTATCCAAATAAGAATTCAAGCAAGAAAAATTGCTGTCTGCACTGTATTTGTGATGATTCGGCTGATGTTCTGTAGAATATTATAAATCTCAACAGCTAAAATTATTTTTTCTGTTGTAAGGGACCTGTTGCCTTGAGAATGGCCAAGTCTGCTGTCAACAGAGGTCTTGAGGTTTGTAAAATTTTTTAAAAAGTAATGTTCATATTTGGCTTACTTATGAGTTATTGAAAACATTTGATCACTGAACAACCATGGTTTTTCATGCTAATGGTTAAAAAATTGTGTTAGTTTTTATGGTCTTTTAAACTGTCTTTACTGTATAAGTTTTTCACTTTTTAGGGCAGTGTAGGATAGAGGTGGTGAGCCTGAGGATTTAAGGCTGTATGGCTAGCACACATAAACCAGACCACAAATGTAACCAAATGCTGCTCGCAGTGAAAACTATGCAGCAGGTGTAATATGGTTTTGTGGAACCAAAACTGCAATCACCATGAGCTGTGTTGGTTAGGATTTTTTTTTTTTGCCTGAAAAAAATCTCCATCTCTTGACCGAAGGAAAAACCTTGGTCTCCCACGTGAGAGTCTAGCACTGTAACCACTCAGGCAGTTACAATAGAACCTCGCTTAACGAGCACCTCGCAAAACGAGTAATTCGCATAAAGAGCAAAACAAATTGTAAAAAAATGACTTGCTTAACGAGCGACGTTTCTTATAACGAGTGGCAAGGAGAGGGAAAGTCCCGAATTGTGTGCATGTTACATCAGTCTGTGTTTATCATTTGTTCCAGTAGCATCGTAGTGTCGCTTGTGATCACACATTTTCTCAAATTGTGATACATGTACATGAATCCTCCAGGCCTACAAATGATCTCTCTGAAGAATTTTAAGTTCATCAAGATCCAGTTTCTGCCTCCCAACACCACTCCGTTACTCCAGCCCATGGACCAGCAAGTTATTTATAACTTTAAGAAGCTCTACACTAAAGCTCTCTTTGAGCATTGTTTTCAGGTGACTAATGGGAACAACCTCGCTCTCGAGTTTTGGAGAAAAAAATCACTCCCACATCGTTGCCTGCCTCAAGATGATCGACAAGGCGGGGGAAGGGGTTACCAAGAGAACCCTAACTTCTGCTTGGAAGAAGCTTTGGCCGGAGAGCGTTGTCGATTTGTGACTTTGAGGGGTTCGAGACAGTACCTGTGAAACCTGTAGTCAACGAGATTGTGTCTTTGGCCACTATCATGGGATTGTTGGTGGATAACTGTGATATCAAAGAGCTTGTGGAAGAGCACAGCCTAGAGCTGCGTTTTGGAGGAAAGTTTGTCAGAGGAGGAGGTCACAGAAAAGCAACAATTTTCTGACGAAAAGAGAGAAATGTTGAAAGCATGGCAAACTGTTGCATCTTACACTGAGAAGCATCACCCTAATAAGGAAGTGGCTATGCGCGTTGCAAATTTATTTAATGATAATGCTGTGTCGCATTTTCGCAAAATTTTGAAGCGTCAGCAAAAACAAATCTCTGGACATCTTTCTCGTAAAAAAAAAAAAAAAAAATTAGCTATGTATCATAATTATTTCGACTTTTTTTTTCTTCAAATCGAATTCGCATTCCATATGGGTTTGTTACGCATTTGAAGAAAAGATGAAGATGATCCACTCTCCTTAACAATATGTATATAATTTTCTTTGAAAAACGTTATACATAGCATTTTGTGCGTATCTTTTTCGACATGGAACGCATTATCGTATTTTACATTAATTTATATGAGAAAAATGGTTTTGCATAACGAGTGTTTCGCTTAACGAGCATGATTCTGGAACGCAATATGCTTGTTAAGCGAGGTTCCACTGTCCTTCTGGAAATAGCTGATATTGGAGGAACTGAAATTTAATTCATATTTCTTTTAGCTGATTCTATCATCTTTGTACACACTGAAGGAGGTTAAACAATTAGTTCTCTTTCTCATCAAAACCGGACTATTTAGCAGCAGCAGCAACAACAATTTTACGTATCGATTATAGGATGTTGCAGATCAACCCCAACATTTGTTGGCTGTGGTTTTACTAGTACATTGCACTCTCTATAGTTTGCCGTTCCTTTCTGAACATTTGGTGCTCCATACCATTGTCAAAATTAAAGTAAAGCAGTATTCTGCTAACTCAGCTAAAACTAAATCGAACTGGGTATTTAAGAATTATAAATGGCGTTCAAAAAGGGGTTTGAGAGAACCAAATTATTAACTAATTCATCAAACTCCAGATCATTGATCAGTCCATTGTTTGATTAAATTTTAGGCTTTCTAAGGTAATAAATTTCTTTGGACGGGATGAGTGGTCATATTTTTTTTAAAACAAGGATGTGGCAGTTTGGTTAAGCACAAAAAATAGAGCACTTTTGACATTCAAAAATATTGATTGTATTAAAGGACCCTTCTTGTCAGTGCCACATGAGCATATATATTAGAACAATCAAGACTGAGTGGATAGTTTAGTCAGCATTGCGCTGGCCATTTTTACTTCTAAAGAATTTACTTTGTACCCATTTTAGGCTGGCTCAGCCTAGGTGGCAAGGTCATAATTTTGACCACTTCTTTGCTTGTGCTTAACCATAGACTTTTAACCCTTTCGCTGCTGCTGCGCCCTCTGCCAGCCAACGTAAGCACTGTGTTAAGCCAGGCGAGTGCTAATCTTTCCTCCTGTGCTGAAACATTTTGTTCCCTCCAAAAGCGTGGTAAAAATTGTGCACCTAAAATAAAAATAAAAATATTTGAAGGCGTATGGTTGACCTTTGCGCTGACAAGCCAGGCGCACTATGGCTACGCCATGAAAACTTTTTAACAAAAAGATAACACTACCAACTTAAAAAGCAAACACAAAACACTTTAGTAAGTAAATACATGGTTTTTACTATTAATAATAATATCTTTTTGTGTGAAATATTTCAAAACAAGGTGCGACACACAGTGCCAAATCACAGTCCTAGCACATGTATCTGGTTTCCCTTCATTTTTTTTAAATGTTTGCGCATACCACACACTTTCTTGTTGGGAATTTCTTCTGTGATGTTACGGACTCTATTATTTAAGGGAAATGCCTTTGTACTAAACGAAGTGGCAGGTCTTCAGGCTTTTGTCCTCCTACACTTTTTCTCTTTTCCTTGCAATATTTCTGTAGAATTTCTCTTACTATTAAGTGAAATTCAGCAACAGGAGTGTTTTCATTGTATGTAAATGTGTCAGTTTGATCAGATTTAGGTAATGTATATTGCTATTTCACCCCCGAGAATTACGGCTCTTAGCAATCTGTAAGAAAAGTCGAAGACGAGTTAGCTCGTCCTTAGCAGTGAGGGCACAGAAAACGTAAGACGAGTTAGCTCGTCCTTAGCAGTCTACCGGGCAGACGAGTTATCTCGTCCATAGCAGCGAAAGGGTTAATGCTGCCTAATCTTTGCATTGCTGTCACTATCCTCCTTTTGACTGTTTAACAGTCTCAAGTGCTTTTTATTATAGAGCCTAGATATTCAAAGTTTGCGACATTTTTAATTTTTTCATCATTTATTGTTATTTTTGGGTGACATGCAACTTTGTTTGAGGCCAAACATTTTGTGTTTTCTTTGAATTGAAGGACATATTTTGCTCTTCACTGTGTTTATCAGGGAAAGTTAATAAGTCACACATGGTTGTTTAAAAAAAAAAAAAAGCTAAGGATGATAACAGCTTCAAAACCATTTATTTTTACACACACACACTGTCCTTTTATTTTTCAAAATAATTTCCACTAATATTGATATATACACTTGTCCAATGTTATGTCAGTCCTCCTAAACCTGCTGCTTAGAACTGCATGCTCTGTTTTCTAGACCACATTTTCACTTCGCATTTAACTTCTTCGTCATTGGCGAAATATCTCCCGCCAAGGTGGGTTGTCAATCAAGCAAAAAAAGTGGAAATGACTAGGGGTTAAGTTGGGGCTGTAAGGTGGATGTTTCAGAAGTTCCCACTCTAGATGGTTAATTTTCTTCAGAGTAAACTGAGCTGTATGTGGTCTGGCATTCGAAATGACCAGTACTCTTCTAGTTAGCAGGCCTGGGCGTTTTCTTTGAATTGCATTGTGAAGCATCACTTCGTGCATTATGTTGTATGCTGAACTATGTGTGCACTGTTGTAGCTGCTAAGAGTCAACAATTACTCGCCTGTCACCTCTAATCATCTCCTCCACCTGCTGTGTGGATGCTTCTGTTCTCAAAAGAAGGATGAGATCAGACTTCATCAACAATTTTAGAGCGCCCTTGAGAGAAAAAAATATTTACCGCCTGGAGAGCTGGCTAGGGAAAGCTATATGCCGTGAAGAGAGAGACGTTCTGTAAAAAACTTGCTGACTGATGAATGCTCCGCTTTACAGGATACATTTTTGTCAGCATAAACAAGAAGCATTTCCTGATGGCCTGCACAGAAGCAATTTTCTGCCATAGTTTGTATTAAATGACTCCAGTTAGTTATCATGTGTGGCCCTCATGATTATACGATTTGACTTCAGCCATCAGGGGACCCTCAGTTTGACATGCCTGCTCTACTGCACTATTATGTAAGCACATGATGTGTCATTTGGTACACACACAAAAACATACACATAGAAATGCACTAATCATCTGCTTACTGAAATATTACCTTTGTGTAACGCTTTTTTTTTCTGTATGTGATATTTCTAGGTGGAAATTGAGGCAGGGCTTAGATATGAAGAAGCATATTATGCTCAGGTAAATGTATTTTGTGTACACAGTGAATTTAGTTAAATAGGTTTTTTTTTTTTGAAAAGATCAGTGGAAAGAGGGGTGGAACCAGACCAAGAGGGATGATGTTGGATGGGCTGACACAATGGCAAGGGGGCATATCATCAAGAGAGCTGTTCCAGGCAACCAGGGATTGAGATCTGTGGACATGCATGAGCGTCTAAGCCATTTGGCAGAGCACATGATGATGATGATGTTTTTGAATATATTGATGAAAAACTATAAGAATAGACCCACTCCTCCCCCCCCCCCCCACCCCCCCCCCCCCCCCCCCCCGCACGCTCGCTCCTCATAGGCTTGTAGAAGGTGACTAATTATGTATTTACTGAAATCCTGTGGTCGTAAGGACAGATATTGCAGTCTAGCTTTAAACCAAACTACACCATGCCAACTGCTCTTTTAACTCTTTCAGTCCCAAGGAATGCATCATACATTCAAAGGTTCCTATCTAGAAGCCCAGTGAATGCAAGATGTGCCAATTTTACACCTCTCTTTACTACCCTTTGGGCCTCTGATGCTTCTCCCCCCCCCCCCCCCCCACCTTTTTCCAGACTGAAAGAGTTAGGGACAACATCAGAAAAAAATTAAAACTTTTAGTATTTGATTGATAGTAAGTAAAGAATAACCATTGACTAAAGTACAATGGATTGGGTATATGGTGCCAACCCCATGCTTTTGAACTGCAGGGTACTCACTGTGGTTAATGTTGGTCGCTTTGATTGTTCAGCAAATTTTCTGATGCTTTCTGTAGGCTGGCTCGGCCAAGAATTCCAGTTGGCAGTAAAATAAAAATTAAAAACTGCCTAGATTGATAGAAAATTAAGAAAAGAAAAAGTTCCTTTAAATGCCACTGCTGCAACGGGCATATAAGGCTAGACTCATATTTTTAATAGACCTATTGACCCTCAGTGGGTGATGTGGTCAGCATCATGCCGGCCGCCTTTACTTTCCATGATTTTACCTGGTGCCCATTTCAGGCCGGGTTGACCTGGGAGTTAGGGTCATGTATGAAAAATCTGATTTAGGATTTGCAGGGGAGTTTATAGCCGCTACCCAATGGCAACTTCTGTAAATTGATAGTGCCACTAGAAAATGAATTCAGTTTTACGTTTGTCATTTGTGCTTACTGAAAGAAAGCTGGGAAGTGGACCTTCAGTAAACATCATGGAAATATTTAATGCTATATTTCCTGTGTGGGTTCCAGGGCCCCTTAGTGGGGAACACAAGAATAGACCCACAGCCTCCCCAACAAGCATGTCATAAGAGTAAACTAATTGGGAGCTTTCTTTGAAGTCATAGTGCATCTGCCTGAGAGGCAAGGAACCAACAGTCTGCAGAAAAGTCAGATCTGTAAATTGAATATTCAGGCAACACTCAGGTTCTGGAACAAGACTAAAGTCCAGAAGTGGATGAACAACCAGAACTTTCCACTGGAGTTTACAGCCAGTGGGCATGAAGATGAAGAAAAAAAATTAATGCTACGCAAGAAGACCTAAAACATAAGGATACTGATTACTTTCCGAATTAAAAAAACACTTAACTTTTATTGAATGCAATTTTTTTTAAGCAGTTTTTAAATGTCAATTATAAATTCTTCAATACAACTATTACAAATTATGGGTTCCATGGCAGATTGAAAAAAAAAAAAAATAGGCGTCTGTAAGTCTGTGAAAAGCACTTGTCTAGTGTTTCCCTGAAAATAAGACCTACAACGCAAAATGATTTTCATGGTGCTTTTCATATAAACCATAGCTAAAAAAAAAAGTCGTAGTTAGACAGTCGGCAGCCACAAAATCCAAACCAACCATGTGGATGTTAGCATTGGAGAGGACACAAGTTGAGAAAACTTGAGAAAAGTATAACAATTATGTCTTTGCACTGGAACCCACTGGGACATAGAAATAACGGAAGTCCCAAAAACGCATGGAGAAGGGAGTTAGAGAGTGAAGGTAAAAAAGATGGAGAGGACATGGGAAGAGCTTCATGCAATAGCGAAGGATAGCACGACTTGGCATGAGTTGGTTGAAGACCTATATGCTCCTTTGGGTGCTAGAAAGATAGAAGATAAAGCGAAAGGATAGTTGGCTAGAATGAGAGACTTGTTGCTGAAGTGCCAGTTGGAGTACTGTGTACGGATGCCATTTATGTGCAGTTGATCATGAAGGGATGTGTTTCATAAATTAAGGTACCTCACTCGTGTGAAATAAATAAAGCAGAATTTTGACACAATCAATTTCCCATCGCTTTTGAAGAAGGTGACATGACTGTATTTGAATAAATGTAGAAAATTTTGTACATGAATATAGATAGACTTTTTGTATCTCCAAAAAAAAAAAGTTATTCCTAAAAAAATATTTTCTAATTCATGTTTTGAAGAAAAAATTAATATAAGACAGCCTTGATATGTAATCTTATTGTCTCCTAACAAATATTTGTATGGATCCCATCCATTTTATCTTTCTCCAAGGCTGTGTATATTATTCTTTCACAATAATAGTAACAGGTATATTGAATATATAATCCTTTCTCAGAGATAATTACGTGCACCTTGAATTTCTTTTCTAGTCTCAAGGATATTTTCATACAGGCTGCATAACTTTATGTCTTTGAAGTATGTTTTTATGTGCCGCTTGGACTTCATCCATTCCTGAAGAATATGTTAGTCATTTGTGTACAATTGTTGCATTCTCACTGATATTCTATGGTTACATGACCTCGACATGAAGCCTAGAGAAGCACAACTGTGCCATCCTTGAGGTGGAAGAGGAGACATTGTAATGAGCTTCTCATGGGGACAGTCGGTAAAAGAACCTCAGGAGTAGCTTCTGTGTCGAAAGACTGATCATGCATGGGAATGCACAGGTGTGCAGTGATAAAATTTGTTGTTACAGAATGTAACATTTCAGATACTGTAATTATGTATTTTCTCTAGACTATATGTATATAATTTGTAGACCCTATTCTCTTTGAAGTATATCAGTATATCTTATCTTTTTACATTTGTTCATCCATTTCTCAGGTCATACCAACACAAGACAGGATAGAGGGCATGCTGGCTTTTAAAGAAAAACGGAGGCCAAAATTTAAGGGTTGCTAAAATGATATTATATAAACTGTACACATGGAAATGAGATAAAGCATCTTGGACTGTTTTTAACTTGTTTCAGTTTTGCTTTACAGTACAACAGTTATCATATGAATACCTGTGAACTCATTATTGTGTTGTTGACAAGCATGTTAAGGAAGGGGTAGCTGTTGATGTTATGTTTTTTATATTTGACTGTCATGTCTCTTTGATAATTTAAATTAACTACTTCTGGTTTAAAAAAAAAAGGCAGCAGTATATGTAGTATACAGGTTCAGTGCTTCCGTATTGCATTCATATTTTCTGAAATATAAATTGAATATCAGTTTAACACTTTTTTATTTGGGTAATAGTTTTAAATGAAAACAGGTCTTAGTATACCTGGCTTAAAAAACAATTCAATGTTTCCTTAGTCTTCTTACATAAGATTTTGTAGTAGTATACATGAAAAAAAAAACATATACACTTTGCATGACATCATCTCCCCGAAATGTTAGATGTATATAAACCAGTGTCGACATACGCCAGATCTAATTGTATTTGCCACTTTAAATGCACCTGTAATGCTGCATTTGTGGGCAGAACATTTTTCGACGACTGGAGAAACGGGTTGCTGAACATATTCCACTATGGGTGGTGAAAGCAATGCAGAACACTAACACCTCAACAACAACGAATCAGGTGACTGGTCGACAAAATCCATCATCAGCAATTGCGTGCCATTTCCTAAATTCATTATCTGTTTAAATGACCATTAACTACTAGCATCATAGACTGCAATGGTTGGGAGCACATAGAGGAAATGGCATATAATCGAGAGACATAAACTGTGTACACAAAAGAGTTGAACAAGAGAAAGCCGATCAAATGCACAAAATGGAAATGGATCATATTTGCAGCTGTGAACCTCAAGGGCTCACAATTTTGAATTAGGAGATTGTTATTGTCATTGATGTTATGGTATCCTACAATTCTATGTTTTCACCATTGTTTCACTTCAGTTTAGAGTACACATTTTCTTCAGAAAATAAAGGCTGTTTACTAAGCTGATCTTTTCTTGTATAGATATTGAGCCTTGTAAATTAGTCATTTTATTTTGCACATATTTTTTTTTAAATGAGCTAGGGCTGCCAGGTAAACCCAGCCTGACTTGAGTAACATGATTATTTCCTTGAAAGTAAAGGCAGTTGGTGTGGTAATGTTGACTGTTGATTTTATTACTGCTAATTGGTTCTGGGGAACTTTTTAAAAACTTGTCATAATTCTGTACAGTGAATTAGGAACAGTAGGCATATTGTGGAACAAATATGTAGTCTTGCATGGCTTATGGTAAGAGGCTATTTTACCTGACATTTCAAAGTTATATAGACATGCTTTGTTAAACTGCTGTAAAGGGACAGACAGAAGCAAAATAAGTTTTTGCTTTGGTGATGGTAGTTTCATCAGCGCTGAAATATTTGGGTTATTTCTACAAAATGAAGTATATTAGCTGTGAAAATGCAATGAGTAATGTGAAAGACATAAAGTTGAAAGAGCTAACTTTATCAAACAATAATTACAAGTAATTAAAAATAGTGCAGCATCAAGCTTTTATCAGTATACATTTATTTTATAAACCTCATTCTCCACACAGTTGTTTCATGTCACTGTTCATTGGTTGCTGGGAGCATGATTTTGAAGATTGTTATTATCATATTTCTACACAGTGCATTTTGAAAACAATAAATCAGTATAATATATATCACGAAGTATGTGTAACCTATTTTTGCTTTTTCTTTTTGAAGCTTTTTATTGCATTTTTCTAGTTTTATGAAGCTTATCACTTGATGCAGCCAGCTGCTTTCTTGAAAATTGACTATTGGCTATTCTCTTGAAATTAGAAACTTTTTTAAAATGAGTTGAACCGACATCACTCAGGGCATTCCCATAAGCACTTAGTCCCCATCTTCAGTAGCCAGTGCATGTTTCTAATTCCCTTGGCACTGCAGTAATCTGAATTTATGTCCATCTTGCCTTTTTCCATTGTGTTCAGTGTTTTTCAGTCCCCTGGTCACTTTCAGCTGCACCATTCTCACCAGTCTTTGATTAGCTTTTTTATGCCTCACTCACTTCCAAGGTTCTTCATGTGCATCTGCACTGTTCTCTCATTCCTAAAGGCCCTTGATTACATGCAGGTTGTCATACATGAGTTTGCCATTAAGAACCAGCAAATTTAACTGCCAGTTTCTTTTTGAACACACAGGCATGCCCTGGATCATATACCCTCGGTGCTAACGACCTGAGATCTACGAAGCGATGCTTGTCACTCTTCAGGAAGCATACCTGTCTCCACTTTTCTCAGCGTGCTCTGTGAGTCGGTTAAATACTTTTTCTCATTAACATAGACTGGTGTAGGTTCTGTTTCCTTGCATTGGCTAAATGTGTTTTTCCATTTTGTACAGTCTAGCTCATATAAATAGGTGACAAATTTATTTAAGTTGTCACTACATTATTCATATACCTCTGGTATATATTCCTGTCATCTCCCTTGAGATGCAATTTTTCTCTATTTTGAAGCCTTACCCTGGCTCATGCCAGGGGCCGCAATATAACCAGACCATAAATATAGTCTAATGGCTGAACATGGTTTCTGGGACCTCTCCACTGGTGATCCTCAGCCACATGGTGGCACACAATTGTGTCATTGGGTGTTTATCGCTTGTGTGATGTCCTGGTGGGGTAAAAGTCTACTACTACTATTTAAGTTGTCCTTGAAGGGGACTGAGACACCTCACCTCAGTATGTTAAAAAGTTGAGTAAAGGACATTTTCGTGCCCCTGTATGGGGTTCTAGGGCCCCATTTTCGGGAAAGTCAGGAACAGTTCCACTGCCTCCTTAACAAGTATATCATGAGAGACAAGGAATTAACAGTCTGTGTACAAGTAAATCAGATTTGTAAAATGAATGGTGTACAACCCTCAAGTTTTGAAACAGGACTAAAGTCCAGACTGATGCATGCTGTTGATGATTGCAGATTGTGGATACTTATGATCACCTACGCCAGTCGGCAAGGCTCTTGATGATGGTCATATGTTTATGATGTTATCCTACAAATATTTTAACCGACTGCAGTTAACAGGGTCAGTATAGCTCCAAATATTAGCCGTGATGTTCAGTGATGTTTCCTGTGTGGGATCGGGGGCTCCATTGTGGGGGAAAACAAGAATAGGCCAACTGTCTGCCCAGCAAGCATGTCGTAGGAGTCGACTAATTGGGGTTGTCCTTCGAAGTCGTAGTGCATCTGTCTGAGAGGTAGGGGACCAACAATCTGCATAGAAATAAATCAGATCTATAAAACGAATGTGCATGCAGCAGTCCAGTTCTGCAACATGACTAAAGTCCAGAGGTGGACAAACAATAAAAACTTTCCCTGGAGTTAACAGCAGGTGAACGCGAAGAGGCAGAATAAGAAGAAGAATAAATGGGAGAACAAACACAGTATCACATGATGTACTAGTATGTTTATACAGAAATTAAATAAAAATATTTTAGTGCGTTTTTTTCAAAAGACAGTGATGGAAGCATACATTTATTAATGACTAATATTAAACAGGTGCTAGTTAACACCTGTCGTCAAGGGATTATAACATAATTAGGAACGAATCCGCCTACCAGTGACCGAACTCGCTCGTTAATCAATTAAGATGCCAATTACTGCATTTATGATACCACTTTTATGGTGTCGGCAGATGGGTCTTTGAGCCTGAGGATTTACGGACGTCTGGCTAGTGCTGTTGCCACGACTGTGCAGATGACGATTTTATTTTGCCCCTCCTCTTGCTCCTCAGTACACAAAGGTAATTTTAAAAAACGCAGACTGCCACAGATCGGTAATGGAGTCAATTCTGCGGCGGTAAACTTTAATTATCAAGCCATTTTCTGGTATCAATTTCTGACTAGTTCGACCTTTGAGCAAAGAAACATAAAAAATAGAGAAATGTTAAGGCTAGCATCTCCTTGTTCAGTTCTCGGACCGGATCAAATCTATATTAATAAAAATGTTAATTTTCCGATAATGTAAGCTAAAAACTCGGAAACTACTGAACCGATTGCTTTCACATTTGCACACAACGTTGCCTTTGACTCCTAGCGTGATTTTTTGTAAGAAAATTGCATAAACCATGGACGATGTAGCTCTAGCAACGGCCATATCATTATTTGTTTCGTTGCCGGCCCGGATTTGTTTTTATGTGATAGGCCATATTTGACTGCTGAGCTCTTATTGAACTTTGCATTATTATATAATTTCATTTCCACTATTTGCTTGAATGTTTTGTAGCGTAGTTGTTAACTACTTTGCCTATCATGCAGGTGACCCGTGTTCGATTCTTCGCTAAGTTATATAATTTTTTTTAGCCCTTAACTGGGTGGCTGGCACGTTGTATTGTGGTTTATGGCTAGGTTGCGATATCTACGCCTTTTTTGGGGTGTACAGCTAGCCTGCGACAGCGGCGACCTGATGCTCAATGGTCATGTCACGGGTATTCTTCGTTCGCCCCCGAGAGGGCCGTTGACACGTTGTGTTGTGGTTTACAGCTAGGCTGCGATATCTGACCTAAACTCTTTAGTCGTCGGTAGTAAAGTTGTAAGTATGTCATCCTTTACTCTGGTGACCGGTGTTCGATTCCATGCTGGGTGATAATTGTTCTTTTTTCCCTAAAAGTGTGGTTGCCACGTTGTGTTGTGGTTTACAGCTAGGCTGCGATATCTGCGCCTTTCGCCCAAAGACATCCGATTTCAGTTAAGTCCTAATTAGCCTCCCAGCGACGCTTCTCGATAAAAAACTATTCGGCGATGACAGAAACTGTTAACTAAGACGGCTTACAGTCCAGTTTAGTTTGGGTGGACACGAATGCCAAGGTCAGTTAAAAATCGTTCCTTTGGAGAGGGAGAGATGACGGGTGCAGGGTATTTTTATCCCCTATTCGTGAGTATTCACTGTAAGTTCCATCACTGGTTACGTGGTACATTTTTTTTTTCCCTATGTCCGGGGCAAAATCAAACTAAATAGTCCGTGGCGACAGCATGCGGCGCTAACTCCTCTTTTCTACACTGACCTACACAGACTGTAGTGACAGTTTTTGTTGTTGTTGTGATAGTGGTGATGGTTGTGGTTGCAGTAGTACTGGTACTGGATGGGTGATATGGTAGCTGTTATACTGGCTATATTTACTTCTCTGTACAAGTTAAATAAAAATTTAAAAAAATATAATATATAGAAAATACAATGAGAAATGACAAAAATGACCAGACTTGTGACAGTTATGATCCACTCAAAATTGGTGGCAACACTATTCCGGAACTCCGCTACGTAGATGACACAGTCCTCCTTTCGAACAGCGTACATGGAATTGAAAGTTTAATATTGTCTGTCCAAAAACACAGTGAAGATCAAAATCTGTTCTTGAATTTAAAGAATGCGAAAATAATGTCCACAGATAAAACTGGCTGTCACACAAAAATAACAATAAATAATGAAGAAATTCAAAATGTCACAAACTTTGAATATCTAGAATCTATAATAAACAGCAATGGAGACTGTTCAACAGAAATTAAAAGGAGGAAGACCTTGGCAATGCAAAGATTGAACAGCCTTAAAAGTCTATGGTTAAGCACCAGCAAGGAGATAAAAATTAGAATTTTGAGAGCATGCATCTTCCCTGTGGCTACATACGGATGTGAGTCTGGGCTATCTCTCAGTCCTTAAGAAAGAGAATAGGGGCTTTTGAGCTGAAATGCTATAGAAAGATTTTCAGAATATCTTGGACAAAGAAGAGGAGAAATATTGACATCTTAAAAGATCTGAACATCAAGGAAGATTGCCTACTAAACAGCATCCTTTCTTGGAAGCTGAAATATTTTGGTCATATCAAGCGCCACAAAAGATTGGAAAAAACTATAGCAGACGGCATGGTACCAGGAAGGAGGGGCAGGGGCAGTCGGACACGAAGATGGGCACAGGAAATAAGTGACTCCTTGAGTATGAAAGTATATGAGGCAGGAGAACTGGCGAGAGACCGATTTTTTTTCAGGCAGACTGTGATGAGAGCGACGTTCTGCAAAGGACCTGCTACATGATGATGATGATGTACAAGTTAATGCTACCTATTTAAGTCTGAGTAGACACGGATGCAAAGCTCAATTTAGTTACAATATTTCGTTACACTTTGACTTCCCCATCCTTCGAAGAAGATGATATGATGGGGGGGGGGGGGGGGGGGGGGGGGGGGGGGGGGGGGTTATGCCAGACACAGTTAGCTGAGAGAGATTAGAATATTATTTTAAAGTTCTCATTTCTTAACTATTACTATTTTAATAATTTCGCCATGGATGATTTTTCAGTCCTTCGGAGAGGGAGATATGACTTTGCCAGGTGATGATTTTTCAATCTTTGGGAGAGGGAGAAATGACTGAGTCGAGGGGAAAGGAGGGGAGGGGAGAGACACTGTTAGCTGAGACCTATTTTCTTTCCTCTTCATTTCACTATTCTGGGCCACAGCAACGCGTGGCTGGGTACAGCTAGTAATCCAATAAGATTTAATACAGGCTAGAAAGTGTGTGTGTGTGTATATGTATATTAGGTGGTTGGGGAAGGTCATATCGAGGGAAATGTTGATAGAGTCAGATAGGGCCACACTGCATTATGAACTGCCAATTATATAAGGCTGCAAACTAGAAGTGAATAGAAGGTACAGGTGGACTTCGAGACGGTCCCAGACGGCGGTAAGCGTGGTTATTAGTAGGGCTGCAGAATTTTCTTTTTGGTAATAGTACTAATTTCTTTTTTCAAGGTACCAAAATAAACTAACAAGTCAAAGTTCACTAAAAGAATGTAAATTGCCAGGTGTGGACAATGTCCCAGCTGAACTTTTGAAATACAGAGAACACGTAACTAAGGCAATGACGGAAGTGTGCCAGAAAATTTGGGTTACAAAGAATTGGCCTTCTGAATGGACACACTCGTTAGTGATACTTCTGAATGGACACAATCGTTGGTGATACTTCTGAATGGACACAATCGTTGGTGATACTTCTGAATGGACACAATCGTTGGTGATACTTCTGAATGGACACAATCGTTGGTGATACTTCTGAATGGACACAATCGTTGGTGATACTTCTGAATGGACACAATCGTTGGTGATACTTCTGAATGGACACAATCGTTGGTGATACTTCTGAATGGACACAATCGTTGGTGATACCATTGCCAAAGAAAGGAAATCTGAAAAGCTGCAACATTTATAAACTTTTAGTCTTATCACCCACGCAAGCAAAATAATGCTAAAGATACTGCTGAACAAATTAAAAGCAAAATCTGAAGAAATCTAGCCGAAGAGCAGGCGGGATTTCTGAAAAATAGAAGCTCCACAGAACAAATTTTATCATTAAAACGATGATAGAAAAACACTTACATCATCAGCGCGCAATATTCCATAACTTCATTGAATTCACCAAGGCATTTGACCGGTGTGCGGCATGCTGGGCTCTGGCAAATAATGATACAATTTTAACTTAGAAAAGAACATCATAGACACGGTTGCAGCACTTTATAAAGATGTAATCAGTGCAGTACTCATTCAAAATGACATTGGGAAATTTTTCAAGACAAGTGTGGGAGTGAGATAGGGTTGTATACCTCCCCTGTCCTTTTCAATTTGTATTTGGAACACACACTAAGAGAGACACTTTTGTTGTAAACCCTTTGACTCGGTACTATGGATATCGCAACCCTTCGGCCTTGATTCAATTATAGGTACCGTTAATCTGGGAGAAATGTGGCTTTTCTGCCTACCCCCGGGAGTGAACCCGGACCACAAGGAGTTCGTCACCCGGCCGCCACGAAAGTCAGGTTTAACCAACTTCGCTAGAGAGCCGCTAAGAGAGACACTAGACAATCATGTAACATCTATATCCATTGGTGGAATTTACGTTTTGCAGACGACATAGATCTCATGGCTGGTTCCAAAACAAAACTCCAAGAATTTACTACAAATTTCGAGAAAGTCTGTCGTAAATATGGCATGGAAATTAATATCGAGAAAAGCAAGATTCTGGTAAATGGTCAGAATAATAAAGTACCATTCAGATAAAAGGGAAAAAACTAGAAAAAGTTTAAACTTTTAAAATATCTTGGCTCCCACATATGTAACGATGGTAGCTGTACCAAAGAGATCAAGACAAGACTTGATATGGCAACAGCCGCGATGTCGAGGCTGACTACTATGTGGAAGAGCACAATCAGCATCGCAGTCAAGGTTATTTACAAACTGGTAGTGTCTATTTTCTTATACGTGTGTGAGAGTTGAACTTTCACCGTGGAAATGGAAAGTGAGGATTGAGGCTTTTGAATGTAAATGCTACAGACGCATTTTCCGAATTAGTTATTTAGAACATAAAACTGATAAATATTTCAGAGACAAAACAAACACATTTACGGGACACCAGGAGTCTGCTTTTTGCAGCGGTGAAACGTCGCAAGCTCGCTTGGTTTTGGCACATGCTAATACATGATTCGATTGCAAAGTCTGTACTTCAAAGAACAGAAAAAAAGGGGTGGGGGTGGTATCTAGTTTTTCCCCGCTCCTAAAGGTGTTTCACGCTTGTAATTTCAGATTCTACTCAAGAGGTCTTCCCCTGTAGTGTCGTACCTAAAGGATTGCCCATTGGGCTTATGTTTCCTCGACCTGCCTTTTTCCACCAGTATGCAGCAGATAAGTTGATCACTGTCATGCCGCCCTATGACACTCCTATTAACATACCGAAGTGAGCAGAGGCGACACCAATGTCAAGTCAATAGCACCGTCTTCGTCCCCTGAGCGACTCGTCAGTCTGGTGACACATCTGTTGTTGATGCATACGAGGTTGGTGGATTCATGCGCATCTTTGAGCTCCTCTCTTTGAGTATTGGAAGAACATTTTCCCTAAGAGTTGCCCTTACAATTGAAATCTTCACAGAAGATGGTGTTTCCATCTAGAGAAATAAACTCATTCAGACAATTATTTCTGGTAATGTACTTGTCCATTACATGCATACATATTAACTAACAAGAATACATGCTAATAACAGACCCTAATCGCCAAAAGCTTTAGCTTCTCATTGAGACACGTCTACCCCCCCCCCCCCTTTTTCCCGTTTAAAAAAACTTGTTTCTAGCTAACCCAGTGGTTCTCAACCTTCCTAATGCTGCGAACCTTTAATAAGTTCCTCATGTTGTGGCGATCACCAAAAATACAATTATTTCTATCGCTACTTCATAACTTCAATGAATATGTTTCGCGATGGTCTTTTGCGACGCATGTGAAAGGATCGTTTCATCCAAAAAAGGTCACATAGGTTGAGAACCGCTCAGCTAACCTTAACACTCCATCGCCAAGGCACGTCTTCTGCGGGGCTACGACATCTGCTCTGTACACAAAGTTATCGTGATGCTTGCACAGTTCCAGAACAAAATTCAAAGGTTGCTGAGGCTTACACGGACGCTTTCCCACGCTTGCCCTTCCTGTTGCGCCTCGCTTACCTCTGCAGCTCTTATTTTTCCGGTCAAACTCGACATAGTTTGGAGTTACAAACCGCATTTGCAACGTGCAAGATACAGACGCCGACAATACTAGTGTAGCGGCACAGACAAAATGTCGAAAGGAAATGGGTTTAGAAGAGAGGCATAGCCGATCAGAACGCATACATAAATCGACTGACATCACTGCACTCGTGGCATTCCGACACGTATTATGCCCTCTTCCCCTGTAGCCAACAAAAACAGTTACTGTACTTAAGTTACCAGTTTTTTTTATGGATCCCTTTTCCCGCCTTCAGAAGTACTGGGCATATAGGGCTAGACCGATATTTTATAGACCAGTCGACACTTGGAGGGTGATGTGGTTAGCATCACCCCACTGCTTTTACTTCCCAGGACTTGACCTGGTACTCAACGCTGGGTCAACCTGGGAGTCAAGGTCATTAAAAAAAAAAGTTGGCTCCGTCAAGACCTGAACCCACGACCTTCCAATCCGCAGACTCCCGATTTTGGCCGGTGCAGACTAATTAAAATCCGCTGTTTTCCTTGTCCGTTTTAAAAGCACCCAGGTCCTCTGTTGGCTGCCTGCTGGAGGATAAGTTTCGCCAAGTATGGATACTCCAGCTGTACCGTTGCAGTTTCTACTTGATCCAAGAGAGCAATCACCATCTGTGCTTTATCGTAAAATAGTTCAAAGCCAGTAATGATGATCTAGAATAGGTGTCTTTATTAACATCTTACCCCAAACAGGGAAAATCCACGCGTCACGGGGCAGTCTAAAATTTAATCGGGTGATAGGTGGGTTCGTGGTTAGATCCAGTTCTAAATGTTTTAGGTTTCGTTATAAGCATCAGAAAGCCGGGAAACCCAGTCTTACTACCCTCTAAAATGTTGGACTGTCCTGTGACGTAATCTGGGGTAGGATATTAATAAAGTACCCAATAATCATCTACAAGAGCAAGCACGACCTGCATCACCACCACCTTGTACAACACCCACCATAATTTGCAGTGTCAAATGGTTTTGCGACATTCAATACATTTACTAGCAGTTAATATACAACGGTGGTGCATACGACGAAGCTTGATAATGACGCGCAGCTGTTATTAGTGATAGCATTTTCATTAAAAGACAAGATACTCGCTCTGCAGCTGCTGGACGGCATATGCGGGTGTGCAAATATGTGTTTGACATTAACAGGTGGAATTCTTTATTTTATGATCTAGCTTGTATAGTTCAAGCAATAACTACTTTATATATTCCTAATCGTGACATATAAACTGAATATCTTTGAGTCCACTCATGAGACTATATATAAAACAGTATTTTTTTTTTTAAAAATTATTATTACAGTGTGGGTTTAATGGTGTTTCAATGTTTTAAAGGTTCTGCAGTTTATCACTTACCGGAGACATTCACAGCACAGCATGGAGAATACTGTTTCGTTACAGATTGTTGATTACACCGTAATAGTGTTAACATTGTCTGTCTCTTTGGGGATCGGAATCCTGTTTGCTGTAAAAGATTTCAAAAATGTCAACAGAACAGAGTTTCTACTTGGTGGACGACGCATGTTCATGTTGCCTGTTGCATTATCTATTTTTGCAACGTTTACAGTAATATAATATTATATAAATTGACTATTTATATATAGGCTATAAATAGACACACACACACATCACATTCACACACACACACATATACACAAACATACACATACTACTCATCAAAAGGCAAAGGCCACCTTATTATTTACAATACACATTTTTTTATAAGCGCATAGAATGATTAAATTACGAAAGCTTAATGAAAATGTGTACCCATGATAGGCCTCTATTCCAATTAAGCATGAAAACAACACATCGATGTTCTTTGTCGCATATTGTCAACAAATCATCCCTTGCTAATGATGATTTTAGAGATGACAAAATTTATGCTACGGGAATGACAAACTGTTCCTTGGTTACTCTTCGGACCCTTTGTAGACTCAACGCGTTTGCTCTGTCTTGAATACTTTTCTGAAGGATGTTTTGAAATGTCTTATCATGTAGCAGGTCCTCTGCAGAATGTCGCTCTCATCACAGTCAGCCTGTAAGAAACTCAGTCTCTTGCCAGTTCTCCCGCCTCATGAACTTTCACACTCAAGGAGTCACTTATATCCTGTGCCCATCTTCGTGTCGGTCGGCCTCTGCCCCTCCTTCATGGTACCATGCCTTCTGTTATAATTTTTTCCAATCCGTCGTGGCGCTTGATATGACCAAAAATATTTCAGATTTCGAGAAAGGATGATGTTTAGAAATGTCTAGTTGTCCAATATCTATTGTATGACTTTTTTGAATGAAGATGGCACACTTCACAATCTTGTTTCGTTTCGCGTGTTTTCATTTGTTTACATGACGTCAATAAGGTATTCAATTAATGCTGTTTTAACTGATATCACATACGTTTGTGTCAGATTTGTCGTATGGTCTCCACCAAGGTTTCTCGAGGTGGCCCTTGATTTCTGACGAGTTCTATCTATCTATCTATCTATCTATCTATCTATCTATCTATCTATCTATCTATCTATCTATCTATCTATCTATCTATCTATCTATCTATCTATCTATCTATCTATCTATCTATCTATCTATCTATCTATCTATCTATCTATCTATCTATCTATCTATCTATCTATCTATTTATCTATCTATCTATCTATCTATCTATCTATCTATCTATCTATCTATCTATCTATCTATCTATCTATCTATCTATCTATCTATCTATCTATCTGTCTGTCTGTCTGTCTGTCTGTCTGTCTGTCTGTCTGTCTGTCTGTCTGTCTGTCTGTCTGTCTGTCTGTCTGTCTGTCTGTCTGTCTGTCTGTCTGTCTGTCTGTCTGTCTGTCTGCCTGCCTGCCTGCCTGCCTGCCTGCCTGCCTGCCTGCCTGTCTGTCTGTCTGTCTGTCTGTCTGCTCGCCTGCCTGCCTGTCTGTCTGTCTGTCTGTCTGTCTGTCTGTCTGTCTGTCTGTCTGTCTGTCTGTCTGTCTGTCTGTCTGTCTGTCTGTCTGTCTGTCTGCTCGCCCGCCCGCCCGCCCGCCTGTCTTTCTGTCTGTCTGTCTATCTATCTAAATGTGTGTGTGTGTGTGTATGACGCACACACGCTTGTATCAAAATTCTTGAAAAAGAAAGGTGAGAATATACTGGCCATACCGTGAGGAGGAACAGACAGAGAATCCTAAAACAGACTCCGAAATATTGAACAACTTGACTCAGGAAACAAGGATGGCAATGTTAAACCATATGACGAACGTTGCCTAGACAAGTCAGGGATGCTGGAATGGATTACACTGCGAATCCTATGGGATGTGTGATAGGCTGGCAAAACAACAAAGACTACTGTTCAGCAGCTCAACGATTTTGATTTAATTTGGTTTAAAAATGACCAGAGGCCACAGGAACAGCTTGTAGTTTTAGACAGTAAAATGGAGACAAGTCTGGCCACTGGGTATAAAAAGGCCAACTGACTTAGTATTTGCCTCATATTTGACTTCCGAAAGCACCCCGTGGAGACATACCGGCTGTTGTATCTCTGCACTTGGACTCGTCAGCATGGGTGTGGGCTACAGGGAAAGGTCGGTTGTCAAGCTGATTTCGCAGGTGGTGGTATGTTTCCATATTTAGTCCTGAAATAGTATAGTCTCTAGTAGATGTACTGTGTAATATATAGGGGTGTATTCTCGCTAGGATGGCAGGTAGCTATAAGTGATTTGTTGGTCTGGTGGCATATTGAAGCCTAACGTACATGTTAAATAAGTTTCGGTTTTTGCCATTGTTGAGGTAGTCTCGCTGAGCGTATGGTGTCATTATCATAATTCCTCGTTAGCTAATGATCGTTTTAGATTCTGGTAGGGCACGTTGGTTGTTGTTAGTGTTATGTGTGAACCACGCTGATTTTATGTAAAGTGAAATAAACAGATGTTCATTGTAGTAATCATAGTTCAAGTTGTTTTTCGTTCAGATTAGGACTTGTAGTTAGTGGGCCTAGTTTAGTAATTGCTGCTTGGCTGATCTAGACTTTACACAAAAGATTTCCTGTCAGGGTGAGATAATATTGATCTTACCCCCTCCTTAACGAACTTTTGCTCTTTTTTTTTCCTTGTTACTGAGGCGGCTTAAGGTTGTGTTTTGGCTCCCACTCGCCACGTCACATATTTAGAACTCTTGTTGGTTCGGAGTCGAGGAGATTTCAAGGAGTAGATTTTCTTATTATCCTTTATAGTTATCTCTTCTCTTTCCTCAATTACAAGATTAGTCAATTACACTCTGCTTTGCTTCTAGTCCGAATGTATAACCATAGTGTTTACTGTGTATTCACAATTTTCCTTCTGTGTGATAATCATGATGAGTATCACACACACGCATACTCACACACACACACACAGAGAGAGAGAGAGAGAGAGAGAGAGAGAGAGAGAGAGAGAGAGAGAGTTGACAATTAAATGGCAGGCTAAATTGTAACGCTGCCCAGTCAGCAGACCAGAGAATTCAAATACATTACAGCCAGACTTGTGGCGAGACTCCACACTCAAATCGTTTCTAATACAATCATCTTTTCATTGATTTTGAGGATTTTTTAAAATCTCGTGCATGAGGGTATTGACGATTCAAAACTTGTGTAGGAAAGATTGACGTTGAAGCTGGGCCGACACGTTTAATTTATGTTCGTAATGACAAAGTCACTGACAAAGTCAGAGAACGAAATGGAACATTATGCAAGTATAGTTATTTTTGCCCCCAACAGAGTAAAATGTCCATCTCTTAACCTAAGATAGAATTCGGGACTCCCATATGAGAGCCCGGCGTTATAACGACCCGACCAGTTGCTTCGCTGTTTTGTATAAGCAATCAAAAATGCACTTTAATGTTCACACTATAATATAACCACACCAGTTCATCCCAATATAAGCCATAGAAATATTCAGAATAATATTGTTGATTTAGGTGATATCCACATTGTCCATTCGGTAGAGCGGGTCCGTAGTGGTTAGACAATTGTTTGTCAGTTGAAGGTCCCGCCGAGGTAGATTGTTGTAAATGGTATGGACTGCCCGTTTGACCAAACTTAAAATGGATACCAGGAAATATCCCAAGAAGAAAATGTGGCCAGTGTGCTGATAGATCACCATCTATTGTTTGCCAATGGGTCTATTAAAATATAGATCTAACACTATCTGCTCGTTACACTAATGGATCTAGAATGGGCCATTTACTGTTTTTATTCATATTGAACTTTATAAATGAGTACTAGATATTTACCTAACATAGGCAGTGTACTGTAAACACAATACATATCCGGTTTAGAAATGGTTCTTTACTGACATTATGGAGAAGTACGAACAAACCAAGTTGACTTTTTCATTTTCTCTATTACCACTATTAAATTCTAATTTCAGTCAGGCATTGCTCTTGTGGGTATGCTCACTGATATCTACATGAACGGATGCATGGCGGCTGCGCTGATTGCAGGAATCACGATAGGTTACATTGTTGCTGCGTTTACTATTGTGCCTTTGCTGTATCCGCTGCGATTGACAAGTCTGTATGAATACCTTCAGCTGAGGTACCACTCCACAACTCTACGGATATTTGTTGTTCTCGTGGGAATGCTACAAACTCTGTGCTACATGGCAATAGCTCTTCTCTCTCCAGCATTAGCATTGCAGGTCAGTTTATCCACTCTCGTTTATGTACTGATCACTAAGAGTTTGACACCACACCACAGCTACTTACTAGGTTAATTTGAACCGAGGTGATATGAGTTCAAAACCGACGTCACAGCATTACAGACATAATATAAACGCTAGATCATAGTTTTCAGCAGCTAGGGCAGAGTTCCAGCTTCCAATGTGCAGGTAACAGTTTGATTATATTACGTCTTGCCCCCCTCCCCCTTTCCTCACCCGTATGCTTAGTTCCGACTAACCTCCTTCACCATCAATTCCAGTGACACTACTTTATCCAGATTGTTATGATTTGTTTGCATTTCTGTAATGGTAACTTGTGCCTAATGATCTTGATCGCATCTGTTGTATCATGCCTCAGTCCACCATCCAGTTGTGGAGAGCGAATCAATCTTCCTGTTGGTTTCCCAACAAACCTACATATGTCATAGACAGATCCAAAGATGATAATAACAAAGCTACGCTGTAAAAAGCATGCGTATCTCAATTTTGCTTAACATTCTTTCTGGACTTGTTCTGAGTCGTCACAACGACTCGATGTGCCCCACTTCAGGTAAAATTTCAATAGAGGTAAATACATTTAATATTTTCGAAGTTTTATGAAATACCTGAACATCATCATCATCCTCATCATGATCATCATCACCATCATCATCATTAGGTGCCCTGCCGACTGTCTTGGCGATCAAGCCCATGAACACATACTTTGAAAGATAATTGATTTTTCATGATGTGGTCCTCTTATATAATTACTGGGAGCTAGAGGGACCTGAGCGGCGTCCGTGGCTTAGGCGTTGCGAGTCCGACTCGTAATCCAACGTATCGCGATCGAAACCCACTACTGGCTGCGTGAATTTTTATCATGGTATGAGGCGTCGCAGGTAGACCCAGCCTAAAATGGGTATATGATGGCTGTCCTGGGAAAGTTAAGACGGCTGGCGTAATGCTGACCACATTACCCACCCAGTGCCGATTGGTCTGTAAAAATATGGGACGCTCTTCCCATATGCCCCATGCGCCTGAGGCGTGAAAATAGATCTTTACTTTACTTTACTTTACTTTACTTAGAGGGACCAGAGCACACAGGTTACGTAGCCTATACCCTATAATAAGTATAAACTAGATGTAACAAGCTGTCCTGGTTGAGTATGTTTGACATTTTCACACACTTTGACCAACTATCGTGAATCTTCTGGTCCACCACTGTAACATCGCAACGAAACTGGCAGGTTGTTGGAATGGTCTTTCTGTTCCTTCCTTGGTGACTCGGTCATCTTCAAACTGGATGATAATTTCGGTCACCAGTTGTACATACTGGTATAAGGTGTATATCAAACCTGCGCCACAATGTCGGACGCTTTTTGTTGTTGTTATAAAGCCCCACCCTGACTGTTGCCGGGGACCCTAATATAACCCAACCTATGGATTGACCAGGGTTTTGAGGACCGGTCCCCGGATGACCGTTATCCGAATGGTGATACTTTGTGTCACCGGGTGTTTATCGCTTGGTGTGATGTCCCGGTGGGGTTAAAGGTAATCATTATCATCATTTGTATAATAGTGCGAACAGTAAGTTAGTTTATTGCCCAAAAATCAGCGCGCCAAAGTGAATACTTCTGTTGCTTGACCAAAGAAGGTTTGTTTCAGGCCGGTGCCAGCCTACCAATGTGGGTGTCTGTAGGCATTGTGGGTGTCATTGGGACTGTCTACTCCGCCATCGGAGGAATCAAGAGTGTCGTGTGGACAGATGTGTTTCAGGGTCTTCTAATGATTGGAGGTCTATTTACTATCATCATTAAAGGTAAAAATTTTCAAGCAATGCTTCATACGACTCGATTGTGTGTGTGTACATGTGTGGCTGTAATTAAGAAGAAGGAGCAAGATGATGAGACGGACAAAAATGTTTGGGGGAAAAAAAGGACGCTGAAGGATTATGAGAATAAGGAAAAAGGCGGAAAAGGGCGGAAAAGGGCCGGGTGTGTGTGTGTGGGGGGGGGGGGGGGGGGATTATTAAACTTGGGAAAATTTGTGTTATTTTGTTGTACTTTTAACTGTGTATTCTTACCGCGTTTCTTAGGATCGATCATTGTAGGTGGGGGAGAAGAAGTCTGGAGGATTGCAAGAGCTGGAGGTCGCGCTGACTTCACAAACTTCAGTCTGGATCCTCGAGTTGGCGACACCTGGTGGGGAAAAGCCTTTGGGACTACTTTCTTTTGGTAAATACATGAAGTATTTTATACTTGCAAAACCAAATTAATAAGACAGGTAAGTGAGGCCAAAACAACTGAAGACTCTGCCTGTAGTAAATCATATCTGTTGCAGTTGGAATGCTATTTTTGCATGGTCTAGTGTTACCCTTTTCAACAAGTTTGTGGTATTTGTATTTTTTATGTTTTTCTATAAAAAGGAATATAGTGAATGAATGCAGCGTAAGATGTTACCATAGCAACAGACATAAGGTGCGCGGAACCTGTGTGCTCGGGTACCTCAAGACCCCCTCCTCATCCCACGCCTAACTTCACCATAATTTTTTGAGGTGGGCTGAACCCCAACATTCTTTAGAAAATGTGCAAGGCTGCTCAGCCCCTCCCAGCTCTTCCTGCCCTCTCCCAACCCCCGACACACACAAGAAAATCTTATATCGGTATACAAGTTTTTGATTGATTCATGTTGAACCCCACCATGACATCACACTGAGCGATAAACACCCGGTGACACACAGTGCCATTATTCGGATGAGGACCACCCATGGAGAGGTCCCAGAAACCAAAGCCCGTTCAACACATAGGTTGGGTAATATTAGGACCCCCGGCAACAACCAGGGTGGGGCTTCAAACGAAAAATTCGTCGCACATGGACGTAGTTGATATCCTTGCATTCTTTTTTTAAGCACTTGTCCCCCCGGTCTTACATTTGTCAACGGATAACCCCCCCCCCCCCCCCCCCTTTTGGTGTTTTGTTTGATTTTTAGCACCGGAAAAAATAGCTGATTTTACCAGGTATCATTCTATAGTTATATCTTTTAGGTTTTTTAAAGTGGTCCTTTCCCAAACCCAAAGCGTTTTCCCCACTCTTTGGGCCCCTGGAATTTTTTAGTTCTCTCCTAAAACTCAAAATTTGGATTTTTTACTAATTTTTTTCCCCTTTTTCCGGGAGACAGTTCAGAAGTTTGTA
>CAJHNH020002292.1:7500-86529 GCA_905116865.2 Candidula unifasciata | reverse complement strand
TACGGGAAAAATAAGTAACATTATTTGAATTGAAAGAAATTTACAAAAGTCTGATTGAAAGAAAGTTACTTTATTCTGATATTAAAAGTAAGTTTACATTATTTGATATTAAAATTTTAGAAAACCTAGGTCTGTTTTTAAAACAAGTTACTATCTATATTGAAAGAAATTACATTTTCGTTTAAAAAGTAAGTTACTTATTCTGATATTAAAAATAATTACATTAGTCTAATAAAAGTAATTTACATTACGATTTTGGAAAGTAGAAACAAGTCTGATATTGAAAGAAAGTTACATTAGTTGATATTGAAAGTAAGGGACATTAGTCCGATATTGAAAAGTTCCTTTAGTATGATTTTGAATGATAGTAAATTAGTTTATATTGAAAGTAATTTACTTTTGATTTTGAAGAAGTAACTTTAGTTGATTTTGAAAGTATTACTATCGATATTAAAGAAAGTAACCTTAGTCTGATATTAAAAGAAAGAACATTTTATATTCATTGTCTGATAGTGAAAGTAAATTACATTAGTCTGATATGGAAGTAAGTAACATTAGTCTGACATATTTAAAATTAGTAACATTACTCTGATATTGAAAGTAAGGTTACATTAGTCTGATATTGAAAGTAAGTTACATTAGTCTGATATTGAAAGTAAGTAACATTACTCTGATATTGAAAGTAAGTAACATTATCTGATATTTGAAAGTAAGTAACATTAGTCTGATATTGAAAGTAAATTACATTAGTGAAAGTAAGTTTACATTAGCAGGAAAGTAAGTAACATTAGTCTGATATTGAAAGTAAGTTACATTAGTCTGATATTGAAAGTAAATTACATTAGTCTGATATTGAAAGTAAGTTACATTAGTCTGATATTGAAATAAGTAACATTAGTCTGATATTGAAAGTAAGTTACATTAGTCTGATATTGAAAGTAAGGGACATTAGTCTGATATTGAAAGTAAGTTACCTTAGTATGATATTGAATGTTAGTAACATTAGTCTGATATTTAAAGTAAGTTACTGTCACATATCACTCCTGTCGCGTGCCTAATGTAAGGATTTCTCCTTCAGAACCAACAGCACTCAGAAATAATTATGTTGAGTCGTTTGGCTCGTATTGGTCTAAGGAATTCCCCGTGGCCAATATACGCTCAACTTATCTCTGGAGTAGGGCAACTCAAGTATTGGCACTACAAAATATGTCAGTGTGAATACAATATTTCTAGGCACACTTGACTGGACACCCCCACTACTTTCTAAAGAAAGCCCCCAGGTTATGATAGTTCATTATCATAACCATGTTAACACATATAATGAAGATACATACACACATAACTGCTAAACACTTAAAAAGGTGAAATAGAGACACCTAAGTCAGCCATGAAAATGAATGCATGTAATCAATATAAAATAGATATATAATAGTAAAACAAATGCCAGATCTCCTAGGCTAGATCTCCGGATATCATGTCCAAATCACAAAGATACTACACAGACAGAAGGTCCTGGAGATGACATCTTCTCATCATTAGGAAACATAGGAGCTGTGAGGAATAAAGCACATAAGGCATCAATCTGCACTTAGCCTCTTTCTGTCTATGATGCCTCCCTCAGCTCCTGATGATTCGACTGTCTTTGACTCTGGTAATTCTGCTCAACTGGATCAGGTAGTGAAAGAGTACCCCACCATAGAGGACACAGCAACTGTACCGGTATTCAGCAAGTCTCTCCCACCAGTTAGGTCATAACAGGGTCTCTGAGCTACACCAAGCTCTTGCACTGGTAGGCTGTTTGAGTTATCTGTCCCCACATAGTGGTAATGTCAGAAACCTTCACAGGTGTTAGCTGGTGGGTAGTTGGTTGATAGTTGGTTTATGGTTTATTTATGGTTTATTTTTGGTTTATGGTTGGTTTATGGTTGGTGGGTGTTGGTTGGACTGTGAAACTTCTGCCAGCTCCTCACAAAGGATTCATCCTGCCAAGAAATAACTCAGAATTAGTCATCACCAAGAGAGTAACATCTTGACAGGAAAGACAGAACAAGCATCAGTCATCATCCCCCATCTGCCTACTCCACCTTGCTCTCCTGTTTCATTCCTCAGAATGCCTCTCTAGACCAGGAGACACAAGTCCCCTATCATTCATCTGTCTGTTTAGTGCAAGAGAAGGAAAGTCAGATATACAGTGGAGATAGATAGAGTGTTCTAACACATATATCAATCTCTCTCCCCCTACACACAGACACCAATATTTACTGTCAGTACCTTTATTTCTTACGCCTCCCAAAAGCCAGTCCTACCAGTCATTGATCTGGGTCAACACACTCACACACTAGCCGACAAAGTCCTGACCTAATTCTGTCCCCATTTTGTATGCACCAACTTCTGTTGCCAGTTTAAATAGTACACACTTGTAAGGTTATTAGGTTTACCAGTATGGGTGGGTTATTTAGGGCATAGGCTATCTAGTCTGTACAGGGGAAGGTCTACGTTCGAATCCGCTTCTCTAGCGATCAAGAACGGTTGAACGATGTGTGATCCCACAGCCGATACTGATCTGTCTACAGCAGTGACTACTTTAACAGACATCATTTTAGGTTCTCGTAAACTATAATTAACTTACCCAAGCATATGAAAAGTCCGAGACATTCCAGATTGCCTTATGAAAGTGAAATTATACAGGCATAGATTGACACGTCTGGACGCTTGGAGCCGGCAAGAGAGAATGGCGCAAATTAAGCACTTCAAGCGTTGGTAAAAAAGGAGTTCCCTGTATACATGGGCAAGGAGTAAATCGGTTTCTAAGAAACCTCGAATAACTCTTCTAATATTTATCCAATGGATATACATTTAAAATTGGAGTTAAGTCAAAGCAACCAGAAAATGTAGACATAATAATGTTGTCTAATAAAGGCATATATATATATATATATATATATATATATATATATATATATATATATATATATATATATATATATATATATATATATATATATATATAGATATAAGGGACTATATCTTTCCGGACGAGTCCAAGTTTGAATTTTTGCCGATTACAGGTAAGTCAAGTTACCAGCCTTACGGACTGATATGTAATGGCTTATCATTCCACGACAGTTACATTAGTCTGATATTGAAAGTAAGTAACATTAGTCTGATATTGAAAGTAAGTTACATTAGTCTGATATTGGAAGTAAGTAACCTTAGTCTGATATTGAAAGTAAGTAACATTGGTCTGATTTTGAAAGTAAATTACATTAGTCTGATATTGAAAGTAAGTTACATTAGTCTGATATTGAAAGTAAGTAACATTAGTCTGATATTGAAAGTAAGTAACATTAGTCTGATATTGAAAGTAAGTTACATTAGTCTGATATTGAAAGTAAATTACATTAGTCTGATATTGAAAGTAAGTTACATTAGTCTGATATTGAAAGTAAGTAACATTAGTCTGATATTGAAAGTAAGTTACATTAGTCTGATATTGAAAGTAAGTTACATTAGTCCGATATTGAAAGTAAGTAACATTAGCCTGATATTGAAAGTAAATTACATTAGTCTGATACTGAAAGCAAGTAACCTTAGTCTCATTGTGTAAGCAGAGATTAAGAAGAGTAACAAGGTTTATTCTACACTAGCTGCTGTGGTAACTCGTTACAAGTGTGTCGACATTGTACCTCCATGTCAAGCACTAATTATTGTGTATTCTAAGTAATTATTTGAATAATTCTCTTGCAACATTCTATGATTTCATAGTGCTCAAAAGATTGTTCTATTAACATTATCATGTAGCAGGTCCTTTGCAAAACGTCGCTCTCATCACAGTCTGCCTGTAAGAAACTCGGTCTCTCGCCAGTTCTCCCGCCTAATGAACTTTCACACTCAAGGAGTCACTTATAACCTGTGCCCATCTTCGTGTCGGTCGGCCCCTGCCTCTCCTTCCTGGTACCATGCCTTCTGCTATAATTTTTTCCAATCCGTCGTTGCGCTTGATATGACCAAAATATTTCAGCTTTCTATTAACAGTTTACATAAATCGTAGTATATGCACCTTTTCCATGCCTTCAGAATATTGGGCATATAGGGCAAGACCTATATTTTATAGGGTAACGGCACTCAGAGTGCGGTGTGGTCAGCATCACAGCGTACGCCTTTACTTTCCAGGGCTATGCTTGGTACCCATTCAAAGCTGGGCGGAACCGGTATAAAAAAAAGTCCGGCTTCGCCAGGACCCAAAGCAACGACCTTCCGATCCGCAGGCGAGTTTAATAATTTACTGAAAATTATTTCCATCAAATTTATTTGTTTGACTTGACTACTAGTAAATGATTAACTTTGGTGATAAAACAGTGGAGGTCTCAAATTATACTTACCTGAGTCTCATTGCCTTGGCGCTTCTGTTAAACTTTCCTGGTATATCATTCATTCATTCATTCATTCATTCAGTAGCATGTCCCTCGCGGAACCTCGCTGCCATAACAACCCTCCGGAAAACCTTCCTATCCTGAGCAAGATGTCCAGCGTCTGATACACCCATCTGGAGATCATCTGCCACATCCTGCACCCATCTTCTCCTTGGCCTTCCTCTTCCTCTCTTCCCAGGCATATACCCCTCTATTATTGTTCTCTCTAGACTTCCATGACGTTTCAAGTGACCAAAATATTTCAATTTTCTTTGTTTTATTGTCTTTACTAGCCAACCCTCTTCAATATTCAGCTCTTGAAGTATGGATGCATTTGTTCTTTTCTTTACCCAAGATATTCTTAGAACCTGTCTGTAACATTTATATTCAAATGCATTTATGCGCTGTTCCGCTTGTTTAGTAAGTGTCAAGGTCTCACAGGCGTATGTTGCAATGGGAAAGATGCATGCTCTTAAAAATCTGACCTTTGTAATTCTATCTGTACAATTCCATAATTTATTTAGTTGTTTTAGTCTTTGAAGAGCAATTGATAGTCGCCGTTTAATTTCTTTCATTGTGTCACTGGTATATCAGTGCATAATTATATTATTTATTCTTCACAGCCTGTTCAAGATTCTAATTTTGCCGCTTTAATTTTTCTTTTGATATCTCTTTTTTTTTTTAAGATCTTCATCTGATTTTGTATTTTGAAACTTATAGAAAAACATTTTCTTTTTCGTGGATGAAACTTGTATTCTCATCATCCCAACTTCCTTTTTCTAATATGGCTGTCTGCGGCCGTGCTTTTGTTCTAATCCTATATTGATGCTTTTTTTAAACCGGATTTTATTCCCTAAAAAAAAATTATGACTGTATAGCTCACTGCTGGACTGTTGGATACACGAGGGCAGCCGATGAGTATGTAGTAAGCTGTGTAATTAATGTGTGTTATGTGAGTTTACTTATGAAGCATGGCGGACCGGCTGTCATGCCAGCAACATCGACACGTACTGTTCGAAGTATGTGAATATGGCAATCCAGGATTCTCGCTCTCATAACGAAGTTCGTGCACTTGGGCTGAGAGTCTCCTTGTTAGTTCTACTCGCGTTACATAATTATAAACACGAAAAATGGTAAAAATTGTACAAGACACCGTTCTCGCCACCACAGTAATAAAGAGGTAAACTCACACGTGCCACTCAATTATGCCAGTGTCAAAGCTATCATAGAGTGCTGATGTGGTTGCCTTGCAGGAAACATGCCTGGGCAATAACACACTAAAACTGGCATTATTAAAACATTCCACAAGAGAATACGTTAGGAACAGGTTATCTTTCTCAGAAAAAATATCGAGGTATGTAAAGTCGACATGTCCAGGTGGCAGGATGCCGGTTTTCAGCTAGAGGCTCTCATGGAACGTGCTACTTCCAGCATCAGCATCGCTGTCCATATTACCCTTGTAGAAATTGCAGAGAACAGGTCCATTGCATAGTAGACACTTTAGTCAAAACGCTGACTGATGAGAACACAGATGTCAATGATGCTGTCGTTCACGCTGATGAAACTGTCACCCGGGGCAAGCGAAGTGCACGATCGTTCGCTCTGAGCGCAAAGGAAGGGGGGAAATGCGGCGGGGGGAGGGGGCGAAGGGGAAGAGGGGGGGGGTGTAACACTATATAGCTGCCATGGCTGGGTACTCAAAAATGCACACATGCGTGCCTACTGAGCGATTTAATGAATATTTTCAAGAAAATTCAGGCCAGCCTTACCTGACAAAAAATAGATTATGTAACTAAATGCATCTTAAATAACTTGCTTAGCCTCTCTATCTTTGTACCGGGCTAAGCGGGTGTTGAAGGCATTGTGTGTGCAGATTATCCGGCGTTTAATGTGATTATCACGACTAGCTCGACACTGGACAGGAGTGGTGTCATAAATGCTATGTGAGTTGTACATAGTGAAGAAGATCTGACAGCAAGCAGGACTCAGTATCAGTGTCTAGGCTGGTGTACATGGGGGTGCAACCTGGAACATTTCACTAAAGGCACAAGATCTCTGATTAATCATCAACACTGAACGGGCGTGAGCATGTGAGGTGTTCTTGTGGAGCTTTTGAGGAGGAGATGGAAGTATCTATGGATCTGTCCAGAGTGCAGTGGTGATAGTCCTCACTAATCACATCTCCATCCCACGACACTGTATTATTTTTTCTATGAATGTCGAATATTTTGAGGCCTCAATTCTCTTTCACTGTGTTCAGGATTAGGTTTCACTAGTCTGTTTTTCATCGTCTATGTTTATTCTTTTAAGAATGCTGGAAAAAAAAATTCTAAATTTTTTAGCTTTTTCTTTGTTTTGTTTCTTGAAAACGCTATTTTTTTCTTTCTTCTTTTAAGCCTACCCTGACCTTGTCTGATGATCACCGCGTACTTCTAATGTACTATCTCGTTTTAGTATCTATTTTAATTTGTTTATGCCGTGTCTGTTGGTCTCAAATGGTTTTATTACTTTCCATAACAGTGTGTAATGTTTATATATTTTCTAAATACCTTGCAATACCTCTTATTCCAATATCATACATACTCATGATTTTGATATATAAAACAAACAAATCTTCTTGTATTTCTTCTTTTTCGTCATTTTACCCACTTCCTTTTCTTCATTTTCTTTCTCATCATCATCTTCTTCTTCTTCTTCTTCTTCTTCTTCTTCTTCTTCTTCTTCTTCTTCTTCTTCTTCTTCTTCTTCTTCTTCTTCTTCTTCTTCTTCTTCTTCTTCTTCTTCTTCTTCTTCTCTTCTTCTTCTTCTTCTTCTCTTCTTCTTCTTCTTCTTCTTCTTCTTCTTCTTCTTTCTTCTTCTTCTTCTTCTTCTTCTTCTTCTTCTTCTTCTTCTTCTTCTTCTTCTTCTTCTTCTTCTTCTTCTTCTTCTTCTTCTTCTTCTTCTTCTTCTTCTTCTTCTTCTTCTTCTTCTTCTTCTTCTTCTTCTTCTTCTTCTTCTTCTTCTTCTTCTTCTTCTTCTTCTTCTTCTTCTTCTTCTTCTTCTTCCTTCTTCTTCTTCTTCTTCTTCTTCTTCTTCTTCTTCTTCTTCTTCTTCTTCTTCTCTTCTCTTTCTTCTTCTTCTTCTTCTTCTTTCTTCTTCTTCTTCTTCTTCTTCTTCTTCTTCTTCTTCTTCTTCTTCTTCTTCTTCTTCTTCTTCTTCTTCTTCTTCTTCTTCTTCTTCTTCTTCTTCTTCTTCTTCTTCTTCTTCTTCTTCTTCTTCTTCTTCTTCTTCTTCTTCTTCTTCTTCTTCTTCTTCTTCTTCTTTCTTCTTCTTCTTCTCTTCTTCTTCTTCTTCTTCTTCTTCTTCTTCTTCTTCTTCTTCTTCTCTTCTTCTTCTTCTTCTTCTTCTTCTTCTTCTTCTTCTTCTTCTTCTTCTTCTTCTTCTTCTTCTTCTTCTTCTTCTTCTTCTTCTTCTTCTTCTTCTTCTTCTTCTTCTTCTTCTTCTTCTTCTTCTTCTTCTTCTTCTTCTTCTTCTTCTTCTTCTTCTTCTTCTTCTTCTTCTTCTTCTTCTTCTTCTTCTTCTTCTTCTTCTTCTTCTTCTTCTTCTTTCTTCTTCTTCTTCTTCTTCTTCTTCTTCTTCTTCTTCTTCTTCTTCTTCTTCTTCTTCTTCTTCTTCTTCTTCTTCTTCTTCTTCTTCTTCTTCTTCTTCTTCTTCTTCTTCTTCTTCTTCTTCTTCTTCTTCTTCTTCTTCTTCTTCTTCTTCTTCTTCTTCTTCTTCTTCTTCTTCTTCTTCTTCTTCTTCTTCTTCTTCTTCTTCTTCTTCTTCTTCTTCTTCTTCTCTCTTCTTCTTCTTCTTCTTCTCTTCTTCTTCTTCTTCTTCTTCTTCTTCTTCTTCTTCTTCTTCTTCTTTCTTCTTCTTCTTCTTCTTCTTCTTCTTCTTCTTCTTCTTCTTCTTCTTCTTCTTCTTCTTCTTCTTCTTCTTCTTCTTCTTCTTCTTCTTCTTCTTCTTCTTCTTCTTCTTCTTCTTCTTCTTCTTTCTTCTCTTCTTCTTCTTCTTCTTCTTCTTCTCTTCTTCTTCTTCTTCTTCTTCTTCTTCTTCTTCTTCTTCTTCTTCTTCTTCTTCTTCTTCTCTTCTTCTTCTTCTTCTTCTTCTTCTTCTTCTTCTTCTTCTTCTTCTTCTTCTTCTTCTTCTTCTTCTTCTTCTTCTTTCTTCTTCTTCTTCTTCTTCTTCTTCTTCTTCTTCTTCTTCTTCTTCTTCTTCTTCTTCTTCTTCTTCTTCTTCTTCTTCTTCTTTCTTCTTCTTCTTCTTCTTCTTCTTCTTCTTCTTCTTCTTCTTCTTCTTCTTCTTCTTCTTCTTCTTCTTCTTCTTCTTCTTCTTCTTCTTCTTCTTCTTCTTCTTCTTCTTCTTCTTCTTCTTCTTCTTCTTCCTTTCATATGTTACCGCTGCTAGAGTCGAAGAAGACACAAGGGTCTGCTTCTTGCTCTTGTGGCCGCCTTGACTATGGACGCACTGTACTATTTGTTCTCTGCTGTTATCTTTCCATCTTGTGTATTGTCTTCTTCGTGCTTCACGTCCTTCTTCTGAATTGGTGCACGCCTTGTATGGTGAGGCGTGTAAGACATTCTCTCAAACTTGTATGTAACTTAGAATTGGCTAAGTGCTAAATGACCTCTTTTTTTTTATGTGATCTTTTCTGGTCACCTCTGAAGTCCTTTTATCATTTCTGTGGTTACTAATTTTCATTTATAATTTGCTGTAAGTGGCGATGTTTGGCACTGTTAGCATAGCGTAGGAATGAATGTGCCTTATATGAGATGTTTCTTTTTACTAACTGGGATTGTCTTATGCTGTTAAAAAAAAAAGAGAGGAGGCGGGAAGGGTGGGTGGGTGTGTGTCTATTTGTCCTAATACTTGATTTGCTTGACTACATCTGAAGTTAATTTCTGCATCCATTTTCAGTGAGATCACCTCCATCAAAATCAGACACATTAAATGCCACAAAATATAGCTTCTTAGATAAATCATCAAAATAATTCAGAAATATTTAATAAGTGTTATATTAAACAGGCTGGGATTGTCAGTAACGCCAACCAACTGGCGCCTTATTTTGTGATGCACGCGCTGACAGATTTGCCAGGAATGGGTGGACTTTACTTTTCTATGGTATTCAGTGGCTCTTTGAGTACAATCTCTTCTGGTGAGTTAACTGCATTTATTATAAACACCATTTTTCAATCGTTAAGGAGATGCTATTGTTATTATTGTTCTCTCCCCCCCCCCCACTTATTTGTCTTTAAAATGATAATTTATTCAATAACACGTGTTGCAAATTAATTAAACTGTAGTTTAATTTGTGTATTAATGCACTCGATAACAATGATGAGCACTGACTGTCCACGGCCGGCCTCCCCAAAAGGGGAATTTCCTTTGAGCTGTAGGGCCTTATCTGGAGCTGGCTGTGGTTCTCACTATCTTCTTCTGCTTCTTAGTGTTCACCAGCTGTAATCTCCAGTCGAAAGACATTGTTTTTCCTCCACTTCTGGACTCTTGTTTTGTTCCAGAACTTCAGTTTTGCATGCACATCCACCATATATCTAGCTTATTTGTATGTAAGATGTTGGCTCCTCGCCTCTCAGGCAGATGCACTCCTACATCGAAAGAAAAAACCTTTAATTAGTTGCATTTTACGACATTGCTGGGTGCAGTGGATCCCAGAAAAATAGAGTTGCACTGAAGGGACTGATTGCACGTTGTTTGATATTCTATACGTTCTGAAGCTGTTTTGACGTCTTTTGCAATAATAAGGGTTACCATTGTTCCTAAATATTTGCAATACTAATCAAATTAAACCATACAGTCAAGAATAGAATAGTTTGAAAAACAAAGTGATATACGATATGCAATTTAGTCAAAATCCCGCCAACAGCTTTTACTTTCTAGAAAATTCTCTAGAGCGCTTTTATGCCAGGTGGACCTGGGAACTCATATTAATAATAATTAAAAAAGTATATAAATAAATGTGAGCTTCTTCTCTTCCATCAGTAACTTATTCGAAGTGTTTGAGGGGAAAGGGGGTGGGGTGGTGGTGGGGGTATGTTAGTGGCATCTGGGTGTTCTTTTTAATGTGTTGTATAAGCTGATATTTATTTTTTTAATGCTGTTTTTAGTGCCGCATCATCGCTTGCATGAATGGAAACTATAAATTCTTTACAAATCTGGATCCTAGATTATTGCATAGACTATCTGTATTTTATGAGAGGCGCATTTGCATTCTTTCGAAATTAACCGGAGCCCAGACAGAGCTGTTCGATTGTGCAATTAAATTGTTTGTTAAACATCCTTTAGGAGGGCTGACCAAACGGTTAGAACGCTATGTTCTCAAAAGATCCGGGTTCAATCCTCGGTAAGGTTGGGAGGGGGATGGGGGAATAAGGGTTCTGTCGAGGGTAAAAATAAAATCACAACCTGCACTGTCAGTGGCGACAGCACTACCCATGGGGCCCTTTTATCTCCAGGTATCCCCTCCCCCCGCCTTCCGCGCTTGCCGCCTACACTGTAAAAGTGGTGGGTAAAGGCAGGTTTATTATAAAAGCAAGCAGTTACATATTTGTATGATACTTTTTTGTGTGACCCGTATGTAAAATTAAGTGTTTTGATGATACATTTACCACTACTTCAAATGTATATTTGAATTCTCTACAGGAATAAGTTCTCTTGCCGCCAACACAGTAGAAGACCTAATGAAGACACCTCTGAAGAACATTAATGAAGCTACTGTGACGTTCATAACAAAAGTATTTGTGTTTGGGTATGGGCTGCTGATTATAGGACTTGCATTTTCGGCCAGCTACTTAAAAGGTCCTATGACTAGTATGATGATTAGCAGCGTCGGAGCCTGCGGTGGACCTATTCTGGGCATATTTATACTTGGCTCCCTTGTTCCCTGGTCTAACAAATATGGAGCTATCTGTGGGGGCGTTATTGCATTAGTATTCAATGTATGGCTGGCAATAGGAAATATAATGTACGGGTCTAACCTTAACACTCTACCCCCTCCACCAAGTGACATGTGTTTTCAGAATTCCTCGATGTTAGATTTTACTTCAGTCAATGCGTCAATGACCTATTTTAAAAATCAAACTCTATATTCTCGAGCAGCCATTAACACAATGCATGGTCAAATAATAAAACGAGATCGGTACAGTTTTTTCTTGTACGATATCTCTGGCGACTGGTACGGTTTTATCGGAACTATTGTCTGTTTTTTGTTTGGTATCACAATTAGTTACTGTACCCGGAGACGATGCATACAAGTTACAGATGCCAAATTACTCTTTGCCTGTGTTCGTCAGATTTCCTCGTCGAAACGGTCTAACGGCGTGGAAGAGCATCACGACCCAGATGGGAATTGCACGTTACTTCTGTACAAACCTGATCTTCAAGTTACCACATTAGTCACAAATGGTAATGCAAATCATGATGTCGAGGAGTCGCATCGTGGAATCATTTAGCTAAGAAATATAAGCGTGCATTATTGATCGGCATTGAAAGAATGAGATGGAAGACAATTAGAGATCATTGAATGAAAAAACATTATACAGCACAGAAAAAAAAATTTATGGCCACGCTCGGAAGTTAACTTCATTCTTACCCGTGCGCTTTCCCATGGCGAGCAGACATACGTTCAACAAAGTCGCATATGTTCAATCCATACTCAACTGTGCGCGGGATTGATAACTGGCAGTTGACCTGTCTGGTTGTGAGAAGTACTCCAAAATCATCTCGAAGACTTGAGTGAGGCTAGACACTGTATTGCAATCCGCGTCAGTTCATACTAATAGAACTGAGTGAGCCGAACGGGTCGCGAATCAATGATCAACACATGTACAAGCACGAAAAGTACAGTGATCTGGTAGCCGGTTTGAGGAGTAATACTGAGTAGTAGTGAAACAATAAGGATAATCTCCAACTCCACATACAATGTGCTAAAGCCTGCTGGACTGACGAGGAAAAGTGCGTTAACGTGCACTAAAGCAACTAGGAGAAGCTGCAGAAAGAACTTTCAACTCCTTAAACCAAATGTTGTCCGATTATCGTTTGCCAGTGCTACTGCCAACTGCCAAATTCTGTTCGAAAAACCTTAGTCTGATGACCCAACCGTCCATCTGTCATTGTGGTTGTGCATGTAGTAGCTTAATTTGCTACCACAGCGACGTTATCACCATTACCGCAGTACCGATTGAAATTACCATAACGTCTTGTCTGGTTGTCCCATAAGCAGGAGACGTCTGAGGCCTGGGAGTCTTGACCTGGGTCGGCTAGCCCACTCCCCCCCCCCCCCCACGAGATTTTCGAGGAGTTAACGGGTGAAACAATTGTTAAAATGAGGACGCCTACTGAAGATCGGTAGGCTCATCTTGTGCATACTGCCATCGTGGAGTTCTGCTCCTTCTCTCTGTCATTCTTTATTTCAGTTTCTAAGACTATAGATTTGTCAGAATGATCTGCACCGAAGATACACTGGCAGCAGAAATCGAAACCATAAAGAAAGCTTTAAATCTACATGGGTACGCCCATGGGTTTAATCAAATGCCACAGCATCCAACTTAATGTAACCCACAACGAAATTACTGTTCCCTAACTGCAAATATTTATCAATTTGTTTCGAGGGTGCGATATCATCCAACGTCTCCAGGACCGAATAAAAAACAGCCCTTGGTCACAAGACCGCTCCCATCTCTATCCCACCTGTTAAAGAACCAACATCTAATCTTATTGCATTTATCAATTTACACGTGCCAGCTGACGAACATAGGTCATCCGAAAAGACAACTTGAGTTAGAGAGCACATTATCTAAATGGCTCCACGAACAACTGAGTAGAGATCTTGTTTCAAGAAACAGAAAAGAGAACCCACTTCGAGACTACGTCATTTGCTTGTCTCTAGAAAGTTGAAAAAGATTGTGCCTTCAGATGTATTTACAACACATCGAACATACATTTGCTGAAACTGGATGAAGCCGTATCAATAAAACTGAACTCTGTGTGTCATATAAGCAAAAAGAACATGTGATAAATTTAGAGTTATGGTTAATCCTGAATTGCCGGTGGAAAATGTACAGCCACACTGGACAATGCGATTTATTGTTTCAGCGAAAAGGATTCATTTTTGTGCTTTATTATATGGTGTTTAACTCTGTATTAATGCGTGTGATGAGATACAGCGAAATATGCCAGTCATTAAATTGTACAATGTATTGTTTATGTTCACATTATATAAATTCACAACGCAGAAACATTGTTTTAATATCAAAATACATTTTTTGTGTACACATCCAACTTGTTTGTTTAATATTTGCGAAGCCTGTGCATAACTGTCCATCTTGAAGTGTGCGCAGTTTGATATTCAGACTGTGACAGAAGATGTTAACAATGAAATCCTACTTCACATACGTGCACAGGTTAACGGAACAAAACACATCCGGACTTTTAATAGCTAGGTACTTGTTACAAGTAGGTAGAATGTTTAAATCAGAAATAAAAGTCCATTGTGAAAAATGTGATCTGTTTCATCATCATTTAAACATTACCACGCAGTTCTCTTTCTTTATCTTTCCGTTTCTTCCTTTTTCCGTCTCTTTATCTTTCCCTCGCATTCTCTTTTCGATTCTTCATATTTCCCGTCATTGTCTCTTTCCCCCTCTTTCTCTTTCCAGCTCTTTCTCTTTCCGCCTCTTTCTCTTTCCCTCTCTTTCTCTTTTCATCTCCTTCTCTTTCCGTCTCTTTTTATTTCTGTCTCTTTTGATATGTGCTCAATAAACTTCTTCAACTTGGGACCGCTACTGAATACTCTGTGTGCCAACTGATATCAGGGCATTCATATGAAACAGCTAAGGCATTTAACATGTTGTTTCCTTACACCTTGATTCTGCTATCATGAGTTTTCATCATGAATCTCGATTGGTCAGAGAACATGACAGACTGCAATTGCGTTCAAGGCATCAGCCAACATCTTTCCACTGAAGTATTTTCTGGTCATCCTTGGTCTTCTCTTCCTGGTCTTGAAAGGTCTCTAGTGAAGTCAGTTACCTGGAAACGTTATGGCAGTCGATAAAGAGTTAATCGCGAGACATGAAATTCTTTTACGGGTTAAAGGTGGCTGATAATACAATGACTATGATTATGGGTGTCGCAGCATGATGGTGAAAGGTTTTATTGATATTAACTCTTCTTTTAAAAATAAGTCAGAAATTAAGAATAAAAATCATTTTATGTCAAATGAAACAATAATGCTGTTCACAGTTTTAAGGAAGTAAAAATTACATCGAGTCTAAATGAGTCGTTTTCAAAATATAGGCTTTTCAAAAGTGTTGTCTTTGCAAGATAGTATAGATGCTGCGATATTTTTATTAAATATTATCTGTCTGATTTCTCAGTCACATTGGTCAATTTTATTACAATTCCCATTTTAAATCCTAACGCAATGAGATTAAAATCGTTAACAATTCGCTATAAAGGACTTACTTAAGCTTTCTTAGTTTCTATATGAATGATATACATTTTTCAAATATGTCTAACCCCTTCTTCTCTTATTTACGCCATATATATATATATCCAAGTCGCTACATTACCTCACCTTGTCCCACAATTGTAGTGTTCCGTCTGCATGCACATACGCCAGATCTGTAAAATGGATGGGCACTACAAACTGATAATCTAAAGTCCAGAAATGGCAGCGCGGAATTTACAGCTGTGAACACTAAGGGAAAGATGAAGTGTTGCTTACACTCCCTTCAGACGTAGGAATTAGTTCTAAATAAACTACGTACACTTTAGGCTAGAACAAGTACTGAGGCAACAACTGATTGTGACTGAAAGAATAAACACGAAAGGTTAAGTTGCAAATCGAATAAACTCAGATAAAATAAGTCTTAATTTTAAATCACTATAGCAACAAGTCAGAAAGAACTACAGGAAATGATAGACATTGTGGTGTTAGAAAGTGGAAGAATGGGCCTCAGTCTGAATAATGGGAAGACAGAAGTAATGATGGTATCAAAGAAACCAATTATTCCTAAATGTGTAATAAAAGTCGATGGTATTATTTTAGGACAAGTACAGAAATGTAAGTATCTGGGCACATGGATAACATCAGATGGAAGATGCATAACTGAAATAAGAAACAGAACAGGACAGGCAAAAACTGCATTTTATAAAATGAAAAACATCTTGTGCAATATATCCTTGTCATTGAGAGTTAGAAAAAGAATTCTTGCTTGCTACATACTTCCAGTTTTAACATATGGCTGTGAATCCTGGACAGTCGGTAGGCAGGCCAAACAATTTCTTGAGGCCTCAGAGATGTGGTTTTACAGAAGAATGCTTAGAATACCTTGGACAGCCAAAAAGAGCAACCAAGAGGTTTTGAAAGAGGCGAGAGACCGAAGACAACTTATCACAGACATCAGAAGGAGACAGTCATCGTTTTACGGCCATGTTATAAGAAGAATGAAAATATAACATGTTGTGACCACTGGAAAGATCTGTGGAAGGAGGGATAGAGGAAGACAACGAGAGAAGATGATTGACAGTCTTGTTGCATGGCATGGAGGTGTGTCGGCACACGAACTGATACATGCTGCAGGAGATCGCAGATCATGGAGAGACAAGGCACCTGATGATGATAGATTTCAATATAGGATGGTAAGTTCAACAGCACAAATATCTCCTATATGGGCTTTGGTCCACCTTTAACCATCTCCCTTGTGGAAAAGGTCCTTTACTTACTCACTTTCGGCACTTGCAGCGTATCACACATTTATCACATGATCATTAGAGGACACGCTGATAAGTGTCGGCGTTTATTTCACAGGATCACCAGAATCACAGATCAGGAATGTGTTTTTATCGCAGACATACCATAAAGCCAACACTTTTCGGTCATTTTTTTCTTCTAAAATGTCCCCGTCCTCTTCTCCCTATCAAGTGTGTCTATTGTCACCAAGTTGTTAGAGATAATTCCTGCTCATAACATCTTCAGATTACATGACCGCCTATAATTTCTCAAAACAGTTATTGATCTATTTTTTAAAGGACTCTTTAAAAAAAAAATTTTTTTGCCCAGACATTTCATGATGCTGTCTGCATTTTCCTCAGACACTTCCACTCACTGTCAAATACATCTGATTAAGACACTCACATTCTTTCAAACTCAACAGGTAGTTTACCCTCTGCATGGATTGAAAGCATTCGCAAGTCGCAGGCAACCACCGTCATCTGGATCTACACTCGTGGAAATGCAGGAGTAAAAGGCAATGATAGAGCCGACCAGCTGACTGACTAGCTGGCAAAGATTACGCCATTGCGAACTTGGAAAAATCATGGAAAGATCTGATATGTCGGCAGCGGTACATGATGATCATCATCCTCACGTGCCCTGCGGACTTGCGTAGGCGTTCATGCATCTTCACAGATCTCTGTCCCTTGTTATCTGGATCATTTCCATCGATTATATCCTTCCATGCCACCGTCGCAGTCCATCTCTCATAATATCTTGTGGTCTGCCTCTAACTCTTTTACCGTTGATCTTCCCAGTTTTACAAAATTCTTCATAGCCTCCCCTCTTATCATATGACCAAAGACAGTGCTTGTCTTTTCCCTGTAGCTGTATATATTGTTCAGCTTTCGTTAGCTTCCTTCAAGCAGTCCTGGTTAGTTACTTTGGCAGTCCAAGGGATTCTTAACATAGGTCTGAAAAACCACATCTCCGTCGCCTCCAAGATCTTTCTAATTTGTGCATTCACATTCCATGATTCACTACAATACAGACATAATGATGTCTATCTTAAAATGTTCATACCCTAGAGTTTAGAGTGCAGATCAAAACTAATTGTTTACACATTTCTTATTACTTCTAATTTATTATTTTATTTACTTACTTTTTTTAAATAATAATTATCATTAATATGATTTTGTTCTTACAGTAGGATGATGCCAGTCAGGATTGCCCACTCCCACCCCCGCCCGTTTTATTGTGTTGTTGATAATGTCAGCGTTTTATCGGTACATATCACAAACATCACCGCATCTTGTCGCGCATGAGATTTCGCGTCGGCTCCCATTAATGCCGTGGCCGTACCCACGGACTGTCCTATATTGTAGGGGTGTTAACATATTCGTTTCTTCCCCTTCGTCGTCTATACACACTGGCTCCAGTTCATTAGAGGTTCGACACGAAAGTGCGCAACTCTTTTTCGTGGCGGGCGAACGTTTGTGTGAGTGTATGTGTTTATGTGTGTGTGTGTGTGTGTGTGTGTGTGTGTGTGTGCGCGCGCGAGCGCGAGCCAGTGTTCAGCTAGTTTTCTTTTCTCTGTCAACTACGTCTCTTGTGCAACCGTCACTGTTCTGAGAATTGGTGACAATTTGGGATGGTCTCCATAAAAGGCTATCTGCGGAGGTGGAGCTCGCTTGATATTCGGCTGAGTTTGGCTCGACTACGCTATCGGTGTCGTCTGCGTTTTGGGTTATTAGCAGCCCGGGAGCACATCTTTGTTAAAGAGCCAGTCGTACCAGCCATTTGTGAAACGATTGTCTCGTGAACTGCAGAGAAAACACGCTTGGTGTACTTTTCAGTTCACTCAACAAGCCTTGTCGACTCTGCAGGAATCGAGCTTTCAGTATAGACCGCAATTGTCTAGCATTGATTTTTCCATCATGGGGAAAAACAGCAAGCAGCCGCACCTACACCAAAGAAGAGGCTGGCCATACCCGCTTCGTCTCAACCAGCATCACAGGAAGGCCCCCCTATCGCGGTTCCTCGCTCACCTATGCCAGCAACTGAAGCCGCCCCCATCGTGGCGCCAGCACCAGAAGCCTACCCTATCGAGGAGCCGACACCTGAAGCCTCCCCTATCGTGGAGCCACCACCTAAAGCCGCCCCAGTCGTGGCGCAGGGACCTACCAGCACCCGCCTACCAAAGCAGCAGCCTGGTACTTGTAGGTACTGCTCGGGGGCCCACGACTTCATGGAGTGCCCGCTAGCGAAACTCGATAGCGACTTCAAAAAGCCTAACAAAAAGCGGAAATGCAGCAACTGCTCAGGTGCACACAGTGCGAGGTACCTGGGTTGCCCATACCTTAAGAACTGCAGGAGAGAAATGACAGCCGCCACCGCCAGAGACACATACCAGGCGTCCAGACAGTCAGAGGCAAGACCGCCGAGAAACATACCAAGAGACAAACAAAACGATAAGGCACGCTCCGCCACCATTCAAAATGATATACCGCAAATAGTCGACGAACTTAGAAGCCAAATCACAGCACTCCAGAAAGAAAGAACCACCGCGGCCGCTGAAAGAATGGAGACCCTGGAACTGATTTCCCTACTGCTAGGGGAGATCAAGGACCTAAAGGCAGAAAGGCTGGCATACGCTACCCAGCAAACAAACAGACAGTCAGAAGACGCAGAAAACCTTCAAAAGACCAGAAAGCTACTTACCAGCCTCAAAGCAACACAGGCAGAAGAAGAAGTTCGCCGCCAGTCAGAGAGAGAGAGAGAGAGAGAGAGAGAGAGGAGAGAAGGAAGGAGCTGGCCGAGATAAAAACTGCACGGAAAGCCGCATGCCGCCCAGCTAGAGAAAGCCACCGCAGAAGCCGTAACAGCAGCACAAGCAGCTAAGACAGCAAGAACCCTGCTGGAGACAGAAAGAAATGCTACAAAAAAGCCAAATACCAACAAGGCTGACAAAGGCGTCTCCACTGACAACGCAACAATGAAGCATCAGGCGCAAATGACTGAACCAGAAGACGATGAAAACAACGAAGAAGACTCAGAAGAGATCCCAGTCATCACAGACACAGAGCAGTCAGATGGAGAAATCATATCCGATAAAGAATATACACAAGCAGAGCAGGAGCTTCCGACTGCTAGCAGTGCACCGCCCAATGAACCCGCTCCGAACGTCTTCGACAAGGAACAATTCATAAAAGACCAGGAAGAACACATACACTAGAGAACTGCCAAGTATGGAACGCAGAACAGCAAAAATGGGGCCCACTGCAAACAACTCTCACCCAGAGAAACAACCGAGGTAGGCGACGACGACGCTACTAACGTAGCAGAAGCCAAAAACCCGAGCCGCCATCTTCCAGGAAAAACCAGCCCGCTAAACGAATGACGCCAGTACGCCACCAGAACCTGACAGCAGAAGCCAGAACCCACCCATCCCGTTCCAGGCCACCCAGGCACATATGGCTGTCGTTTTCAGGACTGCCATTTCCACTCCCAAAACCTGCAAGCCGCCCGCCAAACCCACGCTGCTGACATGATGCAACAACTAAAAGGAAACTCAGGCGAAAAACATCGCCACAAAAGAAAGAAATTTAAGCTCAGACAGCAAATAACCCGTCCTTGAGAAAACAGGCCATCAGGCGGTTAAAAAAGGACCAAGCTTATCTTTTTTGTTTCTCTTCAATCGAACGAACGTCGAGCCTGTATTTCAGATGCGTCTTGAAGCCACGTGCCATGTCTAACCGCGAAATCCTGTCGACAATGCTCCTGAGGCAGGGATGCTGTGCTGTTGCAGAAAAGTAACACTTTTCTGCTTTTCGGTCGCCAATGCTGACAGTCGATGGAAATTCATCTCGAAGTAAGGTCGCAGTAACAGCGATGAATAGCTAACGAACAACCCACAGTGCAGGCCGCTCATAATATGGAAAAAAGAACGTGCTGGCCGCTCACAGCGTGGAATAGAGAGTGCTTACAGTGTTTAAAATAACACAACATGGCACCCCTAGAACATAGGACAGTCTGGCATGAATAGGAGCCGACACAAAATCTCGCGCAAGGAGAGACGTAATGATGTTCGTGAAATGCGCTATTTTCAATCCGTTGGGGGGGGGGGGGGGGGAGAGGGGTTATAAACTACTTGGAGGTCTCAATGTTATAATTAATTGTACTCATATATAATCCAAGCTCTAATGGCCTAGCCTAGTTCTTATCGGTGTTATATAATCATTACTGCACAGTTGCACCCAGTAATTATGCTCTAAATACGAGCCGAATAATATTTTCCTATATATAAAAAAAAGTAATCCCCGTTGTAAAGTATCAGCGTGAGTTCGTTATTTTCCCCATGTTATAAAGGTACAGTAGTTTGTACATCAGCCAAGACAGTCACAGCATAGAATGGAGGATACAGTGTCACTGCGGATGGTCGATTACGTTGTGATAGCCCTCACATTGTCTGTATCCTTGGGGATCGGAGTCCTGTTTGCTGTAAAAGATTTCAGAAATGTCAACAGAACTGAGTATTTACTTGGCGGACGACGCATGTTTATGTTGCCTGTTGCACTATCTATTTTTGCAACGTTTACAGTAAGTATATTAAAGTGTTTAAGGATGTGAGGGTGATTGTGTGTGTATGGGTGACTATGTATGATAAGGCGATTGTGTGTGTGTGTGTGTATATATATATATATATATGTAGGTCTGTGTGTATGTAAGAGTGAGTATATGGTATATGTGTTAGTATTTGGTTTTTAATGAATGACAGTGTAAGTATGTATGTGTATTCAGGTGTGGGTATGTTTCAGTGTGTATGAATAAATGCGTTGGTATGCATCAGTGTATATTTGTGGATATATGAGTGTATGCGTGTTTTTGTGAATGTATATGTTTGTATGAATGCATGCATGAGAGTGCATGTGTGCTTCTGTATTTATGAATGCATGTTTGTATAAAGGTGATTGTGCATGTGCGTGCACGTGTGTATATATGTGTATATGTATATATATATATATATATATATATATATATATACTAAGTTTGTGTGTATGAGTGTGTGTATGTATAAGTATGGGCCTGCTTTTGTCTGTGTATGTATAGGCAAATAATAGTTTATATGTACGTATATTTTCGGAGCGTGTGTAACTGCGTATTCTTTATGTGTGTATGTATTATTTCATTATGTATATTTTTATATAAACATGACAGGCAATTATGGATAACATGCAGTTGGGGACTGAAAGATGAGTGCTTAGAAGGGTTAAATGTAAGACGAGTCTGCTTGCCAATTTGTAAGTCTTTGAAAATAAAGCTTGTCCGTTCATTCGTTCGTTCGTTCTCTATTTCTGTCTCATAATCTCTTTATATATATATATATATATATACATACATTTAAAGTCATTTCCGCCATACTGCCATAGCCTGTCCCAAGTAGGATAAGAGGAGGAGGGGGGGGGGGAGGGGGGGGGGGGGGGTTAAACATAGGGCCGGCATTTTCAAAGGATGAAAGACAAAATTCTTCTTCGCAACCAAATCTAATAACTGGATTTGCTATGTTTAGACATAATGAAATTTAATAATTAAGTTGGTACTCATAAGATGAGGGACCAAATATCAGATCGACTAGAGCTGCATGAATTTTTTAATCAATTTAGAAAAAAAAAAAAAAAAACCTATTAATGTCAGAAAGTGTAGAGGAGACCATGTGGGCAGTGACCGCGTCTAACAAGGTTGATAAACTAGGGTTTATGGTTTATGGTGTATACAACGGATCAACATCATGGCACAAGAGTAGTAACTCATAAGCGCTACGTTCTATTTTTAACTCAAGCCTTAGAAAATTATCAGCGCAGTGCACGAACTCCTTAGCACCAGCGAGAGTGCTGAAATACTTTGGGAAGATTTTTTGCTACAAATTTTGTTTGGGCAGCGCCGTTAGGTTATTCTTTTCAACTTCCAACTGCCAATTGATTTTTTTACATGCCCAACATTACACATGGGCGTCCGATCTTACTGCCTAAAGACCAGGGAAAATAACTACAATTCCGTGTGAAAAAATCCCAGCATTCACCAGGGCCTCAACACGGAATTCCAGCACTCGAGGCAGACGACATGCATCGAGACCTTTCAGCCCCACCTATTGAGTTTGGCCTATAACCAAAAATGTTATACTGGGTATGGCACAAAAAGCCATAAGTTGTGGTAGGTAGGAGGAGCCTTACTTATTCTTTAACAATTAAACCCCTATACAAATTTGGGTTATCTAGTAAACAGCAGCTAAACTGCATGCATAGATAGTCAACAATTTTGCAGGAAATGTAAAAGAAACATTCTAACCTATTAGGTTGAAAAACGGATGTGGGATACTGGCGAAGGAAGGAGATCCGAACATAAGAACACATAAAATGAGCTAAAGATCACCATTTTAAAATCAGCAACAATCGGTCGATCGATCGGTTCATACCCTCGGGCTGCTATCAAAGTTTTACCTCTTGAGATAAAACAATCTAAGCCTGGATAACAAACCAACATGGCAGATCTCAGATAAACCACCGTTCAATGTCTAAAGAATTTATCATTAGGGCAGCCATAAGGGTTACAGTAGCCGGTATAACCTGCAGTACCGCAGTGGAAGGAACGATAATCGGCATGGCCAAATACAAAGGATCGAAGGCCTTGGCGTAATGAGCAGACATGGCAGTGTAAACAAGAAAGAAAAAAACAGAAGCATGCTGTTTGCAATGCTAAAACTGAATAAGTCATTAGGGTTGAAGAAGACAAAATATAAATAGCAGACAAGTGAGAACAGATATGAAAATAAATCAAATGTTTTGCAAGACGCGATAAAAGGACAGCAACAGAAATTATACCAGAAACATTCCAGGAGGTTAAAAATAAAACTCTCACTACTGTAAGTTTTAATACCTTTTTAGGGCTGTGTAGACAGGTCGTGCGCTTGAGGATTTAGGGCCCATTGCTTGTGCAGCGAGTGTAATGCCTAAATGATATAGGCATAACTTATCAAGTGTTGAATTATCTTCATAAACATTTATTTAGCACACTATAGCTTGAACACATCTGGCCTGGACAGTTTTCCTATTCTTGCATTGTTCTAGTGTTTAAACACCTATATGTACTTTTTCACTTGTTCGAAAACCATATAACAATTCCACTTTCAGTCAGGAATTTCTCTTATGGGGATCGTTACTGACATTTACATGAACGGAGGCATGGCTGCTATACTTTCCGTTGGGATGATGATAGCTTACGTTGTTGCTGCCTTCACAATTGTGCCTCTGCTGTACCCGCTGCAGTTAACAAGTCTGTACGAATACCTTCAGATGAGGTACCACTCCAGAACTCTACGATTATTCGCTGTCATGGTTGGAATTCTACAAACACTTTGCTATATGGCCATAGCTCTTCTCTCCCCAGCTTTGGCGTTGCAGGTCAGTGTGCATCCTTGAGTGTGACCATTTGTTTTATTCTTCTTTTTGAACCTGAATGACTGAAAGACTCGAATACAAAGGTCAGTCCAACAGGAACAAATCTTGGTTAACTAAACCATCTTTTTGAAGTACTATAACCGGTAATTACCAGTTAATAAAGATTATGCGTTGACAAAAACACAGCTATGCGAATTAACAACCGTTTAGGGCAATTTCCGATCATTTAGAGGGACGTGCGACAATGATGTGCACTGCCACCTGCTTTATTTTAATTACAAAGCGAATATTTAATGAGGTCTTTAATATAAATGTCAGGAATTCTGCTTGGTGATAATCGTATGGATAATTTACTTTATCACCGTTTTCATATTCATAGCTACGGGTACGAATAAAAACTGCAAAAATGATACACATAGTTGTGTTGGAAAGTCAAAGAATGGACCTGGGTTGAATATGTCTTTATGCTTATTTGGCATATAGGGCTAGACTTGCATTTTATAGCCCAATCGGCACTTGGTGAGTGATGTGGTCAGCATCGCCCCAACCGCCGTTACCTCCCAGGACTGAACCTGTTACCCACTCAGGGCTGAAAGCCAAGGTTATTTTTGGAAAATGTCTTGCCCTGTCAGCTTTTATAAGATGGAAAAAGAAGTAATGGTAATACTAAACAAACAAAAATGTGCCTAAATATATAATTAAAGTTGCTGGTGTTATTTGGGACAAGTACAAAAGATATATTATCTGGGCAAATGGATAGCTATCATGCTCAGGGTTTCATCGACATCGCAGATGGATCATTCCATTAAAAAAAAAACTGTTAATGTGGTATTGAAAAACTGAAAAACACATCACTTTACCGTGTTTAAAGGCCTAAAGATATCAGTCCTGGCAAAATTATACAGCTCGCATGCGCCCATCAAATGCATAGGGCAATTATTAGTGTAGCCACGACCTACAGTCTGTCACTAGAATTGCTTTTGATATTTAATGGAAGCAGCAGTCACAACAAACATCAGGCGCACACGAATCACTGCATAAGGCAACCAGATACTCGCCATTTTCTGAATATGCAGTTTACAACACACATCTTTAGGAGTACAGATAACAGTGGTCAGCAGATTTTCAAATTTTTTTGCCCCGGAATTTAAATACATCATTTCGTGTTGATTTTTACTTGCTGATTTAAAAAAAATAATCTTTGAATGATGAATTTACATTACACTAATAAAATAATGTATGCTTGTTGAATTCTCAGGAGAACAGTCATTCTATTTTATTTCAGCATTATAAATTGTGGTTACACACTCAGTTAATTTGATATTTAAGAAAATATATTTTGATTTTATTTAAAGTTCAAACTTTTTTGAATAGGTACATTTGAACCCATTTCGTCATTATTCAGTCACTGATAGTGCTTTCTTGACTTTCTTCTGATGAGGTGCCTCATGTGTAGTCCATCAGCGATAAGCAAGCATTGAATGGCTCCAATAATCTTCACCCCCTTTTGTTTCTGTTTTTCTTTAGCAGCAATGACCCGGGGAAATCATTCACCATGCTAATCACTGACAACTCCACGGTTTGACAGATTGACATGTTGCAGCCAAGGCTCATACATTTAGAAAGAGATTTTCGAAATTACTGGTCACATCTGTTATTTTCAAGAAAACTGCACACCACTGATTTAAAGATTTGCTAGCCATGTTGCTTTTTCCTTGCCATGCAAAACGCGAAAGATGCTTGTCATCCTAAAGAAGAATACGAACTTGCAGACCAACAAATACTCCCTTTTTTGTTGTTAGCTTCACTCAAATCGTGGACATTTGCTGATGTGGTATTTGAAACCCTCCTCTGTTTCAACCACTGCACTGACAAAGTTTTTCACGAAACCCAGCTTAAGGCACCTATGATCACAGCACATTTGAATCTCCTACCTATAAACTAGGAAGAAGAGATAACAAGTTGTAAACGAGAAATTAGGAAAAAATGTCGGGATAAGAGTGCATGATTACATGTTAGTTATTGCTCATCATCATCATCATGTGCCCTACCAACTGGCGTTGGCGCTCATGCGTCTCCACAGATCACGATCCCTGGTTGACTGGAACAGCTTTCTTGATGTTATTTCCCCCCCCCCCCCATGCCATCGTTTTAGCCTATCCAACATCATCTCTCTTGGTCTGCCTCTACCTCTTTTCCCACTGATCTTTTCAGTTGCCACGATGTTCTCCAATGTCTCTCTTCTCATTATGTGGCCAAGGAACAGTGTTTTTTATTGTTGTATATAGAGATCTACGTCCATTAGCCTGATCCAAGCAATCGTTGTTAGTTACTCTGGCCGACCAAGGTATTAGTAACTTTCGTCTCAAAAACCACATCTCTGTTGCTTCCAAATTCTTCTTATTTTGTTCACTGACATTTCAAGATTCGCTGCCATTCTGAGTTTTCTGAGGAAAATAATGTGCTGATAACGTTGCCTTCCACATCCACATGGGGTATTTTTTTAATTGCCCAGCTTAAGGTAAATACATTGTCTGATCTATACATGTCTGTTTCAGGCCGGGGCCAATCTGCCAATGTGGGTATCTGTTGGTATTGTGGGTGTAATTGGTACCGTCTACACCGCCATCGGTGGAATTAAGACTGTCGTATGGACAGATGCGTTTCAGGGTCTAGTGATGATTGGAGGTCTGGTTACGATCATCATTAAGGGTAAGTCTTTTGAAAGACAGTTTAAAACTATAGGCTGTGTAAGTCTGAATGTTGGCTAAAAATAAAGAAAGAAGCACATTTGCAAGTGCATTACTTCAGGCACTCTAATCTGGAAAATTACCTGGTATACGGACACTTCTCTCCAAACTGGGTAACCGGTGTAAGGTAACTATGCAATGGATACCATCCCACTGTGTTGGTACTGGAAATGATAAAGCTGATAAACTAGCTAAGGAATGTGCAAACAAAGAACAGCCTGAAGCACCAGTCTCATAAAAAAAAAAAAAAAAAATTCAACCAGAAAGCCACCAAAACCGGCATAGGAGGATTACCTTATTATGGACATAACCAGAGAAAGTCATTTTTCTACGCCTTAGAACAGAACACAGTCCACTTTGGAGCCACGTGTTCACAAAAGTTGGGATTGACGTATCAGGCATTGTACATGTGGATTGGCACTTGAGACAACAGATCACGTCCTCCAAGACGGGACTGTCTCAAATTCAACAATGCAACTCTTTTGGTCAAGAGAAACACCAGTACAAGCCAAACTTTACGTGTCGATTAGTGAATTATGAAAGATATAAGTTCATAAGAGAGAAAACATTGCAAATATAGATAACCTATTTCAAGCAAAGTAGAAGCAGAAGCAAAAAAAAGAAGAAGAAGAAGAAGAAGAAGAAGAAGAAGAAGAAGAAGAAGAAGAAGAAGAAGAAGAAGAAGAAGAAGAAGAAGAAGAGAAGAAGAAGAAGAAGAAGAAGAAGAAGAAGAAGAAGAAGAAGAAGAAGAAGAAGAAGAAGAAGAAGAAGAAGAAGAAGAAGAAGAAGAAGAAAGAAGAAGAAGAAGAAGAAGAAGAAGAAGAAGAAGAAGAAGAAGAAGAAGAAGAAGAAGAAGAAGAAGAAGAAGAAGAAGAAGAAGAAAAAGAAGAACCTCTCCTACGCTGTCTGGAATATTAGACATATAAGGATAGACTATATTTTTTTAGACCACTCGTAACTCGGTGGGTGATATGATCTACAAAATCTGATAAGCTGTGGTTCTGAACTTCACAAAATCTGATTAGCTGTGGTTCTGAACTTCACAACATATGATCTACACCACGCCAGCCGCCTTTTCTTCACAGGAAGATGCCTGGGACCCATTTAAGACTAGGTCGTCCTGGGAGCCAAACGTCATTAAAACAAAATGAGGCCCCTAACCTTTGGATCTGCAGACAACCATCTAGCCGCTACACTACGAATGCTACTAATTATTCCTAATACAGTGGCGAAATTATGTTGGGTTGTATACTAAAAACCTGTATTTGCATTCTCATCCCCAGGATCGATTATTGTGGGAGGTGGAGGAGAAGTTTGGAAAATTGCAAGAGCTGGAGGTCGCGCAGACTTCACAAACTTCGATCTCGATCCCCGAGTTATAGACACATGGTGGGGAGGAACCATAGGAACGGTTTTCTTTTGGTATGTGTCCATACACACACACACATATATATATATATATGTATGTGTGTGTGTGTGTGTGTGTGTGTGTGTGTGTTATGTCCGTTGTCTGACTTCGGCAGATCAAGACTGATGAAACAAAACAGTGTGGCAAAAATTACCAAGGAAAAATTGCCCAGCAGCAAAATTATTAGTACTAATTCATATCAGTTGTCGGTTCAAACTTCACAAAATCTGATTAGGTGTGGTTCTGAACTTCACAAAATCATACCAAAACAAGGTTTGAACCTGTGCGTGACTGAAAACGGCACAACATATCTAGAGCAGGCAATCTCGATATTTAGAATATCCCCTATCTCTTCCCTAGCGAGCTGGCAATTCTAAGGTGACTGTCTACTTCCCGCATTGAACGCGTTTAAAAAAAAAAAAAGTTTTGTAGTTCAAAATGAAGCGAATCATCGTTGGAGCTACGGAGTACATGCTCTGTGTTTAATACCATCTTCAGCTGACAAAAGAGAGAATGGGAATGAGAACAGACTAGAACATGGAGACAGAAAAAGTTATAGAAAAATGATGCAGCATCCTGAAGGGTAAGACGAAAGAAAGAAGTGGCTTGGGTGATTATTAGAGTGGGCTACTGGAATTGCCAGAGTGTCAAGCAGAGAGAGCTTGTACGTGAGAGGCTGATTTATGCCTATGATATCACCAGACTTCAGTAGTTTTACATTTTTAAGTGTTTACCCTAAAATAAGCTATCGAGATCCGTATTCTCATCCAAAATAAAGAATATTGTAATCCAAGGAAATGTAAATCTGACTAGAAAGGGAACTGCGGCAGTACTCGTGAATATTATAGGATGAGCGGGGCGACTGGAGTAGATAGCATTTTATGGTCTCATACGAGAGACCAGAGATCTATATTTGGCATGGGCTGGATATTCGTTTTATGTAATGGGTATAATACAAGTTCTAATCGGCATAATTCATGGCGACTACAATAGGTAACTGGTCTCAATACTCATGATTCCACTCCATTTTCTTCTCCCGATTCACATCAACAAGTGGTAAACACAGGAAATAGAGAAATGCTCTCGCCTTCCCTCCCACAGGCGTCCACCATCAGCTAATTAGCCCAATTTTTACAGCTTCCAAATAAGTTTTCACTAATCTACCAACTGCCTATGATTCACTTTCGTGTATCAAGATAGAATTTATACAGCTTTTATGAGTTCTCTTTCTCGTTTCAGTATACAAAGAAGAATCGCATAAAATAATTTCCATTTTGAAAAATACTACCCTTGCAGTAACTTAACTTCATTAATACATCTTCCATCTGATCTTATTATGGTAAACATATCAACTTACTTAGCGTTTGGTCCATTTACTGTGACGTTGTATTTCGAAGGGTCACTTTTCTTAAAAATTACAATTTCTGCATTTTTTTTTTCTTCTTTCTTTTTTTTTTTTTTTTTTTTGCTGTTAAAACTGAGGCTTTTCTCACTTTCCATTACAATTATATGCATCATTTCTTGCAGCTGTGTTCCATTTTCAGCGTTTAAAGCTACAGCATCAGCATAGCGCTGGTTGTTAACAATAGGCCTACCACCTGACATTCCTGTCATACCATATATGGATCTAATAACTGTTTTACTGTCAAAATTGAATAAATCGGGTGATAGTACACATCCCTGTCTAACGCATTGTTTCAAATTCCAACTGGCGCATAGTGCATATTATAAAAAAAAACTTGTATTTGTATAGACCAGGTTTTCTTTCTGAGGTTTGAGGTTTGAATAACAGATCAACGTCATGGCGCACGGGTAGTAACCCATAAGTACTCTGTTCTTCTTCTAACTCAAGTCTCAGTCCGGAGAAGCTCAGCACAGTGCACAGGCTCTGTAGCACCGGCGAGGATCCTGAAATACTTTGGGTAGTTTTTAAACTACCATTATTGTTACTATAGGCCTATAGAAGATGTGGTCAACATCGAGTCGCCAGCTTTTGTTTCTCGTGATAATACACAGTACCCATTTTAAGTAAAGGTCAACCTGGGAGACAAGGTAAACTGACAAACAAACAAAAAATTCACATCAGACTCGATTCGGATCATGGAGCCAGCTACCGTTGCTTTCCTCATTTGGAAGTGACAAGTTCAAACCCAGGTAGGGTCACGTAACATTATACCGTCTAGTTTGTTCCCCTTAATCTTCCCTTTATTCCTCGATTCCATTGTGTAATTTTAGCAACTGGTTTCCTAAACACAGTATATGACTTGCATTGCAGGTTAGCAACCATCTGTAGCCAATCCTCTGCACAGCGAATCTCAGCCATGAAGTCAATGACCGAGGCTAGAAAAGCATTCCTATTGAACGGTGCTATAATCCTAATGTTTGGAGGCCTGATGCTTGCTGTTGCGTGGGTCATGTACGCCTATTTCTCTCATGTGCGTTGTGATCCTTTCCAGGTAAGATGTACAGCAGAAGAGCCTATATTCCAAAGAAATATCACTAGTTAGTAGGGCCATTTTAACTTGATGAGACATTAAGTAATATAGTCCTAATGTGTGTGTATTTTAAATTGCGCCAGATAATCTCAGACAACTTTAAAATGTATATATGCCTTTTTAATATATGAATAAAAGAAATGTTAAATCATATTATAAGAAATAATGGAAAGTGCACAAAATCACACACACACACACACACACACACACACACACATATATATATATATATATATATATATATATATATATATATATATATATATATATATATATATATATATAAAATCCTCTAAAGGTTCTCGGTTATAACTTAAATTATTTTTATAAATTTGAAATATATTACAAGAAAATTATATCGGTAATAAAAGGGAGTTTTAGGATGCCCCTGCAGATTGTGAGGCCTTCACCTGTAGGTTATATCTAAAGTAATAGTTTTGGATAGAAACGAAGTGAGGAAATGTCCTATTTTTGGTTTCATACTACTAATTTAAGTGCAGGCATGAGTATATTAAAAATACAGTTTCTAACACATTTAGTAGAAACACTGATAAATGTCCCTGTAAGTAACAACTAGGAAAATCTCGTGATCGACATGACCTAGTTAGACGCTAAAAGTGAAGTTGCACTAATGCTTGCACATATTACCTGTCTCTAGGCTTGGACGGGGAAGGGGGGGGGCGGGGGGGGGGGAAGGAACGACTTGTATCGAAGGACATTGTCCCCTCCTATAGGCTGCTCAGCCAAAGAGCTTCAGACACAATTACTATCCATCCGAATCATATATTTATTGGAGTTCCCCTAGCAGCGGCAACAGAAAACAGACTTACCATCTGTGTGTAGTAGACCTCGGGGGAGAAAGAAAACAAAATAAAACCGTTCCAAACTTCAGAAGAAGTTTTTCCCAAGCCGAATATTTCGGCGCCTCTATCTTCCTGACATTCTGTGAGAGGCGGGTTCACTGGAGTTGCGACTACGTGATATCTTTCTTCTTTTGATTGTTCAAACTCTCCTTCGCCATACAAAGGCATCGGTGAACCCAAAATGATACCAATTTTATACTGCCTGATGGTCATTTATTGTGAGCTCCTAAAAGCCACCCGGCCATTTGGAAGGCTAGCTTCCCGTGCTTTACGTTAACAATCGTTTGGGTTACCGTCACTTGGCGGGACGTCAGCCAGCTTCCCTTTACGTGCTAACAAGTCTCTAAAAGTAATCTTGTCTTCAGTTCGCAATTATACTAATTGCATCGCTATAGTAATGAAAGAAAAACTCTCCTCATGGATCTCACTAATGTGTTGATTCAAGGCCCTTCTTCTATCCCCTTCGCTACACTCCATCCTTCCCTTTTACGTTCCTGACAAACGTTAGCTGTTAGGTCTTCGGCAGATATTTCCCTGTGAAGAGGGTCATTGTTAATAGCTAATATGCTTACACAAAAAGGCTTTGTAGATCGATAGTTATTTTCACTGTAGGAGTTGGCAGGATGGTTCGATTGTTTTGCTGGTCGTTCTGATTACTCCAGAGCAATAAAAAAGACTATCTCTGCTGCCTCTCCCAGTTGTTTCCGTGTATTGTAAATGCGGTTAAAACCCCGCCCACTAACTATTACATGACAGCAATGAGTCATATACTGCAGAACCCTCCTCAGTCCTCATTATGAGGACCACATAACTGTTTTTATCTATCTTATAAACGTGTCATTCTAAGAAATCATATTATAGGAGTGTACGATCGATAGGTTTTAAGTGACGAACAATCGAGTGGTGAAGTAAGATGTCTGGTCTCAAGCGGGTCATACGGATAGTGTCGAAGCAACAGTTTAAGCCTTTTATGTCTACCACTAGCTGCCAGTCGTGCACACAGTAGAGAACGGAAGTAAGCTTGCACGGTGTTTGACATTACCGATTGTTTCCTGTCCAACTTTGATGTACATGTGTTAGATTTTAGCAATGGGTAACTCACTTGACAGCATATTGTACTTACATGTACACATACGTTCAGATTGTTTCGAGGCAACCGACGAGGCTTTTTAGGTCTACAACTATATGTCAGTCTGTCACACAATAGAGAACGGAAGGAAGACCCGCAGCATGGTTGACATTAACAACTGGTTCCTGTTTAGCTAGCTTTAAGGAAGTAGAAAGGCTGGATTTAAGCAATGGTTAACTCGCTTGGCAGCATACTGTACGTACACGATGGCGGGCTATTCGCGTTGGTGTTCCTCCATAAAACCAGCTTTGTACAAATACTTTCTTGCCCGTGGACAGTACGTTCTCCAGAGTCTGCTTCACTGCACTTATAGGACATGAGCTCCTTCGGTCTTGTCCCACTTGGCAATGAAAGCAACGGATTTTAGAACATGCTACACAGATCAGACCTCCAGATGATACTCACCACCATTGCAGCAGCAGCAGCAACATACACAAAAATAACTCGATTTGCAAATTTAGGTATATTTGGCTTGCTACTAATGTAAAGTCAGCGTCTGTGCCTTAGGCGCTGCGAACGCTCTTCTTAATTCCGGGGTGCCGAGTTCGATTCCAGCAGCGGTCGGTTTGCCTGGCGTTTTTTTTTTTTTTTTTTTTTTTTTTGACAGTGGTACCGAAAGCTGACCCTCTAGTAGGCAATGACAAGCTAATCAACTTAAAATTTGCATAGAAAAACTACTACAGCCAAAAATACTGGAGTTAGTTCTGCAACTCCTGAAAAGGATACGCAACTAACTATTTATTAATGCAAAGCATACTTCAACAGTAATTTTTATTTTCAACAGGGAGGCCTTATCAGAAACGCTAACCAACTACCACCATATTTTGTGATGCACGCACTGACAGATTTGCCAGGAATGGGTGGGCTTTACTTTTCGATGATATTTAGTGGTTCTTTGAGTACAGTCTCTTCTGGTAAGTTGTCGGTTACAGTTAAGATACAGACGTTTGTTAAATGTGCAAGCAGATAACGGAGATGTGGCTACAGAGAGTAAACGATCGTTTCCATCTAGAGGAGTTTTAGTACCTGGTGCTTGTTCAGTTTTTTTTCTTTTTCGACAAATACGCCCTCGAACAAAACACAATGCATCTTTACTTCCAATGAAATTCTTTAATATCCATTTCAGTGTGGTTAGAGATGTGTCTGCCTGTTATTTAAAAGAACAAACATAGTCTTCTGGAGAACTTTTAACTCTTAAAGACCGAGGGTTTCACTGTGCTTAGTACATATTTCGTTCAGGTTTCACAAATAGCTCATGTTTTAAGCTAGTCATTTCTACGACTGTCTTCACAGGAATTTTGTAACAAAGTATATTATTAAAATACATATTCAGACTGTTAGCTGGATCGAAAACTGAACAATAAGTTGAAAACAAAACTGTCACTACGGTCTGTTTTATTACCTTTTAGGGGGGCGGGGGGGGGGTGGTGTATACAGGGGAGTCCTGAGCCTGAGGATTTAGGGCTGCCTGGCTAGTTCTGTCACCATGGACTGTGCAGGTTAGGATATTTAATTGTGAACCCAACACAAAAACTATTACCTTACAGGGGTCTAACTCGGATATTCCGCATAAGAACTTGACGTTGTAACTGCTCGGCCAACCGCTCCTCGTTCTTACTACCGGTTTAGGTACTTTCTCTCTAGCCTGTAACAATTAATATAGGACCATCTGTACCAAAGTTCGTGTGCTACCTTCACAAAAAATGACCAAACTGTCTTCCTGTGATGATTGACGCAAAGAAAAAGAGCTTTTATCGTTAAACTATTTTACAAAGACTGATCAGTTATTCGGGATAAGCGAAATGCAAGGTCGTTCACAGTCAGCTTGTTTAATGTTTAATTAGGAATCGACATCACTGAACTCGTTAAATTCCTATAAGCGCTCTGTCCCCATCTTCAGCAGCACGTGCAGAGTTCCAATGCCAGTAGTACTAATAGCAGTCTGATTGTATATCCGTCTCCCCATTCCATTGAATGCTAATCGTCAACCGAATTCGGTTTTGTTAGTGGTACCGATAAATGACTGTTCAGTAAGTAATAACAAACTACTAAACGTACAATTTGTTTTTAAAAAAACTAAAACCTCTAAAATGCTGGTGTTGGTTCTGCAACGGCCTGTATAGGTTACGCAACCAACTTCTAACTACCGGGTATCACTTGTATATCACACAATTACCCTCATGGCTTCATTCTGTATGCGATGAAGTTTCATCAGCTGACACTTTGAAATAGTAAACTTAATGGGCGGTCGGCGTCTGTGGCTTAGGCCTTGCGAATTCGCTTCGTAATGTCGGGGTGCCGGGTTCGATCCCTGCTGCGGATGGTTACTCTTGCGATGGTTTCGACCGTGGTACCGAGAGCCGACCGTCTAGGAGCAATGGCAAACTACCGGACGTAAATTTTCCGAGAAAAACAAAAACAGCCAGAAAGTGGTGAGGTTGGTTCTGCAACGTCCTGTAAAGGATACGCAACTAATAAACAATTGGGCAACCCATAATGCGATGAGTGACGACTTTGCTGTTACAACAAGCAGCCTCGCACTAGAGAGCATGGCTGCCCCAAGTGCAGTGGTGTGGCCTGATACTTAAAGAGTTCATAAACGCACGGGTACTAAGTAAAGTGTCTAAAAGAATATGTGATGTTTGTGTTTTGTATATGTAAACTGACTCACACATAGAGTTGCTCAAGTTCTAATTGATCTGTCACAAAGTTCTATAACTGTTATTGTATACTATAATAACGTGTAAAGAATGTTAGACAAAGTTTTTTTTTAAACAGGAATTCTTTAAGTATTTACGACCATATGAAATCTATAAAATTTTAATTCTCTGCAGGAATAAGTTCTCTGGCCGCCAACACAGTGGAGGACCTACTGAAGGCGCCGTTGAAGAACATGCAAGAAGCTACCGTTACGCTTATTACAAAATTGTTAGTGTGTTCATATGGTATGTTGATTATTGGACTTGCTTATGGGGCTAGCTATCTAAAGGGCCCTGTGACGAATATGATGGCTAGTAGCGTTGGAGCCTGTGGTGGGCCTATTCTGGGTATATTTCTTCTTGGTGCCCTTATTCCCTGGTCTAACAAATACGGAGCTATAGGCGGGGGTGTCGTTTCACTAGTAATCAATATATTGTTAACATTAGCAAATTTGACGTATGGGTCTAATGTGAAATTCTTGCCCGCTCCAACGAGTGATATGTGTCTTCAGAATTCCTCTAACATCTCTGCTGCTGCAATCAATGTGTCCAGGATATATTTTAATAACGACACACTGTATAAACATGGTGCCAATCAAACTTTTGTTAGTCAAACAGTAAAATATCGTCGGTATAGTTTTTTCTTGTATAATATCTCATTCGAATGGTACGGATTAATTGGAACCTCTGTGTGCCTTATGTTAGGCATCTTCATTAGCCACTGTACCAGGAGACGATGTAAGAAAGTTACTGATGCCAAACTACTCTTTCCTTTTGTTCGTCGCATTTGTTTATCAAGGCGGTTTAATGACACTGAAGAGCCCAAAGACCCAGAAGGAAATTGCAAGCTAATTTTGCACATATCTGATATGCAAGAAAATATGCCAACTAAAGCTTCTAGTAAAAGCCATGAGGTCCAGAAAAATACACATGATGTTGATAACTCCCAACATGCCATCCTCTAGCCGAGTACAACCTGGCTGGTACTGACAACAACTGAAGGAGGTGGAGAGAGCAATAGATTAAAGATGCAGTGGACAAGCGCACACTAAAGAAGCAGATAAAGGAAGCAGAGAAAAGAAACAGGGAACAATTGAAGGAAATAATTCGAGCAAAGAAATAAGCAGATGAAGGAAGCAGATGAAAGCAACATTGAAACAACTGAAGGAAACAATTAGAGAAAGGTAAGAAGTAGATGAAGGAAGTAGAGAAAAGAAACAGGGAAAAACTGAAGGAAACAATAAGAGCAAAGAAAGAAAGGAAAGAAACAGAGGTGGGTTTTGTGAAATAGAGAATAATCCATGTTTGTGTGTGTGTGTGTGTGTGTGTGTGTGTGTGTGTGTGTGTGTGTGTGTGTGTGTGTTTCCTTCTTTAAGCAAAAGACCTACAAATAGAAACAGATGAAAATATTCATCTGTTAAATTGTCTCATCATCGTGTAGCAGGTCCTTTGTAGAACGTCGCTCTCATCACGGTCTGCCTGAAAGAAACTCAATCTCTTGCCAGTTCTCCCGCCTCATGTACTTTCACACTCAAGGAGTCACTTATATCCTGTGCCCATCTTCGTGTCGGTCGGCCCCTGTACCTCCTTCCTGGTACCATGCCTTCTGCAATAACTTTTTCCAATCCGTCGTGGAGCTTGATATGTCCAAAATATTTCATCTTTCAAGACAGGATGCTGTTTATTAGCTAATCTTCCTCGATGTTCAGATCTTTCAAGATGTCAGTATTTCTCCTCTTCTTTGTCCAAGATATTCAAAAGCTCTAATTGTCTAGTGAAGGAAAAACAATTCGCAGCCGCAGGAATGATCTAATGATCAGTTGCGGCTCGGGTGGTTTGAGGTCATTTGCAGTTCAGGTGGTTTAAGATCAGTAATTCAATAAGGCGCTGCTGCTATGATGATGCGGGAGTTTCTGTCACAGTTAACCTGTACAGATTTTCACCACCCCCCCCCCCCACCCTTTTTTTTTTCCTTCTCTTCCTTTTTCCTCCCCCCTCTTTTTTCAATTTAAAATCAAATATTTGTATTCTGCAAGCGCAGACAATTTATTTGTTGGATAATATTTTTTAGGGTACAAGGCATGGAGTTGTTTTTTGCATGTTAGTGATTTAAAAAAAAAAAAAAAGAATGTCACTGGGCTGTTCAACGTCTCAAGTGCGGCAGTGAAATTTGGACAAGAGAAACATTGGTTTCTGTATTTTCTGTGTTTGTCTACAGAGATTGCATTGTATGTTGAAGTCTATGTGCTCGCTTTTCTGTATTTAATGTCAAATTAAAGAGTAGCCATGTGTTGTTTCTGTAGATGTCGGGGTCACGTATAAAATGTGGATAGTAAATAAATAAACACGTGGTGTGTTGTGTTGTACGTGGTGCCTTTCATAATTCTGATGGTCAAGTTGTTGCCTGTTGCTTCACTATGTTCGTAAAGATCTGACTAATGGGTTGTGTCTATTGTTTACTGTCTTATTTAACACGTATGCATTTCTTTTAATTGACAAGTTATTAATAGTGCTATTTATTATCCTTTAAATGGGGCATTCTAACTGCATGTACCAGAGTGTCAGTAGACGTCTGTGCAGTAAATGATTTGTTCTACATAAAGGATTCTAGATTATTTCGTACTTGTCTAGATGTACTGCAGTGTTACACCTCCCCGTGTCTGGTCGAGTATGTCAATGATTGATGTCGAATGCAATAAGAGTGCTGACTGTGATGGACTGCTGTGGATTATGCAGTACTGTGGTCAAGGTTATGGCTGATTAGTATGCTGTCAGTGTTAAATATCGTGCTCCTACAAAAAAAATGGACTTGTGTACATGTCGCATACATGTAATTTGATAGGTGAAGCCTAGATAGGTTTGCATATGTATCTTGTTGAGAAATGCGGTACCGTATAGTTTGATACTGCATTTAATTGTTGCATAATCTATAGTGTGATACTGTATATAATTGTTGCATACCGTATAGTTTGATACTGTATATAATTGTTGCATGCATCTGGGGAAGAGTCTGTATTTTTATTTTTCATTTAACATAAGTGACAATGCTAGTGTTAAAAAAAAAAAAAAAAAATACACACACCCATATTCAACGTCATAAACATAATATGTTACTAAATTGCGTTAGAAGCCACACTTGTGACATTAAGGAGATAAATATTAAACTTATACATCTTTTTTGATGCATTTTATCTTCTTGCGTTTCATGTCTTCATATGAACCTATTGCGGAACAGGCCTGTTTTACTTTTGTGAACAAGCTAGCTTTTAACCTCGAGTAGGCTTGTTTTCTACCTCAAAGGTTTTATTGAGGGGGAGGGGGGAGGGGGGGGTGAACGTCACGTCGACCTTCCTAATGGTTAAAGATACTTTACCTTGTGACAGGTACCATCAGTATTAGAACTCTGCGCAGGCTGCTGAAGATGAGGACGGAGCATGCACGGGAATGCCCCGCGTGCTGTGATGTCAATTCTTGACTCAACTCAGCTGAACTCAGATACTTTACCTGTGTGCGTGATGTTGTTCTACTTTGATTTGCTTGCTACTCTACGGTTTGAAACTTAAAAAAAAAAACATTAAAAATCTCAATCTGGATTCAAACTAACATGGCAAATCCCTGATCCCCTTTCATTCTCCTAAGAAGTTATGGTATCTAGCGACTATACAACACAAATCCAATCCAAAACACGGATGTGAATCATGGTTACTTGCTATATTTGTGAAAAACTGTTTGAAAGCTAGGAGATGTATGTTTTATAGACGAATTATGAGAATACTCAAACAGGTTTAAAAAAAAAAAATTATGAAATAATGAAAAAATAAACGGTTGGAAAACTGGAGAAGAAGAAAGGCAGAGTGAGATGGAGAGAAAAGATGCCGGACAGTTTGACATCATGACATGGAGGATCAACTGTATCAGAGTTGATTGAAAGTACACGAAACAGAAGATCGTGGATAGCCAAGACTACCAACGTCACAGGTAATGGATTAAAAGAGAAGAAGAAGCGACTAACCCGTCTGGTGTAACCTGCCGTCATGTGCTGGTAGGGACGAAGTTCGATGGCTGTAAGCTCCAGCTAAAAGTCCTGGTTGTTCGTCTATTTGGACTTTGACTTTGCGCCAGGGCCTGTTTTGCGTGTACATCGTTTTACTGTTTTAACTGTGTGCAGCTGGTGGTTCCTCGTTGCTCAGCAGATGTCCTCCGACTTCGAAGGAAGCCCCTTTTTAGTCGACTCCTACGACATGCTTGTTGGGGAGGCAGTGGGACTATTCTTGCTCCCCCTCCCCCTTAAATGTGGGGCCCGTAACCTACGCGTAAGAGGCTGTTTTAAAGCAAAGGTCAGCGAAAATAAAAAAATTTAAACTATTTTGTTGGTGCCGATTTCCACATAACATCTGTCCCTACAGGTACACGTGCATCTACAACAATACCGCGATTCAAGAAATACACACACTGTGTGGGGTGGAAATGTACTAACTAACTAACTACTAATTACTTAGCTAAATCACCAACCAACCAACTTATTTACTAACTCACTCACTCACCAACCAAACAACTTACTAACTAACTATCTAACTAACTAATTTACTAACGAAATTACTAACTAACTAACAAACTAACTAACTAACTAACTAACTAACTAATTAACTAACTAACTAACTAACTAACTAACTAACTAACTAACTAACTAACTAACTAACTAACTAACTAACTAACTAACTAACTAACTAACTAACTAACTAACTAACTAACTAACTAACTAACTAACTAACTAACTAACTAACTAACTAACTAACTAACTAACTAACTAACTAACTAACTAACTAACTAACTAACTAACTAACTAACTAACTAACTAACTAACTAACTAACTAACTAACTAACTAACTAACTAACTAACTAACTAACTAACTAACTAACTAACTGATTAACTAACTAACTAATTAACTTACTCACCAACCAACTAACTAACTAAATAACTAACTAACTAACTGACTAATTAGCTAACTAACTAACTAACTAACTAACTAACTAACTAACTAACTAACTAACTAACTAACTAACTAACTAACTAACTAACTAACTAACTAACTAACTAACTAACTAACTAACTAAACCTACTCACCAATTAACCAACTTACTAACTAACTACTTAACTAACTAACTAACTAACTAACTAACTAACTAACTAACTAACTAACTAACTAACTAACTAACTAACTAACTAACTAACTAACTAACTGAGTAAATAACTAACTAACTCACTCACCAACTACCAACTTACTAAGTAACTAACTTACTCACTCACCAACTAACTAACTAACTAACTAACTAACTAACTAACTAACTAACTAACTAACTAACTAACTAACTAACTAACTAACTAACTAACTAACTAACTAACTAACTAACTTAATCACCAACCAACAGACTAAGTAACTAACTAACTAACTAACTAACTAAAAATCTAACTAACTAACTAACTAACTAACTAACTACCTGACAGACTAACTAACATATAACTCACTAACCAACCAACCAGCTAACTAGTCGACTAACTAACTAACTAACTAACTAACTAACTAACTAACTAACTAACTAACTAACTAACTAACTAACTAACTAACTAACTAACTAACTAACTAACTAACTAACTAACTAACTAACTAACTAACTAACTAACTAACTAACTAACTAACTAACTAACTAACTAACTAACTAACTAACTAACTAACTAACTAACTAACTAACTTAATCATCAACCAACAGACTAAGTAACTAACTAACTAACTAACTAACTAACTAACTAACTAACTAACTAACTAACTAACTAACTAACTAACTAACTAAAAAACTAACTAACTAACTAACTAACTAACTACCTGAGAGACTAACTAGCATATAACTCACTAACCAACCAACCAGCTAACTAGTCGACTAACTAACTAACTAACTAACTAACTAACTAACTAACTAACTAACTAACTAACTAACTGACTGACTGACTAACTAACTAACTAACTAACTAACTAACTAACTAACTAACTAACTAACTAACTAACTAACTAACTAACTAACTAACTAACTAACTAACTAACTTACTAACTAACTAACTAACTAACTAACTAACTAACCTACTAACTAACTAACTAACTAACAGTCTAACTGACTAACTAACAGTCTAACTAACTAACTAACTAACTAACTAACTAACTAACTAACTAACTAACTAACTAACTAACTAACTAACTAACTAACTAACCAACTAACTAACTGACTAATTAATTTACTAACTAACCAACTAAATACTAACTAACTAACCGACTAACTAACCAACTAACCAACCAGCTAACTACCCGACTAACTAACTAACTGCCTACTAACTAACTACTGACCAACTCACTAATTAACTAACTAACTAACTAACTAACTAACTAACTAACTAACTAACTAACTAACTAACTAACTAACTAACTAACTAACTAACTAACTAACTAACTAACTAACTAACTAACTAACTAACTAACTAACTAACTAACTAACTAACTAAATAATTAACTAACTAACTAACACTAACTTTTAATTTAACCCTAACCAATGAAATCCATAGAATACTTAACTTTCCCTGGAACTAAGAGAATTTCTATGTTTTGGGGTGAATAAAAAAAAATGTACACTGTACCTGCTGTTTGTGGTTTCACCAGGCAATGTTATATTCCCTATAGTGCTGTTTATGTCTGAACAATACGATGGTCACATCGTTGTCTAAATCGGGGGGAGGAGGGGGGGGGGGTGAAATAGTCCACTACTATCTTTAAACCCTGCTATGTAGGATCATTATCATCACCTAGCAGGTTCTTTGCAGAAAGTCGCTTTCATAACAGTGTGCCTGAAAGAAACTCGGTCTCTGGCCAGGTCTCCCGCCTCATGTACTTTCATAAGGAGTCACTCATATCATGTGTCCATCTTCTTGTTGGTCGGCCCCTGCCCCTCCTTTCTGGTACAATGCCTTCTGCTATAATTTTTTTCAATCCGTTGTGGTGCTTGAATTGACCAAAATATTTCAGCTTCCGGTATAGGATGCTGTTTATCAGCCCATCTTTCTTGATGTTCAGATCTTTCAAAATGTCAGTATTTCTACTCTTCTTTGTCCAAGATATTCTGAGAATCTTTCTATAGCATTTTATCTCCAAAGCTCCTATTCTCTTTCTTAAGGACTGGGAGATAGTCCACGACCCACATCCATATGTTGCTACAGGGAAGATGCATGCTCTAAAAATTCTAATTTTGGTTTCATTTTTGGCTTCCATGATAAGTTTCTTGGGATAGTAATGTGATAGCTTTGTGGGATACACTGCTGAAAACCTTTAAATGATAAACATCAATGAAGACAATCAATTCCCTTCCTGATATGGGACACTGTTTGTTTAAACATGATAACCCTTCCCGGCTGTATTTCAGGTTACTTGGTAACCGTACGGGTCTTTCATATAATTCTATGGTAGAAATAAGTTTCTGAAACTTGGGTCTAGGGAATTCTGATCCGAGTGATAGCATTTTTGTGTCACGGTGTGTTAGTCGTTCATTGTGTGGTCCTATTGGGGTTCAGCCTTATTTACTCAATTGTTACAAAATGGAAATTAAAAAAAAAAAAAAATGAAGAAAAGAAGTCAGCCATGTAAACACTGGTAAGACTGAATATCAGCGTTTCCTGTGCAGATTTCAGGGCACCATTGAGGGGACAAGAATGAATAGACCTTCTGTCTTCCTAAAAGTCAGCTAATTAGTGTTGTTTACAGCTAAGACGATGTGCACCTGAATACAAGGCAAGGAACCAACAGTCTGCATACAAAAGGGCTGATGTGCACGCAAAATTCAAGTTCTGCAATAAGTCCAGAAGTGGACCAACAACCAAAACTTATCACCGGTGTTTACAGCCAGGAGAAGGGGAAAAGAACGCTTGTTTTGAATTTCCTTCCTCTTTATATAATACACAAACTGGGAATTTTCCGACAGGTCTTACACCATCTCAACGCCACCAAGTTTAAATACAGGTGTACTTTAAATAGCGAAGCCTTGTTTACTGTTCAGTTTAGAGATCAACTTCATCGCACATCGGGCATGACCATAAGTGCTCCCATCTCCTCCTGAGCACGTCTTCAAGTGTTTTTAGGCTTCCATTCTGTTCTGGATCCCACCTGATTTTCCTGTCTTGTGTCTCAAAATGATACAACCAGGGTATGCAGTCTATTCAGTGAAACATAATTTTGCACGAAATTGAAAGCCTCAAAGGGTTTAGTCTTTCGTATGGCATTGATGACGTCTTTCCTGTCCATAGAGGCCTCATTCCTGATAGTCGCACTATCAGCGATGCACATGGACATGAAGACAGAATAGTATGAATCATCTGAAAAAGATGCGTAGAAGCTGCCAACTATGTCATCAGCACTGTTGGCAATCGTTCACTGTTGGCATTTTTGCACTTATGCATTCATAGCAAGATATTATTTGGCATGATATTTTTATTTTCTCGATAATCTTGTTAAGTTCATTTTTATTTTTATATGCAGCATTATGTTAGGAGTTGAGATATTTATTCAGAAGCAGCTGGAAGGCAAATAGAAGGTTTAAATGCCAGTTTGATATAGCAAACCGGCCATCTTTAATTAAGGCTTTAATGTGAATAATATAAGCAAGTAACACATTCGTGTGGGTTCCGGGGCCCTATTATAGGGAAAACAAGAATAGACCCACTGCCTACCCAAAACATAAGAGTGGACTAATTGGCAGCTTCTTTCGAAGTCGGCGTGCATCTGTCTGAGAGGCAAGAAACCAGCAGTCTGCGTACAAATGAGTCAGATCTGTAAAACAGATGCCCACGTAACACTCAGGTTCTGGAACAGGACTAAAGTCCAGAAGTGGATGAACAGCCAGAACTTTTCACCAGAGTTTACAGCTGGTGAACCGAAGAAGAGGAAGAAATAGAAGAAGTCCGTCGTAAGCAATTGTTTTAAATTGTTGTAATCCAATTAGTTGCTATATGTCACTAATAAAAGCGTGCTCTTTAAAAGTACAAATACTTTGCTGCGCAAAGGAAATTGAATTTGACAATTATGTTATAATTTGTTACTGTAACACATGAATAGGGCATAAGAAATAAGTATTCTACCATGTAAAGTGTTGTCACTGAACGCTTTTTTGTCGATAATGAATTGGTTCATAACCTTCTGGTCTTAAATTCTTGTGGCAGCAGGTAGTCTCTAACCATATTACAATAGGTCCACTTCAGATGTTTTCGTCAACAAAAGTAGCAAATGTTCATTTTATACACACCTGCATTTTACTGCTACATCGTTGTTGTAAAGTAATCATCCTAGGCAAAGCTAAAGATGAAAGGATCGACTTCATTGCACCGTGTTCTATTCCCGTGTACGACAAACGATGATTGGAATGATTTGCTCTACATTTACATTTTTTTAAACTTCGTTGAATACATTTATCATGCGCTTTATGAAATATAATTTGCCATTGCAGGCTAGTAACCATCTGTAACTAATCCTCTTCATAGCATGTCTCAACTGATACACAATAAGGCAGACGTGGTTAGTGCCTTGTGAGAGAGCGTGTACAGTTCGGAGGAGCAAATGGATCACCACAGTCTGGTGAGATTGATGCAGCGGGGAGTGACGAGAGGTTCTGGAAGATGCTCGAGGATCAGAGGAAAGGCAAGACGGACGTTTAATCAGAATGCTACTGGCACCATTAGTATCGCAACTCTTCGCTGGCTGCTGAAAATGGGCACGGAGCGCTTATGGGAATGCCCCGAATGATGTGATGTCGGGTATTGAATCAGATCAAATCAAATCAAACAACATGTCTCAACCATGAAGTCAATGACTGAGGCTAAGAATGCATTTTTGCTGAACGCTGCTGTGATCTTATTTTCTGTAACCTCATGTCTGCAGATGCATGAATCATGTACGCCTAATATACTCACGTTCGTTGTGGTCCTTTTCTGGTGAGTTGCAAAGTTGCAAAGGCACAGATTGTATGCTTCCTTATTTGCAAAGCTAAATTGTTTGTGCAAATGGAATGGGAACATTGCCTGTTGAATTAGTCTTATATGTACATTTTCCTTTAGGAAATCAAAGGTTAAATATTTAGCTATAATGTTACATCGTGACTGCTATATGTTGCTGAAACATGGGTGAGCTGCGTGGCAAATGAAAAGATATGATAACAATACGTGAGTTAGCCTTAGAGATCTACATACTCTCCTCTCCTCATTGTTACGTTTGTGTAGTTCACTTATTTTTGAAAAAGGCTGCCCGGTCGAAACGTTACGTTTTCTTGTTTTGTTCACGTTTTTCTGCTTCCTAATTTTGAGCTTTTTAGTCAAAATTCTCTGGAATTCCTTGCATAAGCTTGACTGCAGTCACCCCCATATTTTCACCAGATTTTGATTTTAACAAAACGAGCACATGATGGCAGGCTCACATTTGAAATGATAAAACAATATTGTCGTCTCTGGTATTTGAATTCATATACATGTTTGTCTGAAATACTGCTGACAATACTGTTTACGTTATTATGTTTTCTGCGTCAGGTTATCAACTTCGGTATCAATAACTGTGGATGTGTTAAATTATGATTTCTCCCAATCTCATTGACTTGGCGTTTCTGTAACTTTTATTTACAAATTTTTTTTAAAACCGGTACATCATTGTACTACGTGTTCTTCACTACCTGTTGAAGATTTTAATTTTGCTGCTTTCGGTTTTCTTTTGCTGTCTTTTCTTGCTGATCTTCAATAGTCTTCATCTGATTTGGTATTTTGAGACGGATAGAAATATACTTTCTTTTCCTGGATAGAACGTTTAAAATCGTCAACCTACCACACTCCACTATTTCTGTAGTGCCTAATATTTTAGGCCGCTATTCTCTTTCACTGTGTTCAGGATTTGGTTTTATAAATCTGCCATTCATTTTTTGTGTTTGTTTTTGTCAGATGCTGTATGAGATTTTAGCTCGTTATCTGTTTTGTTTCTCCGCAATAAATTTTTTAAATGTATTTTATTATTCTCGTGCCCTGAACTAGTTTGCTGCTCATTGATTTCTTCTGATATGTCATTTCTATTTAGTATATATTTTGCTGGTATGATGCAATTCTCAATCCTACTCAGTGGTTATTTCTCGCATTTCATTGGGGCATTGTCTCTATTAATATGATGTCGGTTCTTAAATCAAATTTTAAAAAAATCTGTGCACGCACCATAATTTGCAGTGTCACATGATCTAAGAGCATACATTTGCAGACATAAAACTATACATGTCTGGTGCTCACAACTGTAACACAAAATGTCAACTGTTACTACTGTCTGTTTTACCACTTTTGTTAGGGCGGTGTAGACAGGGGAAAAAGGGGGGGGGGGGGGGGCTTGAACGTGAAATTTAGGGCCGCCTGGCTAGTTGTGTCGCCACGGACTGTGCAGTTTAGGATGTTTAATTTTGCCCCTGACAGAAAAGCCTTACCAGGGGTCGAATTCAGGTCTCCTGCATGAGAGTCCAAAGTTGTAACCACTCAGCCAGCCGCTTACAACTACTTCTGATAATAGCGTCAGCTGTAGTCAGCATAGAAATTGCATTGAAATAATAAAAAATGAGATATTTGTTACGAAGCAGCTAGATGGTATATTAGGGTTTGAACACACATATACGACACTGGCGGACTACTATTTTCATTTTATGATTCATTTTATGATTCATGAACTAAGCAATAGCTGCTTTATATAATAATAATTGTGGCTATGTAACGCCATGCTACATACTTCAGCCAAGTCATTATACTATAGGTACAAAACAGTTAATTTTCTCAATAAAACAGATATTTCATTTTGCAGTGAATCTGCATGAGTTCATCGGAGTTTCTATGTTATACAAATAATGCAGTTTATCACATACCGGAGACATTTACAGCACAGCATGGAGAATACTGTGTCTTTACAGATTGTTGATTATACCGTAATAGTGTTAACATTGTCTGTCTCTTTGGGGATCGGAGTCCTGTTTGCTGTAAAAGATTTCAGAAATGTCAACAGAACGGAGTATCTACTTGGCGGACGACGCATGTTTATGTTGCCTGTTGCATTATCTATTTTTGCAACGTTTACAGTAAATGTGTTAATTTTAATATTTGATAATAATAATTTAATATATAGTTCTTATTATAATATTTGAATATATATGTGTGTATGTCTGTATATATATATATATATATATATATATATATATATATATATATATATATATATATATATATATACGATAACAGCTTATATCAAAATGTGCTAACATGAAGAGAAGCGGACATAGAATCTCTAAACACACACTGAGATAGGAAACACGTTAACCAAGGAAACTGATGATGTCGAAGTTAAACCATGTGACGAATACTGCATAAAGTGGCCATGCGTACTGGGCTGGGTTCCACCCATTGAAAGAAATGCACATGATTGAAGGAAAAGGCTACTACGGCACGAAATGATGATTACATTTACATCGTTTATATATATATATATATATATATATATATATATATATATATATATGTGTGTGTGTGTGTGTGTGTGTGTGTGTGTGTGTGTGTGTGGCGGGAGAGCTATCGAGATGCTGATTTTCTATCAGGCAGACCGTGATGAGAGAAACTTTCGACCAATGACCTGCAACATGATGATGACGCGTATAAGTCCGACAAATAAATAACGAGACTGATTTTATTATTATGGCCAAAGCAATGGCATCCATGAAGCAAAGTTTGTCATGGAGACAGGCGTCAGTCATCTGGCAAAACTACGACGCTGCCAAACCAGCAGACCGGGGGTTTCAACCGGCAGGTCAATTGTTGCTAAGCTATAATGAACTCAAATCGCTTCTCACACAATATCTCCTTTTCAACTATTATTAAAACTCTTTATCTCACGCATTATGCTTCATAGACTATACAAAAGCATTTGACTGTGTGAAGCATGAAGAAGTAATCAAACTGTTAGAAAAATTAAACATTGATGGGAAAGATCTAAGAATAATAAAGAATATGTATTGGCAGCAAACAACAGCTATAAGAATTAACAACTGTTTAGGTACATTTCAAAGCATAAAGAGGGGCGTACGACAAGGATGTGTACTTTCACCTGATTTGTTTTCAATATACAGTGAATATATTATGAGATCTTTAATTGATATGCCCGGAATCGTGGTTGGTGGGCACAATATAAACAATTTACGTTATGCTGATGACACAGTCTTGATAGCAACAAGTCAGAAAGAATTACAGGAAATGATAGACATTGTGGTGTTAGAAAGTGGAAGAATGGGCCTCAGTTTGAATAATGGGAAGACAGAAGTAATGGTGGTATCAAAGAAACCAATTATTCCTAAATGTGTAATAAAAGTCAATGGTGTTATTTTAAGACAAGTACAGAAATTTAAGTATCTGGGCACATGGATAACATCAGATGGAAGATGCATAACTGAAATAAGAAACAGAATTGGACAGGCAAAAACTGCATTTTATAAAATGAAAAACATCTTGTGCAATATATCCTTGTCATTGAGAGTTAGAAAAAGAATTCTTGCTTGCTACATACATCCAGTTTTAACATATGGATGTGAATCCTGGACAATCGGTGGGCAGGCCAAACAATTTTTGGAGGCCTCAGAGATGTGGTTTTACAGAAGAATGCTTAGAATACCTTGGACAGCCAAAAAGAGCAACCAAGAGGTTTTAAAAGAGGCGGGAGACCGAAGACAACTTATCACTGACATCAGAAGGAGACAGTCATCATTTTTCGGCCATGTTATGAGAAGAGGGAAAATAGAACATGTTGTGACCACTGGAAAGATCTGTGGAAGGAGGGATAGAGGAAGACAACGAGAGAAGATGATTGACAGTCTTGTTGCATGGCATGGAGGTGTGTCGGCACACGAACTGATACATGCTGCAGGAGATCGCGGATTATGGAGAGGCATGATCGTCCACGCCACTCAGCAAGGCACCTGATGATGATGATCTCACGCATAAGGTGGTATTCAGTTTTCAAAATGAGAGAAAAATACTGAAGAAAAAACTGAGCCGGAACGTCCAATTTCTGATCGCAGTGATGAACCTGTTAACAAAGCCAAAGAAGGGATTTACAAAAACTGCATGCTAGGATATTTATGGTAGCCACCAGAAGGGGAAAAAAATCTGCTAACATTTTATTTCCAGGGATAGAATAATACCTGTTGTAAACTCACCATTTCGTATTGTCCCTGTCCAAACGTCCGATAAGTGCAACAGGGGAAGTCTGAGGCCTGGCGTCATGAACCAGGTCGGTCCACATTCCGAGACTGTGGAAGAAGTTATTGGGCCGAAACAATTGTTGACGAAGGACCTTTCAAATGTCGATCGGTGGACCACTACTGTGTTTATTTTTCTTTGTGTAGTTCTTATTATTACAGGTCTTTTGCGTAAATACCCAGCGTTCTAATGACTCGACAAGCCGTCTCTTCTTCTTCCTCTTCTTCTTCTTCTTCTTCTTTTTCTTCTTCTTTTTCTTCTTCTTCTTCTTCTTCTTCTTCTTCTTCTTCTTCTTCTTCTTCTTCTTCTTCTTCTTCTTCTTCTTCTTCTTCTTCTTCTTCTTCTTCTTCTTCTTCTTCTTCTTCTTCTTCTTCTTCTTCTTCTTCTTCTTCTTCTTCTTCTTCTTCTTCTTCTTCCTCTTCTTCTTCTTCTTTCTCTTCTTATTTTCTATACTCATGGAATCCCTCGTAGCGTCAGGGGAGGAAGATATATCTGGAGCGTTCCCTTCTGTTCGCTTCGTATATAGTACTATTCAGTGTCTGCTATATCTGCGGCTCATATTCTGCTCGGTCCACCTCTGGATCTGTTACTGTTGTTTGCACACGTATGTATAAAATTGCTCCCTGTCCAAACCACTTGATCTGTTGTCGGCTGAAAAAGTTCAGTACTGGTTCTGTGCCGACTATCCTCCTGATACAATCGCTCCTAAGTCGATATTTCCTTGTTACACTTATTACTGTACCTAACAATTTCATTTCTGTCGTTTATATTTTCGTTCTGTCTTATGAAGACAGGGTCCATGTTTGGCAGCATTCTAAAGGATATAGTGTTGAACAGTAGGTCTTTTCAGCTTCGGTTCTGTATAATTATCACAAATTGTAATTTAATCGTCACAATATAATAACCTCAGTGGCCCATCTAGTTATGAGCACTAGGAATTGTTTAGTGATGTTGTCTAGAGTGGTCCTACGTAGAACCGTCATCAGGGAAGGCTCAACCATGGGCCTAACGAACATCCAAGACGTAAAGCAGTTGGCATCGAACTGTCAGACATGGAGAGCTCTGACCTCTACCATATGCGTTTCTCCTTCCCCTCTAGACCCAGTCGAAAAGACCAGCTAACTAACTCCACGGAGATGTATTGTTGTAAACGATATGGGCTCCCAGCTCGACCAAGGAAAAATTGGATAATAGAAAATATCATGAGAATAATAGGTGACCATCTTCAAGTTGAATGCATCACCGAGTACAGATAGGTCCATTAAAATATGGGTATAGCACCGTATGTTCAATACACTAATTGATTGAGAAGGGGACCTTTGCTATTTTGTTTCATCCGTTATCTTTTGAGCTACTGAGATATGCGGTATTTACATATAAACTTAGTGTACTACATATGTTGTACAGATCCGGCATGAACTATGTTCTTGACTCACAATGTAGCTAGATAAGTGAAAATGGTTGTTAAAGTTTTATGTAACGTTGTGCACCGTATGTTTAATACACTAATTGATTGGGAAGGGGACCTTTGCTATTTTGTTTCATCCGTTATCTTTTGAGCTACTGAGATATGCGGTATTTACATATAAACTTAGTGTACTACATATGTTGTACAGATCCGGCATAAACTATGTTCATGACTCACAATGTAGCTAGATAAGTGAGAAAAATGGTTGTTAAAGTTTTATGTAACGTTGTGTTGTTACATGCATGTTTTTTTTTTTTTTTATTATTATTATTCGTATTCACCAGCTGTAAATTCTGGAGGAAAGTGCAGATTCTTCATCCACTTTTGGACTGCAGTTATGTTTCAGAACCTGTTGTACGTGCATTCGTTTTACAGATCTGACTCATCTGTATGCAGACTGCTGGTTCCTTGGCTCTCAGGCAGATGCACTCCGACTTCAAAGAAACAACTTTTGCGAATTATGAATGACGCAAGTTTACTTTTTCATGTTTCCCATTAATATTCTGTTTATTTTTTTCCCCCCCAGTCGGGCATCACCCTTGTGGGAATGGTTACGGACATCTACATGAACGGATGTATGGCAGCTGCATTATTTGTCGGAGTGTCCATGGGTTACATTGTCGCTGCGTTTACTATTGTGCCTCTGCTGTACCCGCTGCGATTAACAAGTTTGTATGAATACCTTCAGCTGAGGTTCCACTCCAACACTCTACGATTGTTTGTTGTCCTGGTTGGAATGCTACAAACTTTATGCTTCATGGCTATCGCTCTGCTCTCGCCAGCTTTAGCATTGCAGGTCCGTTTATGTACATGAGTGCGTTATATTACTGACTCTCACGGTGGGAAAATGACCTTCTCCCAGGTCGACCCAGCCTTGAGTGGGTACCGGGTGCAGTCACGGGAAGTAAAGGCGGCCGGCGTGATGATGACCTCATCACCCATCTTGTGCCGATTGGTCTATAAAAATATAGGTCTAGCCCTATTTGCCCTAAACGCCTAAAAGCGTGGAAAAGGGACCTTTACTTACTATTTTACTTACCGGCGGGACTGGTACCTGAAAGATTGATTCCACAGTCATTTAAGTTAAGCTGAATCGAATTAAGTGCATTCTAACATTCTAATGACAAACCAGGATGAAGCTGTGAAAGTTTCCATAATATTACTTAGAGTTATTACTTGGATAAAAGTGAGTTCAATGCCTGTTGGTTTATTACCTAAACTCAATGTGCCCACTCGGATAAAAAAAAAAACAAGGGCAAATGCGGCCGCTTTTACTTTTGACGTCTATGAAGGTTTCCAGAACAAACAGGAAACTATGGCGGTAGCACTGGATCTTGAGGATGCTTATAACAGAGTGAGATACGACATCTTGATGACTGCACTGAAGGAGAAGGAGGCCAGTCCATGGCTGGTAAATTGGGTTGCAGCTGTCTTGTATTCACGTCGGGTTGCACTCCGACTGGGCTCATGGACCTCAGAATCATGCAGTTTGGCCCCAGGACTGCCACAGGAATCCGTCATCTCGCCTGTGCTCTTTAACGTGCATACGAGCCAGATTGCAAGCCTAGAAGCACCAGGAGTTGGAAGTATACTTACTTTTGCAAATGATAGACTTGAATATAGGCAGGGTGAAGAACTTTTTCAGCCGACAACAGATCAAGCAGCCCGGGAGCTACAATGCTGCCAAACATGGACCCTGTCTTCATAAGACAGAACGAAAATAGAAACGACAGAAATGAAATTGTTAGGTACAGTAATAAGTGTAACAATGAAATATCGACTTAGGAGCGATTGTATCAGGAGGATAGTCGGCACAGAACCAGTACTGAACTTTTTCAGCCGACAACAGATCAAACAGCCCGGGAGCTACAAGCGACAGTAGACAAAGTGACTGAGTGGTGTACAGAAATGAGGGCTGTCGTCCACCAAGAAAAGGCGTCTGTTTTATGGTGTTCTCTAGACAACAGACTCGTTAAAGCTAATGTCCCAAGTCTCACGATAGATGGTAGAGATATCAACAGAGAGAGATAGGAAATAAGAAGAAACTCCACAGTGGAGCATGTACAGCAGGAGTCTACCAATCATCAGTAGAAGTAATCTCTCGTCGACAAATGTTTCGGCCCACGAGCTCTTAGACATTTTTCAGAGAGTGGGCCCACCTTAGTTCATGAGGCTCATGGTTGGTTTCTCCTGCTGCACGTATTACCGGATGTGTCCGGACAGGGACAAGACGAATTGGTGACTTTGCGAAAGGTACTGTGAGATACAAAGTCGTCGCGGTAGCATAATTCGAGCAGTCAGCTTACCTAGACGACCAAGTGGCAAGCTTACGTTTGGTTTACCGGACACATGTTGGACTTTGTTGGCAGGTGGCAGAGGGACACTGGCAGACAATTCGGACACGATGGACTTTAAGGGATAAGACATTCTTTTCCACTGGACACCCGGACCAGCTCTCCGAGGCCCGTCCCCCAAGACGTTCCGTTGTGTCCAAAGCCAGCTCGAGGCCCTCTCAGAAACCTCGCCCAGTTGTTTTAGCAAATTAAAGTATCTGGGAATAACATTTGACAGGAGCCTGTTCTTTAAGGACCAATTATCGAGAGTGTTGTGACAAGATGCCAAAAAGGACTTAGTGCACTTAAGACTAAGGCTGCAATTTACATCAAGCAGAGAATGCTTTTCACATTATATCAGCACCTGATCCTGTCAGTGATTGATTATGGCCTGGGACTGCTTACCATCTCAAAAAGTTAAATGGACAAAGTAGAGCGCATACAAAACGGGTCAATCTGGGTTGCACCCGAGATACCCCAGTGGTGGGTGTGCTATACATTCTTGCTTTAGCGACTGTTGCAGGTAGGCACACGGTGCTGTAGGCGAAGTCATATCTTGGGGTAGCTGCAGACACAGACCACCCTTTGCATGAAGCTCTGGGTGCAGTTAAGGGTCAGCGGCTGATAAGAGGGAAGTCATGGATGGCTCAGGCAGAAGACACAATCAGACAGATTTGCATCCTTGAGAACATTAGGCGAGCAGAGGAATGGGTCAAAGTGCCACCTGAACAGTGAGACTTGTGTAGTGTAATAATCACGCTGAGCCGGAAATGCAGAGCCTGACCAGTAGGTGCCACAGAGATGGAAATTTTTAGCAATTAATTCAGAGGATTTAATCATTTACACAGACGGTTCAGTGTCAAGAGGCAAAAGAAGTGCTTTGGGCTTCTTATGAATTAATCAAGTAACAGAAAGTGTATTGATCGGCACTCATAGAAAGAAGTAGAAAGATAGAAGATTTAACGGCCTCAAAGGTTCCCCCTCTGTTTATTTATTAGGGCTTCTTAGCAAAGGTTTATGGTCAACGTTTGGTGCAGGAGAGCCTAGCATATGATACCACAACATCCAGCTTAAGAATGGAGGTGGAGGCGGTCAATGCAGCTTTCCACTAGCTTGAGAACACAACACACACGCACATTGTGATTGTAACTGACCCAGAATGCATGCTGAGGAAGATCAGGACAGGCACGCTTCGTGCAGAGTGGCATGCTTCGCTGCGAGGACACGGATGAGAAGTATTGTCTGGATTTTTTTTTACCGAGTAACGCCGGTGTGTTGGGAAATGAACAGGCGGACAGACTGGCTGGCTCTGCACAACTTGGTGGGATACTGATACATGATAAGGCAGACGGTGTTAGGGAGAGCTTGTGGGAGAGCTTGTACAGTTCGGAGGAGCAGATCGATCACCACAGTCTGGTGAGATTGAAGCAAAAAAAAAGGGGGGGGGGGGGAGTGACGAGATATTCCGGCAGATGCTCTAGGCTATAAGGAAAGACAAGACGGACGTTTAATCAGAATGCTACTGGCACCATTGGTATCGGAACTTTTCGCTGGCTGCTGAAGATGGGGACAGAGCGCTTATGGGAATGCCCCAAGTGCTGTGATGCCGGTTCTTGAATCAAATCAAATCATACAGATGGAATTTAAAAAAATGTTGTCTGTTGTTTGTTCAAGGCAGGAGCTAATCTGCCCATCTGGGTATCCGTGGGTATAGTGGGTGTAATCGGGACTGTCTACACCGCCATCGGGGGCATCAAGAGTGTCGTGTGGACAGATGTTTTCCAGGGCCTTGTGATGCTGACGGGTCTGTTTACCATCATCATTAAAGGTATAGTATTCCCAGAAATGTTAAATACGAGCAGTTGTATATATGTGTATGTCTAACTGTAAATTCTGAAAAAAAAACTTAGAAAAAAGAGGAGGTGGATAATTGGGGAGCAGTAAGGGAATTATGAAGATGATAGGGAAGAGGGGGTAGAACGGATCCCATAACTTTGGCAAACTGAGTGTATTTGCTGCTGTATTTAAATCTGTATTCTCATCCTTTTCTTTTTCTAGGATCAATAATTGTTGGAGGGGGAGATAAGGTCTGGAGGGTTTCAAGAGCTGGAGGGCGCGCTGACTTTACAAACTTCAGTCTGGATCCTCGAGTTGGCGACACCTGGTGGGGAGCAGCCATTGGGACGACTTTCTTTTGGTAAATACACATTCATGTGTACATAAGTTATTCATTCAAATAAAATTATTAATACAAATAATTGACCCCCCCCCCCCTTTCCCCACCCCCCCCACCCCACCCCCCCCCCCCAAAAAAAAAAATTATAATCAAAGACTTATACAGACAGCAAAATTATCAGTATCAAATCATATTAGTTGTATCTAGCGTGAAATATTGTGCACAATTTTAGAGTTTTTCCTTAAAACAAGCTTGTGGTATTTGTATTCATATTCACAGAAAGGCATATTGCAAATAATTAACTATAGTGTTTTACCGCAGCTACAGCAACCTAAACATGGGCACAGGAATCTGAGTTTTCGAGTGGTCTCAACGCCTCCATTTCCATTTCCCACTCTCTTCTCATTAATTTGTTTTATTGCATAGTGGATATCATAAAACTATCATATGATCGACACACAAACGTTAAGTCCGTGTTTTATGCGTGGAAAATGAGGGTCTGGCGCATTTCTATAATAATAAAAAACATTATGGCTTCAGCTGTCGCTTTCAACGATACAGTCAATAAAAAGAGGTTAGTTGGGTAACGACTTCGGGTGGAGGAGCTTGTTTAAAAGGAAACTGGCCTTATCCAAGAAGTAGAAACTGCTACTCGGAAATGTAATGTTTTTGCAGAGAAGACCAAACAGACCCTTACCTAAGTCAGGCTGCCAGATGGTCTAGGAGAGAAAGGCTTAAACAGGAAGTCAAACAGAGTACCACTCTTTTTGTCTGTCAGCTTCTGTGCACGCTTTTTGTTTTTCAAACGTAATCGCGTCCCTTAAATTCGGAGTAAACAAGACTGGCCAAGCTTGGGATTATGCAGTATCGGCAATACATGATCTCTGTAATACTGCCCAGGCTTTGTAGAAGAATGACGTGGAGCAACTTCATCCCTGAACTAGTGAAAGATTTGTCCTATTACCAGCAGGTTTTGCTTGTCATATTCTCATAACTAATGTCTGTGATTCCTACGTAGCTTTAAAGCCTATTGCAACAACGTGTCGAAAAAGCGAAAAGGTACCAAAAATAACAATAACAAGTTAGTAATTTATGATGTCAGAACTCTCTATCCTGCTTACACTGCCTTTTAAACGAGTTAATGTCGACTGTGATCATTTCTTTGTAAAAAAAAAAAACGTCTAGGTACCCCACCAGAACATCACACTGGCGATAAACCCATGGTAACACAAAGTGCTACCATGCGGATAAGAATCAACAGTGGTATCAAGAAAGCCGACTGCCCAGTAGCAATGGCTACTACTGGAGGTAAATTTTCCCAGAGAAACCACACAACAGCCAGGGACTGTTGGGGTTGGTTCTGCAACTAACCTTCTCACTGTAACGCAAGTATATTATGGTATAGTCTATTGTCAAACATTTCTACTGTTTTGAGAAAATGTTTATGCACAAATCGACTGTATATAATATGCAGAAAGGAATATCTACTAAGGCGGACATGCAAACGTTTTGTGTTTTGAGACTGTAGTTAAAAAACAAAAACAAAATATAATGAGATCACGCCCGCAAAATGTTTAGTGTGGTGAGATAATAATGCAATTCGTTCCTAACCAGTTAATCAGTTGAATGCATTTCCAGCTTCATAGCAAACGGGTCACTCCACAGTTTGGCAACGAATAGGAAAGTTGTTAACATCAGACTGGGGGTATGTGCTCACAATTTTCCATAATGCAATCTTCTATAAAGTGTGGAGTGGTAAACTTATTTAGACGCAGGTGTAGTTGAATATGGGAAAACATCTGTCATGTTAAAATAAGAAGTATATAAACATATAGGTCTAGGACTATATGCCCTATGTGTCAATGACGTCACTGGGACTCTCACGTTTTCATGAGATTAGATTGTGTCTGCCAGAACAGTGGTTCTCAAACTGGGGGCCGCGGCACCCAGCTATACCGTGAGCGTATGCCCGAGGTACCGCGGCAGTAATCAAGAATTTTCAAAATTTGCTTCAGATCAGCGAAGACAGCAATTTTAAAACGGAAATACCAAGAAGGAAGTCAAGAAAAGTTCTAGATGCAAGTGTATTCAGGAAACCATTCTATTGGCTAGGCTGCAGTGCATTCTCAATGTAGACTTACATTTAAAAAAAAAAAAATTTAAATAAAAGAAAAAAAAAAATGCAGATGCAGGAGCAACCTCCAAGTAATGTGAAGGTACAATTGACTAAACTATAGGGGACACAATAAAAAAATTAATCCAAACAGTTTCACTCATAGCAATAAAGACAATGAACATTAAATATGCACTGATTTTTTAAAATTTTGTTTTAAATTCTGTTTTCCTTAAATATTTAAGCCGCTTTAAGGCTAGGTGTGCCGCAAAATTTTGTTTTGTCTGAAAAGGGGGCCGCGAAAAAAAAACAACTGAGAAACAGTGTACTAGAAAACTGAATCAGCTAAAAATAGCCAATCTCTAAGGAAGCTTGAACATGACCACCGAACCAGCGAATAAACATACTAGGTACTGGCTACCACTGCAGTTTTAAATGGGTTTGCCTTACCAGCTATAATGTTAAGGTTAGTTGCGTATCCTTTACAGGACGTTGCAGAACCAACCCCAATAGCCCCTGGCTGTTGTGTGGCTTTTCTAGGCAAAATTACGTCCAGTAGATTGCCATTGGACGGTCGGCTTTCTTGATACAACTGTCGAAACCAACGCAAGGCGCATAGCCCGCAGCTGGGATCGAACCCGGCATCCCGGCATTACGAAGCGTTTGCATCGACTTAGCCACAGAGCCGACACAGCTATAATGAGGTTGCTGTATTTATTATGCTTTGTTTCAGTTATGTATTATGTTGAGGAAGACATTTCAAAAGTTTAATTTGTTACTGCAGTTATTTTTCTGTTTGATGTTATCGTAACAAAGCTAAACTGTTTTCTTTTAAAGAAGACCAATGCAGTTTCTTAATGAAATATTTTCCACTGGATTCGTCAATCAGTTTGACCTGCTGCTCGTGTTGTTGTCAACGCCAATCTGCAAGTAATATGTGTTATTCTTCTTCTACTTTCATCCTGACATGGACATTTGGTACACTGTTATTGTTTACTACCAGACTGTTCTGTCCGCGCCTTTCGCACTCCCCACTACCCGCCAATACCCCCACCCACAAAAAAGTACCATTTTCGAAAAAAAAAAACCTAATTAGTCGCCTCTTTCGACATTTTTGTAAAGGGAACAGTAGGTCAATCCTACCCACCCTCTCCCCACCTTCACCCTAAAAAAATATGTTTTAATTTTATCTGGACACACAATATGATATGTATTAGGCAAGGCTCGTTGGCAGACAACTGTAAATGTATAAGGTTTTTGATGAAAAATAATCAGCCTGCGGGCATGTTCATATCTAAAATAGGCGCACATCGTAGTGTATGTAATTGAGACATGCATAAACGGTTAGGTCTCACTGTCCCGATTCTAGCAATATATGGTTGCTAAGGGATTCGTTCAGAAACAAAACAATTATGGCATAAAATGCAAACATTGAGTCATTTCATCTTATTGGGTCGCAGCCGGGAATCCATGTTTTATGCAATTCCACTATAATTTTTCTGTGGTGGTATCCGCCACTAAAATGTTAATATGTCTCCGCTTAAAATCGACTTACAGGCTTAAATAAGGTACCATTGGATTTGTAAATTTAATCTTTATCTAGCTGTCATAATTTCGTAAGTAAAACGCAAAATATAAAACTTCACTAGCATCCCTATTACTACTATATGCAGCACTGCAGTATGCAGTACTACTATATGCAATACTACTATATACAGTACTACTGTATGCATTGGGCGAGGCGTGCATGAAAAAAATGTAATCGCCGCTTACAATTTCCTTTTCTGAAGAAAAATTAAACTGTAATGATTATCACTCTTTACTTTTTATTACACTGACGCCACTCGGTTTAAACGGCCGGCGTAATGCTGACCACATTACCCACCGAGTGCCGATTGATCTGTAAAAATATGGGTGCTCTTCCCAATTGCTCGATGCGCCTAAAGGCGTGAAAAGGGATCTTTACTTTACTTACTCGGTTTAAGTTGCGATAAAGAATGCTCGCTGCAAGCTTAAGCACATACTCAGACACTGTAACGTATTAACGATATCAATTACTAATGCCTAAAATGCCAGTTTCTCAGGCATATGCGGAACAGCGAATCGACGAGGAGTAAAACACAAGGTTATACCATTTACACAGTAGCTGTTATCTTCTACCGTTTACACAAACGATTTGATCTCGCCTCGCCACTGCCTATGTGCAGCAAAATATTGGACAGTAAACATGCAATTATAAGTATGAGATATATCTATACTGACAAACAGTTGCCCCCACCCCCTTTTTAAGGAAATAAAAACAAGCAAATGCAGAAAATTTAGAGAAAAAGGTAATAGAAACATAATTTGACACATCACTTGTTTATTTATATTTCTGAAAAGGTTTGTTTTATGTTTTGTGGTTTTTTCCTGAGAAGAACCAGCAGAGAATCGCCAATCAGTCATTACAATAGGAATTTAAGGGATTGGGGGGGGGGGGGGGAGTAAAGAAATTAAGGAGGGTAGGCCTTCCAAGAGAAATCCTTAGCCGAACGTTGCTGAGAAAAGCTGCTGGACTGGAATCCATCCATGGTAATGAATTGATTGCACAGGTGAGAATGAAACTGAGAAATTGACTGCGAGCCCTCTCGAACATATAACGGCACAACATGAAAAAAAAATGAATGATTTTATTTAAAAAAAAGTAAATTTTAGTCGGTTATTGCGATGGCGGCTACTGGAATTAGAATTACACATTCCGGGATCATTTATAGTGTGGCAGGTGCACAATCAAGGTATTGCAGGGCCACGACAGATTTCTTTGTTTATAAACTACTATTTGCTCCAACTTGCACAGCTGTTTTTTTTTTTTTTTTTTTTTTTTCTCTCTTTCTTTAAAAAAAAAATGTCATTGAATAAAAAAGTAAAAGTAAAGGACCCCTTTCCACGCCTTTAGGCGTATAGGGCATATAGGGCTAGATCTATATTTTTTTATAGACCAATCGGCACAAGATGGGTGATGTGGTCAGTATCACACCGGCCGCCTTTACTTCCCAGGACTGCACCCGGTACCCACTCAAGGCTGGGTCGACCTGAGAGCCAAGGTCATTTTTGAAAAAAGTCCGGCTTCGCCAGGGAGCGAACCCACGACTTTCATTGAATAATTCTATAATTTCCTTTATTTAACGAAATTAACAACGTGTATTGCAGGCTAGGCAACATCTGCAACCAGTCTTCTTCACAGCGTATCTCAGCCATGAAGTCAATGACCGAGGCTAAGAAAGCCTTTTTACTGAACGCTGTTATGATGTTGTTGTATGGGAGCCTTCTGGTTGTAGTTGGATGGGTCATGTATGCCTATTTTACTCACGTGCGTTGTGATCCATTTCAGGTAAATTGTTCGGTTGCAAAGCTTTAAATCGAATGCTAATCAGTTTAAAAAGCCAAAGAATTTGTAAAAGTGAAATGGGAACATTTCCCTATTAAATCTAGTTTTATATTTTTTTCTCTAAGAATTTGTTTGGAGTTCCATCATAATCATCATCATCATCACAACTAGTTTACAGTTCCTTGTCATTGGTATGTACGATCATATTTGATGAGAGGTCCAAATAATTCGGATCTTAAAATTCACCGGGGAAGTTAAATGTAATGAGAATAAACACAGCAAAAATATTTCAGTATTCTTGTGATGTGATGTCCCCATCCAAGAAGATGTGGGGTGGTACATCTGTGCAGGAATATAACAAGTGTTTTCATAGCACAATGATACTTGCCGAAGCCAAAAGAAATTGAAAGCAAATTAGTTTTTATTCTATAACGTTAAATCATCACTTCTTTATATCTCCTGTAGTCGTCCATGTTAACGGTACTACAGTCAAACAAGTAGGAGAATTCAAATACTTAGGAAGCATTTTACTGAGGGTGGCAGGCTCGATAGAGAGTTATAATCCAGAGTCTTCTTCTTCTTCTCTTCCACCTTGTACCTCATCGAAGTGTCGGGGGGATCCAGACTCTGTAATCCAGAGTACAGAAGGCAAATGCTGTTACTACCTACCAGCTAACATCCCCCTCCCCCCCCCCCCTCTTCTTCCCCACTCAGACAACCGAATGTCTCCCTTCCAGGAAAAACGCTAATAATTAATAGCATTTGTGTCGCTACTTTATGTTATCAGCGCCAAACATGGACAATAAATAGGGCACTAGAACGGAAAATAATTACATGTGAAATGTGCTGTCTCGGCAAGGTCCCTAAGAACACAAGAAGGGGCAGCGTTAATAATACCAGCATTAGAGGGTAAGTTCGAATAAGACCATGTCTGGATATTGACAGATAACGAATTGAATGGTTTGGCCATCTAGTGAAAATTCAGCAAGACCAAACTGCACATGTGACCTTTTTTTTTAATGCAGCAGAGCATTTGCGAGGAAGGTGAGGGGAAGACCCAGAAAGAGATGGACAAATGGTATAGCTGAAATTTGCAAAAATATTAACAAACCTATCACCCAAGCCAAACGAAAAGAGCAAGACAAATACAGGAAAAACTCGACTCTGGGCTACAACCTGGTATTAATGAAGCGACAAAAGAAGAAGAACGATCCTTCCATATAGGGACAGCAACTGTACTCTGCCAGTCACCTGGGACCATCCTTGTCTCCGAAGCTTAATGAAGGAGTAATGCCAACTATTCCTGGAGTTACCATGGCGTTGACGGTTACACGCCCGCATACAGATCCGAAGGTCGTGGGTTCGCCTCCTGAAGGAGCCGGACTCTTTTTTCAAAAATGACCTTGACTCCTAGGTCGCCACAGCCTTGAGTGGGTACCAGGTGCAGTCCTGGGAAGTAAAGGCGACTGATGCTGACTACTTAACCCAGCAAGTGCCGACTGATCTATATAAACATAGGTTTAGCCCTATATTCCGAATACGCATAAAGGCGTGGAAAAGGGACCTTTACTTTAACTTTTACAAACTATTCTTAACGCTTTTTCGTTTTACAGAATTTCCAGACAAGTTCTTCCGATTCCAGAAAATTTGGTTTTTAGTCTTTTGCTGTCATTATTTGACATAATATTGCACTCTGTAAGTAAAGTAAAAAAGTAAAGGACCCTTTCCACGCCTTTAGGCGAATTGGGCATATAGGGCTAGATCTATATTTTTAAAGACCAACAGCATAAGATGGGTCTTGTGGTCAGCATCACGCCGGCCGCCTCTACTTCCCGGGACTGCACCCGGTATCCACTTAAGGTTGGGTCGACCTGAGAGAAAAGGTCATTTTTGAAAATGTCCGGCTCCGCCAGGGAGCGAACCCACGACCTTCCGATCAGCGGCGCGCGTTTATCCGCTCTGCCACGGCGATTCCGATTGCACTCTGTAGTCAAGGTTTTATAGTTCGTTGAGATATTATTTCCGTCGACTTTTTTTTTTTAATCATATGGCAGGACTGCTTGTAATTTGTTAACTTGTGGTAATAAAACTGGATGGGTTAAACTTTGCTTCTCTTGGTTTCAGTGTCTTGGTACTTCTGTTACATTTTCTTGGTGAGTCAGTACAACATTTTGCTATTTGTTCTTCACAGAGTACCCAAGATTCCGCTGATAGGCTGGTGTGTTAGAGAGAGAGAGAGAGAGAGAGAGAGAGAGAGAGAGAGAGAGAGAGAGAGAGAGAGAGAGAAAGAGAGAGAGAGCGAGAGAGAGAGGGAGAGAGGGAGCCAGAGACAGGGACGCCTGGTGTTCATTTTAAAGGTAATAACAACAGATGGGTTAAAGTTTGCTTGCCACAGTCTCATTGCAATAGCATTTCTTTAAAATTGTCTTGGTGCATCAGCACTTCAGTGGGCCAATTTTCTACACATAAATTATGATTTTGTCGCTTTCACTTTGCTGTCTCTTATTGCTGTCTCTTTAATAGTCTTCATGTGATTTTGTCTTTTGACACTTAAATAAACATTACATTTTCTTGGATGTCACTTTTGACAGCTTCATACCACCAAGCTGGTTTTTTTTTTTTCTCTTTGTTAGTGAAAAAAAAATATTTTGAGGCCTTGGTACTCTGTCAGCTTGTTCGGTATTATGTCTTTTTTTTTTTACAAATCTCCCATTTATCTTCTATTTATGTTTTCTTGTCAAGAGTGCTGAAAGTGGTTCTAACCTCTCTATCTGTTTTGTTTCCAGGCAACAATTTTAAAATAAATGTATGTCTATGTCAGTCTTCTCATGGTGTGTAATCTATTTATATTATATATTTTGCTGGTTTTAGCTATGATGAAACCTACTCTGCGTTGATTGTTCTCATTTGAATGGGTCCCTTTTCACATTAGTGTGTATATATGCGTTAATGTATTTTTTAAATACCTTACCATCTTCTTCCAAAATAAGCTATACCCCTGATTTTGATCTGGTTATCACAAAGATCATCTTCCTGAGATCAGACTTATTAAAGGATAAAATACTGAACTCTTACAGATAAAAGTATTAAAATGATTTAAAAGTACATGTTTTATTTTCAACAGGCTGGGATTGTCAGTAACGCCAACCAACTGCCACCATATTTTGTGATGCACGCGCTGACAGATTTGCCAGGAATGGGTGGACTTTACTTTTCTATGGTATTCAGTGGCTCGTTGAGTACAATCTCTTCTGGTGAGTTAACTGTATTTATTACACGAATGCTTTCTCCAATCATTACGGAGAACTATCAGAATAAGTAAATGATTTGATAAATGCGTTTCAGATAGTTGGTATATGGTGCTTGTCATTAGTATAATGGGTGTGAGGCATGGGCAATGACAACAGCTTACAGAAGCCAGCTGCAGGCCTCTGAAATGAGATATCTGAGAAAGGTGGTCCAAGTGACAAGTAGGGACAAAGTCCGCAATCAGACAATACGTCAAGATCTTGATACCCAGTCCGTACAAACCCGAGTGGATCAGTCACAGTTACGATGGTTTGGACATGTATGCAGAATGGGAGAAAATCGGTCACCATGAAAGGCATAGGGTGCAAAGAACCAGGGAACCAGACCTCCAGGACGACCCAGGGTGCGCTGGGAAGACAACATCCGACAGTCCCTAACTGACAGAGGACTGGAATGTAACAAAGCCAGAAAGAAAACTGCTGATAGAGACGTCCGGTGATCTCTCTGGCAAACCTCTACACCCCAAGGTAGAAGAGGAGCGACTAAGTAAGTAAGTAGTAAGTCATTGGTATGTGTATATCGTTTAGAGGTATTTCATTATTACTAAATTACATTTTAATGACACATAACAAGTTGTTGATAAAGACAAGATAAGAGAACAGAAATGATTATTGAAAAGAACTTGGAGAATGAAGGCAGTCTCTATTTATAACAAGTACTATCAATAATTGTCTTCAAAAAAATGAAACAGTGGCACGTCCGCGTAGTGAGAGGTAGCAACAGGACAAAGTAGGATATGTCCAGGCTTTGCCGAAGTACAGTTTAACCTTGTACCACGGTTTTGCTACGGTAGCCATCAAGGACATCTGGGGCCACCTTGAAACGTCCTCGCCAACCGGGCTTGGTGAAGATGAGATAGACCTAGCAAGCCGACAGTGGTTTTGTTATCGCTACAGACAATTCAGTGAGACTTAAACGGACAGATCCGGAATCCCATACATCATTTCTGGAGACTAAAACGTGGGAAACAGTGAGCAATATACAGTGCCAGAGGAGTCAACAGAGGGAGCAAATGACGGAACTCAATTCAGCTCTATGTTGTGTTAATATAAATAACAGATTAGATGGGGGATTGGGGGCGGGGACATTCGGAAGCCCGTGAACATTACCGAAATGAAACATCACAGCCAGAAAGTCAGAGCGAGCCAAGTTTGGAATCCGGCAACCACTTAAATCTCAGAGAAAAGACAAGATGGACAAACAATCAGAATACTACTGGTACTATCGACTTTAGAACTGTTCGGTTATCCTAGCTTTTTCTTTGTTTTTTTTTTTCTGATCGTTTATCTGCTGTAAACTTCAGCAGAAAGTCGTGTTTTTTTCCCCCTCTATTTTTGGACTTTAGTCATGTTCCAGAACCTGAGTTGGACGTGCATTTACATTTTACAAATCGTGCTTACCTTGCAGACAAGATGTTGGTTCCTCGCCTCTCAGGCAGGAGGAAAAAAAACAACCTTAATTTGTCGCCTGTTATGACAATTTTGGGGAACAATGGGTCTATTCTTGTTTGCACCAAAATGATTTCCTGGAACCCACAATGGGATGATTCTTACCTCCATTCTACTCAGCTCTTGATAATCTAACTGACTCAATATATAACTTGGATAAACTAGTTCTTAGCTGACAGAGACCGAATCACCTAACTCGTAACAAACTGTAATAAATCCTCCAGGCTGTGTGATTTTCTACACGTTATGAAGATGGGCACAGGATATAAGTGACTCCTTGAGTGTGAAAGTACAAAAGGTGGGAGAGCTGTCGAGAGACCATGTTTCTTTCAGGCAGGCCGTAATGAGAGCGACGTTCTGCAGAGGACCTGCTACATGATGATGATGAAGATGTGTAACGTCTTTTGTAATAATATGACTTTCTATGATTCATCTGTATTTGTGATAGAAGGCAGAGGCAATCATAAAGTCAAAAACAGAAATTTCGCGTCAATGTAAAGTTTTTTTTTTCTTTTTACGGTGACATCCGATACGTAGTATGGTCAATTTAATGCAATATATTTCTACTTTCTATAAGAATTTCTGATATTATGCTAGGTAGATGTATAAGTTCGTGGTCATTTTAAAAGACCCCACCACCCCACCCTCCCAGAAGGTTAGAAGCTATTTGCGTTTCCTTTACAGGACGTTGCAGAGCCAACCCCAGCATTTGGGGGGGGGGGGGTCTTATTGTGGTTTTTCTAGGCAAATTTCACGCTCAGTTGTTTGCCATTGCAGTTCAGGGTGCCACTGTCAAAATCAACGCAAGACATTCGTCCTTAGTTAAAATCGAACCCGTCACCCCTGCATTCCTAAGCGCGTTCGCAACCCCTAAAAAAAAAGACGACAGGAAGATTACTTATAACATAAAGCCGGCAGGAAAGCATCTAACCCTGCACTGCAATGGCGATATGATGCTAGGCTTGACACAGTGGCAATCCATAAAACATGTTCACGACAATTATATAAGATGCCGTGATGTTATGATGTCATTTTAAGATTTGAAACAAAACGACAAAAGAATAACCCTTTATTAAACCGGACTTCAACTTTTACCTCTTTCAGTAGCAGAAGGTTCAGCTGCAGTGTCTTAATAGAAGGACTTTCTGTAAATGGTTTTACCTGGTTTATACTTTTCCCATCAGCGATTTACAAAGTAATAGTAATCACTGTTGAAACCTGATTTACTTAGAATTCCGAGACTAAGCCTAAAGTGTCAAAGAACACACGATGCGATGGTGGGAATTATGGGGAATAGCAAACCAATCCTCGCGCCTTTCTTTTTGGCCGAAACAACAGTTGAAGACTAGGATTTCCTTGTGTTTGGCACAGTTAAAGAGTGTTTGATTTCTCTGTATTTGGCACTTGCTTTTCTTTTCTGTGAGTTTGCATGCATGTGTGGCTCTGTTGCTTACAAGTTAAAGACAGTTACTGTTTAAGTGCAGCCAACCTCCTCTATGAATCGGTGCATATTCTATTCAAACACATTTCACGATTTTTCTTCACAGTATTAAAGATATTTATAAAGGAAACATAAGTACAGCCATAGACAGAGGACTAGCGTGCACCTCGCGCACTATATTATTGAAGAGAACCCTCGGTAGATATTGAAATTAGAAATCAAACACAGATCCGGATCTTTGATAACAGAAGAGAATATATGTATTTTCTAAGAGAACCGTTTGCATTTTGTGGAAAGAATCTACAACCCACGTAGAGATATATGTGTGCAGTTTAACTGTATAGTTACAATACTTGTGCCTGGTTAAACATTTATGCAAAATGCATAGCAAAGATGTTTTACTTATAATTTTACCACTATTTGAAATGTATAATATTTGAATTCTCTACAGGAATAAGTTCTCTGGCCGCCAACACGGTAGAAGACCTAATGAAGACACCACTGAAGAACTTTAAAGAAGCTACCGTGACGTTTATAACAAAAGTATTTGTGTTCGGATATGGGCTGCTGATTATAGGACTTGCATTTTCGGCCAGCTACTTAAAAGGTCCTTTAATTAATATGGTGTTTAGTAGCGTTGGAGCCTGCGGAGGGCCTATTCTGGGCATCTTTCTACTTGGCGCCCTTGTTCCCTGGTCTAACAAATACGGAGCTATCTGTGGGGGCATTGTTGCGTTTGTATTCAATCTATGGCTTACAATAGGAAATTTAATGTACGGACGTAACGTATATGCCCTATCGCCCCCAACAAGTGATATGTGTTTTCGGAATTCCTCAATGATCAAGTTTGCTGCAGTCAACGTGTCACAGACATATTTTAGTAATCAAACGCTGTATTCTCGTGCAGTCAGTAATACTTTGGTTGATCAAATAATAAAACAGTATCGGTATAGTTTTTTCCTGTATGATATCTCTGTCGATTGGTATGGTTTTATTGGTACTGTTGTATGTTTTATGTTCGGTATCACAATTAGTTTTTGTACTCGGAGACGATGCATGCGAGTTACAGATACCAGATTACTTCTTCCTTGTGTTCGGCGGATTAATTTGTCGAAACTGTCTAACGGCGTGGGAGAGCGGAACGTTGCGGATGGAAATGTCAAGTTAATTCTGTACAAACCTGACTTGCAATCGACCACATAAGCTACTACTTGTCATACAAATCACCATGTAGAGATGTTGCATCGTGCTAATCTATAACCAAGCATATACACATATGCTTTGATCGTCATTGAAAGTTAGATGAAAGAAGTATTTGTAAGAGAGATGACTATACAGCATAAACATTTATATTAATGGTAACGTCTGGAAGTACACTTGGTCTTTCCTTCAGGCGTTCTCATTACTTGAAGTGAATGACTTAATTATCCTTTATAGCTTGCTAAATTTAAATTAATTTCTTTTTCATTGCACACTGTAACATTTGTTAAACCGACCTTCGACGCTGCTCTTCTTTTTTTTTTTTTTTTTTTTTTTTTTTTTGCTCTGCGTTCACATTCGGGCATAAACGGGACTATATTTGACAACAATAACCTTTAATTTACATTTACATTTTCAAAATGTGCCCTCAGACTGAAGGCGTGTAGGCCAAACTAGCTTTCTCTATTATGCCTGCATGTACTAACCAGTCTTGCTGCAAAAGCTACGCCGTCAGTTTATAAATCCGATAGTTAAATTCTTCGGTATCACCTTTCCATCACTCAGCGGTTCCTAGAATGTGTTACTACAGAGCCTATAATACAAATCGATTTCTAATTCGCCCCCCCCCCCCCACCCCGCCCCCCCCCCCCCACGCCCCCACGCCCCCCCCCCCAATAGCCTGCCTAACCCAATGTCATACAAGTAGTATAGGTAAAAATTAAAAAAAGAACATTTTTCCACGCGACCTATATTTTATAGACCAATCGACACAAGATGGATGATGTGGTCAGAATCACGCCGCCCGGTTTTACTTACCGGGACTGCAGCAGGTACCCACTCAAGGCTGAGTCGACCTTGGAGCCAAGGTCATTTTTGAAAAAAAGTTGTTGTTGTTGTTGGTGATGTTGTTGCAAGAGAGACGTAATGTACATTTTTCTGTTAAACATTCTCCAACCAATATTTAGGTTTTATCTTAAAAGAAGACAGAGGGGTTTACTTTTTTAAAAAAAAAGACGAAGAAAAAGGAGGAAGAGAAGAAGGAGAAGATGAAGACGTCGAAAAGAAGAAGATTAATAACATTTTAAGTCTGCAAAAACCTTATAGTAATAAAGTGTTTATATTTGTTAATGCTTTAATCGTTATCAAACCCGCATTGGATTAGCGTTTAAATATTTACATATAATACGCTTTATTTTTTTAAAAAAAGCGTAAAAGAAACTTTATCAGGTATGGCAGAATTAAGTTGTTTTATTACATTTGTAAATCAGCAATCTCGTTTACTAATTTTACCTCTTGTTTTCCTCGCCAATCAAGAACTGCTAATTTTATTTGTGTCTGTCTACCTCGTCTGTACTGTATGTTTAATGTGTTCAAAATTTTTTTTAAAAACTTATTGTCGTCCTTTTGTTACGTATACTAAAGAAGGCTGTGGAGAGACAGGCTTTATTTTGACTTTTTTTTTGTTTTTGAGAAGTTATTTCTACTGCTCGTTTGGATTGATATTTTCACCACCAAGAACAAATAAATATACTAATGAGTCGAAGGTCGTGACAACAGAGAAGAGATGTCTTAGGAGAGCTAACGGTGTGACAAGAAGAGATAAAATCAAGAATGAAGAAATCAGAAGAAGACCAGGACTGAAACCAGTCACACAATTAATTAAACAACAACAAAAGAGATGGTTTGGTCACCTCACGAGAATGCACTGGTACCAGCTGCCTCAGAGAGCCCCGCTGAAGAAAGATAATAAACACAGAGCAAGGGAAAGGCCACCCACTAGATCGGTCTACATCATCAAGAGCAACAACAGAAATGAACACCAACTTGTACAATGCATTGGAAAAGGCGCACACACAATCCTTACATCTCTCCCAACACCTCGACGAGGTAAATAGTGGAAGAGTAGTAGTAGTAGTAGTAAATGAAGAAGAAGAAGAAGAAGAAGAAGAAGAAGAAGAAGAAGAAGAAGAAGAAGAAGAAGAAGAAGAAGAAGAAGAAGAAGAAGAAGAAGAAGAAGAAGAAGAAGAAGAAGAAGAAGAAGAAGAAGAAGAAGAAGGAGAAGGAGGAAGAAGAAGAAGAAGAAGAAGAAGAAGAAGAAGAAGAAGAAGAAGAAGAAGAAGAAGAAGAAGAAGAAGAAGAAGAAGAAGAAGAAGAAGAAGAAGAAGAAGAAGAAGAAGAAAGAAGAAGAAGAAGAAGAAGAAGAAGAAGAAGAAGAAGAAGAAGAAGAAGAAGAAGAAGAAGAAGAAGAAGAAGAAGAAAAAGAAGTGAAGAAGAAGAAGAAGAAGAAAGAAGAAGAAGAAGAGAAGAAGAAGAAGAAGAAAGAAGAAGAAGAAGAAGAAGAAGAAGAAGAAGAAGGAAGAAGAAGAAGAAGAAGAAGAAGAAGAAGAAGAAGAAGAAGAAGAAGAAGAAGAAAAAGAAGAAGAAGAAGAAGAAGAAGAAGAAGAAGAAGAAGAAGAAGAAGAAGAAGAAGAAGAAGAAGAAGAAGAAGAAGAAGAAGAAAAAGAAGAAGAAGAAGAAAAAGAACAAGAAAGGAATATTGCTAGTTGTCAACCGCACAGAGCTCATTTACGAACCACGCCACACGTCATGACAAGTTCTCAAAAGAAATTCCCCAGGAAACATTTGGAAAGCTTCGGAAATTAAGCTTCTCTAGACAGCAGTTGTAGTGCTGATAGCCAGGTTCTGTCCACAGATTTCGTTTTCGTTCACTGTCAATTATTTCGGACACATATTTCCTCCCTGTCATTAAGCACCAGTGTCTAGATCTTCTTGGTCTACCTTTGTTTCTCTTCCTTTCCATCTATTCGTTGTCAGTTCTCCCCTTCTCACAGTGAGACTAAAAAATGTGTCATTTTTTTCTGAGGAGGAAAATTCGTAGATTTAATCAATTAATTTCCGTCATTTTGATTACACTTTTTTATTTTTTCATGATGCTTTCCCCATTAGTCAATAAAACACAGAATGCCTCTCTTCACAGAGTATTTCAGTCATCTTCTGAACATCTTTTTTTTTTCACTTTCACTCACTTGTATTGGATCTATGCAAATTTTTCGTTTTTGGTTTTATTAACTCACAGTTAACTCCTGTACTGACATCCGTTACTAACACTGTGTGGTACAATAAATGTTAGGATATAGGTGTTTCTTTTTTTCCCCTCTCTTTTTTTCCCTCTCCTTTAATTTGTCGTCTTCTGCAATCATCTTTAAAACAGTGTTTGGCACATTTTTACGACCTGCAGCTAAGCTGCGATATCTACCTCTTTCAGCGCCTAACATCCTATTTAATCATAACCTGAATTACTCTAGTTAATTACTCGGTGGGGGGGGGGTGGAGGGGGGTGGTTGGAGGGGGGTGCATTGTTGTTAAAGGGTATTGAGTCTATTCCTTCTTTCCCAGAATCAGGCATCAGAGCCCACGCTAAGCGTATTTCTTTCCTAACACACTCGGTCTCAACGGTCAGCAAAAAAGGTTTACTACAAACTAGATCAATACAACAATTCAGCTTTATATAGATCTTCCAGCTTTCCGTTCTCTTTAATTATAGCTGATCGAAACTGATTAATTAGCCAGCATCGTTTTAACAGTTTGTCTAACACAAATGTACTCATTTTTATGCTGCACTCCGGGCAGATTTCTCATGCTAATATACTTGTTTATTTTCTCATTAACATTGTATAAATGTAACAGATGCCTTTTTATAACTTTACAATATTTTTTATTTGGCGGTTAAAGGTAGTCATGGCGGTATTAAAACTAAACAAAACTGAGAATACCAGGGGATAAAACTTTATGTAAAAAAAAAAACAACGTTCGCATAATGTCCAATATAATGTAATGTGTCCTTAGACAAAGAATAGTACTCAGAACAGCTAGGTTATTGTGCTACATCAGTTGCTCCCATTTGTATTGCTAACTAGATTGTGATACATAATTCAGAAGTTGCTACATCAGTGGCTCACATTTGAATTGCTAACTAGATTGTGATAGTTAATTCAGACTGTGCAGAACAAGAAAATGTTTAAGAAAAAAGCACTGCGGTTATAAACGCAGTTGTACTTTAAACTGCATTCAAGTGTATATAATTTATACGGCTGGAGTCGTTCCGACTCTATTGTACATCTTCTTAACTCTAACTACAGTGAAAAGGCGGAAAATGCAATAGTACGGACATGTAATAAGATCGAAAGGGTTCAGTTTAGGGGAAGAAGAGAAGAGAAAGTCCTGGTTACAGAACTTGACTGACTGGACACGCTTTAGGCATGCAGCCGTCGCATCTGACCGTCAAAAGTAGAAAGAGCTGACCAGTCAACAGCAACTGGTGGCCCAGAAACACGCAGTGTTAAGGAACGATGATGAAAGTAAATGCAGCGAAGTCACTGTATTTAGTATTGATCCACAACCAAGACATTCTCCATAATTATGTCTAGAAGAAAATAATGGTCTACCAGCGTCTCTATAATTCACATTTCACTTGATTCGAATGTTGGGTACAAGTGAAACAGTATTGACAAGTATTAGAGATGTAGCAGATGTCTTCTTAAGAGACAATAAAGTTTTTTATGGGAAATAATGCGGCATGGGCTTTTATAAGACCACACCTAAAAACGAAGGCATCATTTATGATACTACCTAACATTTAGTTAATATTAATGAGGGTAACTGGTTGAGATAACAATTTGAATTCATCGGAAGGTCTCCTTGTGCATATAATTGACTAGATTGTTGTCCGAATGGGCAGACATAATACAGAAGTTTAATTTAGGGAAGATAGACGTTTAAAAGACAGTATCTTCAGGTATAAATGTAAAGAACTGATATTTAGAATAATCACATTCCAGTTGAAGCCAGCATGGATACATCAGTGTCTTTACAACTGACTGACTACATTGTGTTAGCCGTGGTACTTCTGGTCTCATTGGGTATTGGAGTCCTGTTTGCTGTGAAGGATTTCAAAAATGCCACCATAAGTGAATATTTGCTTGGTGGACGGCGCATGTTTATGATACCTGTTGCATTGTCCATATTTGCCACTTTCACGGTAGGACTTGAGACTTTTGCTTAGTTAGTTATTTGATATCAATGTTTACGATATGCTGAAAGGGAAACACAACTGCATGAAATTATGGAGATAAGCGTAACATACATTCAAGGGGCTTAATATGAATAATGCAACAAAACAATAAAAAAAGTTGTGATTACAACGAAAATGAACCCTCCAAATGCAACATCAAAGTAAAACGGAAAAATCTTAAGCACGTTTTGTTACGATTAAGTAGCTGGGTACCCTGATAACATCAGATGACAGGTGTATTAAAGAAGTTAAATACAGAATAGCTGAAGCACAGGCCCAATTTTTCAAAATGATGAAAGAAACTGAATCACGAAAAGAACTGATTGATTACACAAAAATCTACATTCTTTTGTCAAGATGTTAGAAGGAGACATTTGGAGTACGTCGTGACAGTAGGAATGTTGGAGGGAAAGAGAGACAGAAGGAGACCTAAAAGAAAAGACGCTGGACAATTTGACATAATAGTATTAAAGTTCACCTGTGTCAGAACTGATTGAAAGTACAAACGACGCAAGGTTGGGAAAAGACACGACTACCAATGCCGCTCGCCATGGACTATGAGAAGAAAAGTATTTATAATAAATGCAGGAAAAAACATTATATTTATAGTTGCACGTTAAAAAAATAAATAAAATATACTAGGATTTTACTCTTCTTTTCCTGTGTTTAGTAATTTGTTACTACTCATTTTATGTATAAACAGAAACACACACACAGACACACACACACACAAACACATTATGTTGTGCGTGTGCGCACGCGTGCGTGTGTATCCTGCATATTAGGTCTAAATGTAAACACAAACGCAAAGTAAGCTTACCTAGACATTGCACTTTTCTCCTTGATATAATAATAAATAATAAATCTGTTCTGTTATAAAATCCCCTTGCACGTTGTCATTTCAATCATTGAAATTCTCATAAAACAAGGAAATATGCATTTAGTATTCTTCATCATCACCATCGACGTCCCATAATACTCCGTCTCGTTGCGTCACCGGTTACTATTGACTGGTCAGCTCCTTCCATCTTTGACGGTCAAATGCAATGGACTTCATTGCTGCATACCTAAAGCCAGTCAGCGAAGTTCTGTATTCAGGTCTTTCTAGATCTGCCTCTACTCCTATTCTCCTCTGCTGAGCACTGTAGCATTTGTTTTTAGAGGATTTTTCTATGAGGCTGACCTAAATCTAGAACAGTACTGGTTAGTGAAAACAGTTCTATATGGTTACAGAACAGGAACCGCTGACTTTCGGGCAGGCGTACTTATCACAATGCGACTTGACCGTCTCACCGTAAACTAAATAAATCAAAAGTAAATATACAAATACGTTGAAAATTTAAAATATAAATAACCCATAAATATCGTGCACGTGTGGAATAAATATAACCTTGACTTTATTGGTGTAGTCCATACACAGGGAGTCATCGTACTGTAGCGTTTAGACGTTCCAGCCTGAAGGTTGTGAGTTCCACTCCGCATCGATTATGATTTTTGTCCCTTCAAAGATTGCTTCAGCTTCCACATCGACCGAGACTCAAGTGGATACTAAGCAAAGTCATGGGATGTAAAGGCGACCGGTATAACGTCGACTACATAACCTATCGAGGGCCGATGAGTCTTTACAGATATGAACTAAGCATCAAACGCCTGATGCGCCAGGTGGCGTGAAAAGAGTCCTGGACTTCGGTTTTACCACACGAAATGTCTCCCAGTACAGTGTTCATGTTCACACCTTGACTCGTTGACAGATGTTTGGTCTGTACAAATGATGAAGTAAAATGATGCTCCATTAGGGGTTAGAAAGACAGAAGAAAAAGAAGAAGATGAAGGCATATTGGGCTTATCTGGTTAGACCTATATTTCGTAAATCATTCGGCACGTGGTGGTTGAGGTTGTCAGCATTACGCCTGCAGTCTTAACTTTTTGGGATATTGACTGGTACTCATTTAAGGCTAGGTCGACCTGGAAGCCAAGGTCATTTCAGAAAACAAGTCTAATTCAGTAAGGATCTGATTTATAGACTATTAGGCCAAACATTTGAGAAGCCTTTACGACTTCACGTCATGACAATAGGTGGTTGCAGCCAGAGGGCACTGGATCTCAAATTCTTTCTCTTCGCTGAATTGTAGATGTAGTTTATGATGATGATGACAGTGAGTTGGCCCTGAGTGGATGATGTGGTCAGCATCATCATGACCGCCCTTCTTTCCCAGAACCAGTAAGTTATGTCTATTTTAGGCTATTTCAATCTTGGAACAAAGATCAATTTTTAAGAACAATCCACTTTGATAAGGATTTTGACTCAAGAACTTTGGGCCGGCAGACACACTCCTAGCTACTGTGCCACCTCAACGAGCCATAAACTATTTGTTTGGTACTATGCCAAAAGCGTGCAAAGAAATCCGTTGTTTGTGTGTGTGTGTGTGTGTGTGTGTGTGTGTGTGTGTGTGTGTGTGTGTGTGTGTGTGTGTGTGTGTGTACTTACTAACCATGAGAATGAATCCAGCAATGTCAACGACGACAGCGTGCAATCTGAAAGTAGATACACCAAGAGGTAGAGGACAAGTATGAAGAAGACAAAATGAAGGAATCGCGACACTTTGAGATTCCACAACATCGCAGCATGCGGGGTAGCCGAACGTGCCATAGCTTGGAAACCGATCACCTGTTAATCTGCGACCCGTAGTAATGCAAAGATAGCCTGGATTGCGAGGAGTGAGCAACAAGTGCCACTGTGCAATTATTTCAGGATAATGCTCGCCACGGTGATGTGATTATTTATATTTATAACTCACATTCCCCCTCTTCGCTTAATGGCAGATGTGGTTTATGATAATGATGATGGTGACAATGAGTAGGCCCTGAATGGGTGATGTGGTCAGGATCACCATGACCGCCCTACTTTCCTAGGATTAGTAAGGGCGATCTATTTTAGACTGAGTCAATCTGGAGTCAATTTTTAAAAACAATCCACATTGAAATTCGACGCTCAGAGGAAAGGCAATATTCAGAATGCTACTGGCACCATTGCTATTGGAACTCTGCCCTGGCAGTTGAAGATGGGGACGGAGGGTTGATGGGCCTGAGTACTGGGATGTAGGTTCTTGAATCAACTCAACTCGAATCAAACATGATACGGACTCTTACTCGATACCTTTGGGTTGGTAGGCAAACTCCTATTCACTGTGCTCCCGATCCATACATTTGTTTTCTAGCATTATATGCTTCGAGTGCCAAAACCGTGTAAAGAAATACGTTATTTTCTGTACTTACTAACAATAAAAAGGAATCCATCGATGTCAGCAACGACAGCGTGCAGTAAAAAAGTAGAACGAACGAACGAACGAACGGACGAACTTTATTTTCAAAAGGTCACAAATTGGACACGCAGGCCCGTCTTACATTCGGCCCTTCCAAACACCTGTCTTTCACACTGCAGCTGTATTTTATCAATAAGCATGTTATATTTATTTGATAATATGTATATTATGAATATCAAAAAAAAAAAAAAAAAAAGAGAAGAAAAAAAAAAACACAAAAGCATGGGTGGTAATATGCATGCACACACACACACACACCCACTTAAACACACCCACATACCTTCACGCACACATAAACACACCCCATTCAGCCACATACATAGCTACATACCCACACAGACATTCCACACATACACAAACATACAGATATAAACACAGAGACACACCCATAGAAACAAATGCAGACACACACAAACAGACATATGCGCACATTCCTAATCACACACGCAGATACACACACACAGACACACACATGCGACACACACACACGCACAAACCGGCATACACACACGCAGACACACACAGACACATATGCACAAACACACGCAAACACAAACACACATAGATACACTCGGAGACACACAAACACACACACAATCGCAGACACACACACACACGCTGATGCTCACGCAGACACAACCACAGACACACACACACGCAGAAGCATACGCAGGCATTCATACACATAGGTACAGGCACACATACACGCAGACACACACACACACGCAGAAGCATACGCAGGCATTCATACACATAGGCACACGCACAGATACACGCAGACACACAAACGCAGACACATACGCAGATACACATATACACAGGCACACACGCAGATACACATACACATACACAAGTTGCCACATCCAGAGACACTACACGCAGAGATACACACAGACTAACACACACAGACACACGTATAGACATACACAGATATATGCACACAGAGACACGCATATACACGGGCATTCGTGTAGAAACACCAAGAGGTAGTTAACGACTGAGGAGACAGTCTGGAAGATGTGGACGGAGCGCTTATGGAAGTGTCTCAGTGCCGTAATGTCGATTCTTAATTCAACACTCAATATTGTAGAAACTGTAAGACATGAAATGATGACACGGTAAAAGAGTATGATACAACATTTTTTTTTCTTTCCTTTTCTTTTCAACAAATGTGTGTGCAGTATAATGTTTGCCTGCATTGCATTGTAGTTATTTGTATGCCTGTTTACAAATGATGCAGTTTGTAAGTATCGCGTATGTTTCTGCAAATCCACACATGGTTCACATTAAAATTTATACATGCATCAAAATTTAAATCTTAATTAAACAAACATTGATAATTAAATTCAAAGATTTGAGGCTGACTTTTTTTTCTCTGTTTGTGTGGGTGTGTGGCAAATATGTTTTCTCAGTATAGTGTTTGCCTGTGTTGCATTGTACGTATTTGTGTATGTATTATTACAAATGATGCCGTTTGTTATTGTATTGTATGGTTATGCAAATCAAAGTTGTTCTTTTGAAGAAATGCAACATATCTTGTATTATTTATCTCAATCATTATCTCAGACATGTCGTGTGTTTCAATGTATAAAAATAAGACATTAAACTCGCCTTGGACTCAAATGATAGACACCTTTCAATATCTAAACCATTATCTCTTATTTAGATGTGATTAGAGGAAAGGAGAAAATAATCTCATGTTTGTTCTAAAGTCTATAAAGCGATACAGATAAAGAGAAAATGATACCACATCTTAGGATACAGTGACACTGAATATGTGAAGGCGTGAGTAATAGTATCTTTATCACCATAACCATCTCGTTGTGCCGTTTTAATTTACATTCTAGTCATCTTTTTTTCTTTGTCTTGTGTGCATTCATTCGATATAATGGATTGACTGCAGTTCAGCAGCTAGGCCTGTCTTAACAACTTTCTTCTTAAGTTTTCTCTTGAATGTCCTTGTTTTCTGAATGCGTCTAGTTCTAATTTGCAAACCTTGCTTAAACCAGATTCTAGATTACTAAAGAGTGTAAATTAGAACGGCTCAAGAAAAGCAGCAATTTGGTGAAAGAATAATATTTTGTGTTATTTATCTGTGTCAACCAAGGAGGTGGGAAAGAGTTAAATGAGAGGATTTAGCAGGTAATCGTGATATACAGAAGTCAATCACGGATTATTGCAAAGCTATGTAGATGGCGTAGAAAACTGCTTTTGCAGAAAAATGATGCTCAGATAGAATAATAATAATAATTGAGCGAAAATAGGAAAGAAAAGGAAAAAAAAGGTACTGATTATCTGTATCTGAAGATTGACCGAATCATTTAAACAGATCACGAGAAAGTGAAAACTGGAGTACGTAGTGACAACATGAAAGTTGATGTGAAGATTAGAAAGTGAGAGAAAGTTGGACAGTTGGACACCAGAATCCTTCGTTTCGGAAATGAGTTGCAGTACCTGAGAAAGAACACGGAGGGCAG
>CAJHNH020002292.1:0-2500 GCA_905116865.2 Candidula unifasciata | reverse complement strand
GCAAGACGGAAACAACATGGCGACTGTACTTACGAAGTGTACCCTCAAAGAACAACGTGCTGTTGTGTGGGTTTTTTAAAGGAGGGGGGGGGAGCAAAAGGGGTGCCAACAAAGCATTTTCGTAATAAAATGCTTCCTGTTAATGCTAACAAATGTGTATCGCGTAAAGCGGTGCATAGCTAGGTAGAATTTTTCTAAAGGACATTTATTGATGAGGTCCGATCTGGTCGTCCTGTTGAGATTGCAAAAGTCGCATCCGTCCAGTGGGTGGAATAATTGTTTAGAAGTGACAGACGAGTAACGGTTGACTCTGTAGCAGCTGCAATAGGGTGTTCACATGATTTTTGATCGACTAAGAACCCACCTTGGCGGGAGTTATTTTACGAATGACGCAAAAGTTGAATGTGACGTAAAAATATGGTTTAGAAAAAAGAGCACCCTGTTCTATGCAGCAGGTTTGGGAGGACTGATAAAAGGATGGGACAAGTCCATCAATGTTGGGGGAAATTATGTTGAAAAATAAAGGGACAGTGTAGGTGTAAAAAAAAAAAAAACGTTTTTCAAGATTTTATTGTCTAATATTTTTTTAAACAACCATTTGAGACTTACTTATTGACTTAGCCTCGTACTTTCTGCTATTAAATCTGTTTTCTCCATTAGATAATTCTTCCATCTTTAAAGGCATTTACTTCAGTTTTGTCTTATTGTTTATTTAAACACTTTTTTTTTTTTTTTTTGCTCTTACACATTTATCTCCGATTTCTTTGTGTATATTGTCATATATTCTCTTTTTATTGTTTTTATTTTGTGTACGCTTGTCCATCAACGTCAAGATTCCTTCAGTCATTTATTTATTATTAGCTTTTTGTTTCACTGCCGGTAATAATTCTTTGCTTTATTGTTAAAAGGGGTATTTTAGCGTTTGCCATTGCTCATTCATACTTTGGATTTTAGTTACTGCATTGTATCTGTTTTTCACAATCACTCTGTTCTTGAATTTCTGTATCCACTTGTAGGATATCTATTTTTTAGGTTTTATGTTTTTAATCTCTTTTTTTTTTCTCCTTACTTCAGTCTGATTTTTACTTATCCACAAACTGGGATGTGATCACTATTACGGTCGGGACCAGGCATTGTATTTACATTTATTGATGCATTTCCAAATCTTTTATTTATCATCATGTAGTCAATTTAGTTAAAAGATTTCTTATCAGGGCTTTTCCATGTGCAAAGTCGTCTCTTATGCTGTTTAAACCAGTTGTTTCAAATCCTCATATCATTTGCTTTCCCCCATTCCATTAGTGTTTTCCTCTGTCATTTCTCGTACTTAAAACATAATCACCAACTACGTCTTCCATTCTTTTTTCCCCCTATATTTACGTTGAAATCTCCAATTTATTAATTCATTTTCTTGTGATGTGGTTTGCGATAATGCTCTTTGGACATCATCATACAAACTTTGTAGTTCTTCTTCATTGCTGTCAGTCATTGGCGCAAATACTTGTATGATATTTACATCTGTTGGGTCACCTTTGAGTTTAACTAGGATGACTATATCCGATATTCTCCAGTAACCATCAATTTATTTAGTTGTTATTTGTCAAACATTAGTCTACTAGCCTTCTCCTCTTTCATGCTTCCCACCACCTGAATATATTATTGCTTTTGTTGTCACCAATTATTTTACCAGGTCCCATCTATCTCATCTCACTAATTCCTAGGATGTTGAGTTTAAATCTTTTTTTTTTTTCATCATTTCCTATAAGACATTGTCTGCTTTCTCTAATTCTCCTAATGTTCGAACATTAGAGGTTCCTAATCTAAATCTATTCGTTTTGCCGTCAGTAGTCTGATGACAGTCTGCTGTCACCTGTGGCACATGACAATCCCTACCGGACAAGGCTGTCCGAAGACATCCTTTAACGTCAATAACTGAATATGTGACTGTATGAATACTTGGAAAATTAGTGTGGTGGTTTCCCTTAGTATTCCACGTCTACGTGGAGGTCTTTTACCTCTAGCACCGACAGTAATTTCTGCCATATATTATCATATGTTTTTTTTTCTCCATTTTCCAGTAATATTATTTGATGCTACCTGGCTTATAACTAAAGGTTTCACGTTTGAACAAGAGATCAACATCATGGCACACGGGGAGAAACCCATAAGTGCTCCGTTCTTCTTATAACTAAAATCTGAGTCCAAAGAAGCACAGCACAGTGCACAGGCTTTGTAGCACCGGCGAGGATCGGGAAATACTTTGGGAGATTTTTAACTCTAAATTTTGCCCGGGCAGCACTGTCAGGGGCTTTTCGATTTTCAACTGCCAGGGGATTTTTTCACGTGCGCAACAATACACACGGGCGTCTGATTTCACTATCCAGAGACCAGGGGGAAGTACTAGAAGTTCAAGTCTACTTGAAAAAATCCCAGCCCTTACCGGGGATTAAACACGGAACCTCTAGCACACGAGGCGGACACCATGCCTCGAGACCTCGCA
>CAJHNH020002291.1:578242-612289 GCA_905116865.2 Candidula unifasciata | reverse complement strand
GAGAGATGCATGCGACAGCGAAGGATAAAACGACCTGGTGTGAGTTGGTTGAGGGCCTCTGCTCCATTGGGGGTTAGAAAGGCAGAAAAAGAAGAAGAAGAAGAAGAAGAAGAAGAAGAAGAAGAAGAAGCAGCAGCAGCAGCAGCAGCAGCAGCAGCAGCAGCAGCAGCAGCAGCAGAAGAAGAAGAAGAAAAAGAAGAAGAAGAAGAAGAAGAAGAAGAAGAAGAAGAAGAAGAAAAAGAAGAAGAAGAAGAAAAAGAAGAAGAAGAAGAAGAAAAAGAAGAAGAAGAAGAAGAAGAAGAAGAAGCAGAAGCAGAAGCAGAAGCAGCAGCAGCAGCAGCAGCAGCAGCAGCAGCAGCAGAAGAAGAAGAAGAAGAAGAAGAAGAAGAAGAAGAAGAAGAAGAAGAAGAAGAAGAAGAAGAAGAAGAAGAAGAAGAAGAAGAAGAAAAAGATTAATGATTAGCATACGACATAAGCAACACCCTTACACCTTGTGACGCAACTGGGTAAATGACTTAGTACACTCATTTCTTAGCTCACAGCTGCACCTTATGTTCAACAGTCGTGCTCTTATTCAGAATGTCTGTTACAATACAAGAAACATGCGATTTTGTGAAAGATCGACATGATTAACCCGTTTTTATTGCAGGAAGACAACTATAAGACTACTATGGTCACACGCAAAATATTTTCACATTTCGGATCGATCAAACCCCAAAAACTGTTTTTAAGTACTTTTTGGCAACGTAAAATACTAAAATATTTTCAACTATAAATGGTGGTCTAAAGGATGTTATGCTGACTGAGAAGCTCGCTCTCCAACGAAATACGCCTGGCCAAAGCAGAAGGAGCTGAAACCAAGGAGGACACATCAGCAATGAACGGGCAAGAGGAACACAGATGACATCAGGATAGGGAATGAGCGGTCTGAATTGGAGCAAAGAAGCATTAAGCCCAGAGACGGCGCAAATACCAGAACTTTAGCCACAAAAATGGCGCAAATCAACAAGACCACAAATATAGTCGGAGACTATTGGCAGCTTTGGCTAGCTAGGAGCGGGTATAAAGTGGTTGAGTTGTTGATTTTTTCTTTAAAGGAATTGGAATTGGAAGTGAAAGATCGAGTGATTAAACTTTGCTGTTTGCTGTCCAGCTCTTACAGTTTCTCCGAGGAATGATCCTTGTGTTTTTAAATACCACAAATAAGGAAACAGGCAATCTATTCAGACTTGTCATCAGAGCAACAACAACAAAAAAGTCACATAACATTGAAAATGAAGTCAAAATTAATATACATTTTCATCCCTTAATTTTTTATACAGTTGAGATATAAAACAAAATTTAAATATTTGGCACGATTTCGAAACACTTTATAAAAACAAATGCAGAGGGAAGCAAAAGAGACGGAAAATGTAAGAGCAAAGAACCCTTTTCCACGACTTTAGGCGTACTGGGCATATAGGGCTCAACCTGTCTTTTACAGACCAATCTAATCGGCACTCGGTGGGTGATGTGGTCAATATTACGCCGGCTGCCTTTGCTCCAGATAACTCTACCTGGAACCCATTTAAGGCCGGGTCGATCTGGGAAGCAAAGTCAGTTTTTGTTAATGTCCAACTCCCATAGGATCTGAACCCAGGAGCTTCGGATCTGCAGGCGAGCAGACGAACAATGGCTCCCACAGAAATTGTAGGAAGTAAATGCCCAGGGTGATCACGTGACATTTGGCTCAGGTCCGTAGCAACGCTGATGGAAATGGCCAGTTTGGACATTCGTTAACAAAACATTAAAACCACAAAAGCCATCAAAATAAATCTCAATAGTTATTAGGCTGCCCTTTGTAGAGATAACGCTATTAATTGGCAGCAGTCGCTTGTACGGAGTCTGTCACATAAAACTAATGAACCAATACACAGACAGATCGATGCCAGCTCACACAATTGGAGGAACGGGGAGATGATCCAGACAATAGAACTATGCAAGTGGACAGACTTGTAAACAGAGGTGGTAGACGGGCACAGATTAAATAGACAGACAGGGCGAAAAACTTGTGGGTGGATAAGCAGACGGAGAGTTGAACGAATTGCCTGATAAATAGGTGGATGAGTGGATAACAGACAGGGGGACAGTTTTGTGTTTTGTGGATAAACAGATGAAAGGAGGGGAGGATGTACGTACGCACGGACAGATACACGGACAGACTCACAGACGGACGGACAGGTGGGCCTACAGGAGGACGGACAGTCAGGAGGAAAGACGAACAGACAGACCAGACCAGACCAGACAGACAGACAGACAGACAGACAGACAGACAGACAGACAGACAGACAGACAGACAGACAGACAGACAGGCAGGCAGGCAGGCAGGCAGACAGACAGACAGACAGACAGACAGACAGACAGACAGACAGACAGACAGACAGACAGACAGACAGACAGACAGACAGACAGACAGACAGACAGACAGACAGACAGACAGACAGACAGATAAGTTGGTAATGCTTGGTGATTATCACTGGGAAAGATCAGTCCCGGTTTACGCACAAAGAATGAGAATATTTGCAGAAGTGGTTGTGGTTGTTGTTGTGCTGGTTGTTGTGGTGGTTTTGGTAGTTGTGCTAGTTGTTGTGGTGGTTTTGGTAGTTGTGCTAGTTGTTGTGGTGGTTTTGGTAGTTGTGCTAGTTGTTGTGGTGGTTTTGGTAGTTGTGCTAGTTGTTGTGGTGGTTTTGGTAGTTGTGCTAGTTGTTGTTGGTGGTTTTGGTAGTTGTGCTAGTTGTTTGTGGTGGTTTTGGTAGTTGTGCTAGTTGTTGTGGTGGTTTTGGTAGTTGTGCTAGTTGTTGTGGTGGTTTTGGTAGTTGTGCTAGTTGTTGTGGTGGTTTTGGTAGTTGTGCTAGTTGTTGTGGTGGTTTTGGTAGTTGTGCTAGTTGTTGTGGTGGTTTTGGTAGTTGTGCTAGTTGTTGTGGTGGTTTTGGTAGTTGTGCTAGTTGTTTTGTGGTGGTTTTGGTAGTTGTGCTAGTTGTTGTGGTGGTTTTGGTAGTTGTGCTAGTTGTTGTGGTGGTTTTGGTAGTTTGTGCTAGTTGTGTGGTGGTTTTGGTAGTTGTGCTAGTTGTTGTGGTGGTTTTGGTAGTTGTGCTAGTTGTTGTGGTGGTTTTGGTAGTTGTGCTAGTTGTTGTGGTGGTTTTGGTAGTTGTGCTAGTTGTTGTGGTGGTTTTGGTAGTTGTGCTAGTTGTTGTGGTGGTTTTGGTAGTTGTGCTAGTTGTTGTGGTGGTTTTGGTAGTTGTGCTAGTTGTTGTGGTGGTTTTGGTAGTTGTGCTAGTTGTATTAATGTGCGTGGGCTCAGACAGAAGGTTTCCCGCAGGAAGATGAGGATTTATAATAGTGACGGACGAAGAATATGGGAGGAAGATAAATAGGAAGAGGAAGATAAATAGCAAGAAGAAGGAGAGAAAGAAGAAAGAAACAGAAGAAGAAGAAGAAGAAGAAGAAGAAGAAGAAGAAGAAGAAGAAGAAGAAGAAGAAGAAGAAGAAGAAGAAGAAGAAGAAGAAGAAGAAGAAAGGAGAAGAAAGGAAGAAGGGGAGGATGGTATGTGTACATATGTGTGTGTGTGTGGAAAAAAGGGGGGGGGGGGTGGAGGGTAAGTGAGATTCTGTCAAACGCGTGTGAAAGAGGCAACAAAAACCCTAAGGAAAGGACGCAAAACACCAGCAAATTAACAGCAACAGATTTCTTTCATTAATTAATCTCCTGTGAAGCGTGTTCATTTGTGTGTATACCAGTCCGTTAAAGCTGCTGTAGCACAGACGTAACGCTGGGCCAGATTAACGATGATATTGTTACAGCGGCAAATGTCTGCGATTAGGGAAAACAGGCAATCCTTCATGTCTGCTTGCTTGAAATGTTTGATACAAGTAAAAAAAAAAATGCTCGGTTAGTTATGGCTGGCTGATCGTTTGATTGTCGCTGTCCGTTTACTCGATCGTTTCTTTCTTTCTTAAATGTGTATTTCATTTCTTCTGTGAATCATTCTAGCATATGTCCACTATTTATTGTTAGCCGTTGAATGCTGATGCATAGCTGGAGGGGGGCTCTGCGCACATATGGTAATTCATGTTAAGAACCATTTTTTTCACGCATTCAGGCGTAATGGGCATATAGGGCTAGACCTCTTTTTATAGATCAGTCTGCAATCGGTGGGTGATGTGGTGAATATCACACCGGCCGCCTTGACTTTTTAGGCCTACACCTGGTATCCATTCAAGACGGGATCGACCTAGGAACCAAGGTCATCTGTGAAAACAGTCCGGCTTCGTCAGGACGTGAACCCACGACCTTTCGATCCGAATGCTGGCGTATAGACCCTGCACCACGGTGAATCCCAAGCACTTATAGACGTGTCCAGATTTCAATGAGATTAGCCAATGATTATTTTTGTAAAGTGCGTGCCGCCTCCAGGGCGGCGACCGTGACCACAGCCTTTTCTATTTTGATTAGAGAAGGCAGCGCTGTGGCTTAGGCGTTGCGAGTCCGACTCGTTATCCAACGTACCGCGATCGAAACCCTCCGCTGGCTGCGTGGATTTGTATCATGGTATGGGTACCAGAATGGCTGTCATGGGGAAGTAAAGACGGCCGGCGTAATGCTGACCACATTACCCATTCAATGCCGATTGGTCTGTAAAAATATGGGACGCTCTTCCCATATACCCGATGCGCCTAAGGTGCGAAAAGGGATCTTTACTTTACTTTACTTTACTTATGTGCCGCCTCCACAACGAAGGTTGATTACCGTATACCCCCTGTTGTATTTAAGAATTTACGTGTTGAGGATGTTCACAGTATAATTACTCAGCACACTGGAAGCTATGAACTTCTTTTAACTACAATGAAAAGACAAAACAATGCAATGGTATGGACAATAAGATTTAACGGTCGCTAAGAAACAATTCTACAGGGCTCAGTAGAGGGGGAGAGGAGAAGAGGTAGACCACGAGAGACCTAGCTACACAACTTGATTGACTGGGCAAGTCTTAGGCATGCAACCAGACAGTCCATTGCATTTGACCGTCAAAGGTAGAGGCATATGATAAGACAGTCGACAACACCTGGTGACCCAAAGACACTCTGTGTTAAGGGTCGATGATGATGGTGAAGGTAAGGATACGATCTCTTCTATGACTCACCTACCACGAAAGCTAATAAACCGTCATCATCGGAAATTGAAAGCTACTTACTACTCAAGGATCATGAAATTGTTGAATGCAATAACTAACATTTAAACAACAGAACCGCACAATCGTAGTGATAATTCATAACTTATAACCCACTACTTATATTTAGGGGGCTGCGTGGTCTCGAGGCATGGTGTCCGCCTCCAGTGCTGGAGGTTCCGGCTGAGTCCACGGTAAGGGCCAGGATTTTTACACGTGGACTTGGACTTCTAGTAATTCTCCCTGGTCTCTGGGTAGTGAGATCGGTCGCCTGTGTGCATTGTTGCGCACTTGAAAGATCCCTTGGCAGTTGGAAATTGAAAAGAGTAGCCTAACGGTGCTGCCCGGGCAAACATTTGGAGTTCACAAATCTACCAAAGTGTTTCAGGATCCTCGCCTGTGCTACAGGGCCTGTGCACTATGCTGACCTTCTTCGGACTCAGACTTGAGTTAGAAGAAGAGCGGAACACTTATGTGTTACTACCCGTGTGCCATGATGTTGATCCGTTTGTTCAAACCTCAAACTAATATATACTTGCTTTGTCTGTTAGCCTGTCCATTATGACCGTCTGCCTTTTTTTTAATTTTTTATCTCCCTGCCATGAAGCGGATCGGAAGGTCGTGGGTTCGGGTCCTGAAGGATTCAGGCTTTCTTCAAACAATGACCTTGGCTCGCAGGTCGACCCAGCTTTGAGTGGGTACCAGGTGCTGTCCTGTGAATTCACGGCAGCCGGAGTAATGTTAACTACATTACCACCAAGTGCCGATTGGTCTATAAATATAGGTCTAGCCCTATATGCCCAATACGCCTTTAGGCGTGGAAAAGGGTCCTTTACTTACTTACTCGTCAAAAAGTGCCTTGAGACTCTGACTTCTATTTTATTTAATATATAGCGATAATGTAGTGCATTATGTTTTTCTTGAATAATATACTAGTATTGCAGTAGACGACAGCTGCCTAACACAGAACAGCTCGCTTTGCAGAAAAAAAATTCGCCTAAAGTTAAGTTCCTGTGCAGACGGAAAATTCCTTTTCGGTACAGGGCAGTAGCTTCGTTCAACCAACGACGTCTCCAGCTGACCGGCCAAGTGGCAGTTCCGGTCAGCTGTGCAACTTGGGCGAACAGAGGTTTTTCGCTGTGAAATGAATTGAGGAACAAACTGATTGTTACTTAATTACTTTTTACGTTATCGAAACAGGCTGTTGTGAAGAGTTAAGTGTTATTAACTATGCTTGCGAAGTGTTCAATGCCTCGAATTATCGAATTGTGATGCTTCCAGTGGATATGTGAATGTGTTAAAATTTGCTTCGGGTGCTTAGAAGAGAAGGATGGCTAAAATCAGAAGGAAACTGAAAGCTGGTTAAGTTCACTCAGTAATTATCAGCATATTAAATCACTGTATACTTTAGGTGATAAGCTGAGTGGTTACTTACTCGTCTATCAACAAATGTGGATACTGGGACACTTGAAGAATGTGTGGGTATTATTTCATATTTGACGTGAATTCAGTGGATATTCACTAGCTAAATTGCAAGTAATTTCTGTTGTAGTTTAATTTTTAGTTTATGTTTCTCTGTTGTTCAAACTAAAGCCCTTGATGTTACTTTTTGCCCAAAATTTATATGTAAAGTGACCACAATATCTTGGACTGAAAACCGGACATTCCATTTTTTTTTTGGGGGGGGGGGGGGGGGGCTGAAAATGGGTGGACAAGAAAAACACTGCAAATATACTGGATGGATAGGGATAATATTGCAAATATACTGGATGGATAGGGATAATATTGCAAATATACTGGATGGATAGGGATAATATTGCAAATATACTTGATGGATAGGGATAATATTGCAAATATACTGCAAATATACTGGATGGATAGGGATAATATTGCAAATATACTGGATGGATAGGGATAATATTGCAAATATACTTGATGGATAGGGATAATATTGCAAATATACTGGATGGATAGGGATAATATTGCAAATATACTGGATGGATAGGGATAATATTGCAAATATACTGGATGGATAGGGATAATATTGCAAATATACTGGATGGATAGGGATAATATTGCAAATATACTGGATGGATAGGGATAATATTGCGAATATACTGGGTGGAAAAGAAAAACACTGCGAACATACTGGATGGACAAGGTTAATATTCCGAAAATGCTGACTGGAAAAAAAACTGTGAACATACTGGATGGACAAAGATAAAATTGTGAATATACTGGGTGGACAGAGATAATATTGCGAATATACTGGGTGTACAGAAAAAGAAAAATGCGACCATATTGGATGGACAAGGATAATAATGCAAAAATACTGACTGGACAAGAAGAATACTGCGAATGTAGTTGGTATATTGCGAATATACTGGGTGGACAAGGATAATATAGCCAATATACTGGGTGGACAAGGTCGACCCAGCCTAAAATGGGTATCAGGATGGCAGTCCTGGGGAAGTAAAGACCGCCGACGTAATGCTGACCACAAAACCCACCTAGTGCCGATGGTCTGTAAAAATGTGGGTGCCCTTCCCATTTACCCGATACGCCCAAAGGCGTGAAAAGGGATCTTTACCGTTTTACTTACTGGATGAACAAAGATAATATTGCGAGAATACTAGGTGGACACATCCCGCCCCCCCCCCCCCTTTTTTTTTCTCACCTTCAACCATTTAAAAACATAATAGAATGTATTAATATTAGTTTTTATTAGAAAACAAATACATTTTAAGAAGATGGAGTTATACAGATTATACAAGCCTTTAAACTGTATAAGTAAAAAATGTAAAGATCCCTTTTCGCACCGTAGGCGCATCGGGTATATGGGAAAAGCGTCCCATATTTTTGCAGACCAATTGGCACTGGGTGGGTAATGCATTACGCTGGCCTTCTTTACTTTCCCAGGACATTCATCCTGGTACCCATTTTAGGCTGGGTCGACCTGCGACGCCCCATACCATGATAAAATTCCACGCAGCTAGCAGTGGGTTTCGATCGCGGTACGTTGGATTACGAGTCAGGCTCGCAACGTCTAAGCCACAGATGCCTCTTAAAACTGTCTAAGCCATACTAATTAATTAATATTTAAATGGTTTTCTCTAGTGTTTCCTTTTAGTTTGTATACGTGTCTGCGTTCTATTCTCGAGCTTATTGAAATAAATACTTGGGCAATACTCAGGGGACGGCAAGAAACACACTGAAAAGACCGGATTGCCAGAGTGAGGACAGAATGTATCATTAGCCCGGGTTGGTAACGTCAAGTCAAGCTGATGACGTCAGCACTATGGTCCTTCAGCTAGAGAAGGCGTTGATTCAACCATGGCTGTCTTTAATGGTGACTGGTTTAACTCCCGGCACGGATAACTATAGCTTTTGATTTTTATGTTGTCTAATATGTTCTTCTATCTTTCTACTTCTTTCTATGAGTGCCGATCAAAACATTTTTTACTGTTATTTGATTATTCTTTAATATTGAAGACGGTTTTAGTTCAACCCTGACTTTTCATTGCACGATCGGCTGAAGTCATTACTTGTTTTCTTCAGACTGTGGGATCTGACATACTGAATCCCTGCCAGGGGTGAATTAACTATCATCATCTGACCTAATCTGCCTCTTATTAGTATGGCTAGTCTTTCGCCGTTTTTTTTTTTTTTTTTTAGGATTCTGGCGTAAACACTGCTCAGTACTTTAATTTTAGGTCCCTTCAAACGAAGGAAATCCCAGAGTTGCTGGAAAAGTTTAATATCCAAGGAGTGTTATGGACTGGGATTAGGTTTAGGGTTAGAGTTAGTCGGTGTCTCCGATACGGTCGTTGCTAACAAAGATCCTAATCCCTAACCCCAACACTTAACACTCCTTGAATATTGGACTTTACCTCAAACTCCGGGATCTCCGTTGTTTGAGGTGACGTAAAATGAAAAGTAACCATAGCGCGAGTCCACTTGGACGCTATAAGTGTTTGCCACTCCTGTTTCATATCCCAAACTAACAATATGTTGTGGACAAGCAGGACACGAATAATACAGATAGTGAGGTAGACGCGTGGGAACAAAATGCCATGGAACATATTGTGTGAAGGGGGCACATCAGGAAGGGCATGAGAATAAAGGAAGAAATGATGGCAGAATAGATAAGAGCTGAGCGTCTGAGAAGGCACAGACTAAACACAGGTGTTGACAACAACAGTCCTGATATTTCATACTATAATTGTGGCTGACGTTTCTTAACACAGGCAGGTTTTAGTCACACTCGCCATCACCATGGGCTGTAAGTCCCATGCCTCATCACAGCTCTATATAACATTATTGTCTGAAAAGACGGAAAGGTACCAATACACTAACACTGTGCTCATGTATATTATCTAAACAGATGGTTCGGTGTTGAGAGGAAAGAGAAGTGCCTGGGGTTTCGTAGCAAAAGCCAATGGAAAATCTTTAGTGTAAGACAGCCTAGCATACGACATCACAATATCTAGCATGATAATGGAGGTGGAGGCCGTAACTGCAGCTCTCCGTGGGCCAGAGAACACGATGCGTACGCATGAGGTAATTGTAACAGACTCTGAAGGCATGCTAAGAAAGGTGAAGACAGGGATGCTTCGAGCAGAGTGGCAAGCTTCATTGAAAAGGTCACGGGTAGTGAGCAAACTTTGGATCTTTTCTCCAATCTATGCTAGCATAGTGGGTAATAAACAGGCTGACAGATTGGCTGGATCTCCACCATTGGGTGGTAAATTGATACATGACAAGGCAAATATGAACAAGGGTCTTTGTCTTTGAAGCTACGGTAATTTTTCAGTGTTTAAACAGCTCGATTTCCGAATAACTTTATGTACAAATTAGGTCCAACTGTCCCCCGTGTGGGTTCCGGGGCCCTATTGTAGGGAAAACAAGAATAGACCCACTGCCTCCCCAAAAGCATGTCGTAAGAGTCGACTAACTGGGGAGCTTCCTTTGAAGTCGGAGTGCATCTGTCTGAGAGGCAAGGAACCAGCAGTCTACATTCAATTGAATTAGATCTGTAAAACTGATGCACACGCAACACTCAGGTTCTGGAGCAGGACTGCAGTCCAGAAGTGCACGAACAACCAGAATTTAACGCCAGAGTGTACAGCTGGTAAACGCGAAGAAGAAGAAGGTCCAACTGTATCTCCCACAGTCCTCTGCGACTTCATCCCCACCCAAATACACATTAACCATCTTCTCCCACCCCCTCTCATCAAGATTTGAGAAAGTTGATATCGCTGCCACCAGTAATAAATCACCGCTGCTTTGTGTTCACCAACACACATGTAAACCAGGCTAGACGCTCGCCTGCGGATCGGAAAGTCCTGGGTTCGGGTCCTGACGGGGTCCGAACTTTTTTTTTAAACACGACCTTGGCTTTCAGGTCGACACAGCCTTGAGTGGGTAAGAGGTACAATAATGGGAAGTAAAGGTGGCCTGTGTGACGCTGGCCACATCACTCACCAAGTGCCGTTCGGTCTATAAAATATACGTATAGGTCTAGCCCCATATACTCAATACGCCTGAAGGTGTCGAAAAGAATCCTTCAAATTTACTTACATGTAACTGAAAAAAAAAGTAAAGGACCCTTTTCCACGCCTTTAGGTGTATAGGGCATATAGGGCTAGACTTATATTTGTATAGACCAATAGGCACAAAATAGGAGATGTGGTCAGCATCACGCCGGCCACCTTTACTTCCCGGGACTGCACCCAGTACCCACTCAATGCTAAGTCGACCTGGGACTTACATGTAAACCAAACAGAAAAATCACAATACAAGTATTCAACTCTGCCCACAGGTCGGATATTTTATTCGGGTGCATGGATTCTAGAGCACCGGAAACGGTCGTTGACGGTGCGGGGACATGCCAGACAAGCAGTGGCAAAGGAGCTTTCCCATTTATTTTGTTGTTTTTCTTAGGGCTTAAGCAAGGTTGGCAATGTGTGTGTAATTTCCCCGCCTATTAGGCCATTTTTAGGAATTACGTTGATCTTTTCGTTTTCGAAAACGATAGGTAGCATTTAGGGAAATTGGAGTTGTTTGTGATAATTGATGTTTTTCTTCCCCTGTCTTTCGAGAGGTTAAACCGTTGGTCTCGCGTTAGGGAGGTATGTGCGTTTGGTGTCTAGTCAAGGGCGGCTGTTTTAAGGATCCCTGCAGATCACTGGTGGAGTTAACGAAGTTTGTGCTTTGTGCGACATTTTCGGCGGACTGTCGTCACTCTGGACGGTGAGAGGCGGCGCTACATAGGTTAACACCAAGTAAACAAAAGTTAATCTCTAATCCTTTTTTAACCCTATTTATGATTTTTCAAAGATTAGCTGGTGTAATTTAAAACAGTAGGGGCCTCAAGGCTTTATATAGCCTAGGGCCTCATCAACTCTAAATCCTAACTTGTCGGTGCAGCATGGTCAGGTTCCTCATCTACGCTTGAACAGAAAATACTATCCGCTCACAAATAAGAGTAGACTCCTTATTCTAGACATAAAGTGACCAGATGAATTAGGAAGGGTATGCGGGTGAAATGTGTGCAAGGATCCCGGCGAAAAATGTTCGCGCGAAACTGTATTGGGTATTAAGGCCAATAGGGGAGAGAGAACCAGATTGAAATAGAAGAGCATAAATGCTCTAAAAATTCATTCCAAGCTGCCCTATATACAATGCAGATCGGGTAAGGAGAACTCACCAGTGACCCACGAAATAGTTCTTCTTAAAAGAAATCCCTAATATCCGGATAAGAGTTCGAACTTATGGTACAGTTAGTACAGTACGTTAATCTGAAATGAATCTTGCGTAGAAAATCTTGGCAAGAAAAAAAAGGAAACATAAAGCATGGATAAAACCAGAAACCATTAAACTGATTGAAGATAGGAAAAGTAAAAAGGCAGACTTAAACAATAGCAAAACTAGAGCTGCTAAAGCTAGAGCTTATGAGAAATACACAGAAGCCAAAAAGGTTGTTAGGAGGCATATAAGGGCAGATAAAGTGAAATATCTAAATGATCTAGCACAAGAAGCGGAGACAGCAGCAGCAAAAGGAAACCTCCGAGAACTTTACAGTAACACAAGAAAATTAGTAGGTAAATATAGTCAGCCAACTGGATCAATCAAAAATAGTCAAGGAAAAGTACTTACTAACACTAAAGATCAAATGGACAGATGGGTTGAATATTTTGAAATGCTTCTAAATAGACCAGGCAGAGGTTCCCACAGATATCCAGCCTTAAGAAATGGAACTGGATATCAACTGTGAGATACCATCCTAAGAGGAAATTAGAAAAGCTATCAATCTTCTCAAGGAAGGAAAGGCGTCAGGCCCAGATGGTATCCCAGCTGAAGCCATCAGGACCAACATAAACACATCAACAGAATTGCTACATAGATTTTTCAGTAAAGTCTGGGAGACCGAAGAAATACCAGCAGACTGGAGAGAAGGATATCTTGTGAAACTGCCCAAAAAAAAGGTGATCTACAGGAGTGTGAAAACTATAGAGGAATTATGTTGCTGTCAGTTCCTGGAAAAATATTAAGTAGAATTATTTTGGAAAGATTAAAAGATGCTATTGATAAAATGCTAAGAGATGAGCAGGCAGGTTTTCGGTCAAACAGATCCTGTACTGACCAGATAGCCACATTATGTATTATAATAGAGCAAAGCATTGAACTGAACTCACCACTTTACATTGGATTTATAGACTATGAAAAAGCATTTGACAGCATTGATAGGGAATATCTCTGGAAATTGATGGGGCACTATGGAATCCCACATAAAATTATCAGCTTAGTAAAGGCAACATATAAATACATGAAATGTCGAGTTCTTCATGAGGGAAAGCTAACAGATGCATTTGAAATAAAAACAGGTGTGCGACAGATATGTCTTTTGTCGCCTCTCTTATTTTTACTGGCTATAAACTGGACTATGAAAACAGTAACTGCTAACACCAAGAATGGAATTCAGTGGACCCCTACAAAACAGCTTGATGATCTGGACTTCGGTGATGATATTGCTCTTCTGTCCCATTCACGGAATCAGATGCAAGATAAATTAAATATACTTGATTCGAGATCACAGCAGCCTTGTCTGAAAATCCATTAAGGAAAGACAAAGATAATGAAAATAAATCAGGCAAATAGTAATGTTGTTTCTATTAATGGCACCCCACTCCAAAACGTGGAGTCGTACACCTATTTAGGCAATAATGTAGGTAAAGATGGAGGAACTGACAGAGATATTAAAATAGGATTACAAAAGGCAAGAGGGGCTTTCATAGCACTAGGGAATTTGTGGAGGTAAAAAAAAAAATTAAAAGAAATACTAAACTAAAAATTTTTAATTCTAATGTCAAATCAGTACTTTTGTATGGGGCGGAAACATGGAGAACAACCAAGGCAAATACTAATAAATTACAGACATTCATTAACTGGTGCCTGCGCAGAATAGAGGGAATTAAATGGTATGATATAATAACTAATGTAGAACTTTGGGAGAGAACTAAACAGCTCCAGTGGACCAAGAGGTGCGAAAAAGACGCTGGCGTTGGATAGGACACACACTGAGAAAACAGGAGAACAGCATAACTAGAATGTCTTTGCATTGGAACCTACAGGGGCATAGGAATAAAGGAAGGCCAAAAAAAAAAAAAAAAACACGGAGAAGAGAGCTAGAGAATGAGGTTAGAAAGATGGGGAGGACATGGGGAGAGCTCCATGCAATGGCGTAGGAAATAACGACTTGGCGTGAGTTGGTTGAGGGCCTATGCTCCATTGGGAGATAGAAAGGCAGAAGAAGAAGTACAATATGTTACAGTGTAATAATAAATTAGCGTTAAGAAGAAAGAAGAAGAAGAAAAGAAGAAGAAGAAAAGAAGAAGAAAAAGAAGAAAAAGAAAAGAAGAAGAAAAAGAAGAAAGAAAAAGAAAAAGGGAAGAAGGGAAAAAGAAGAAAGAAGAAGAAGAAGAAAGAAGAAAGAAAAGGGGAAAAGAAGAAGAAGAAGAAAAGAAGAAGAAGAAGAAAAAAGAAGAAGAAGAAGAAAAAGAAGAAGAAGAAAAGAAGAACGAAGAAGAAAAGAAAAAGCGAAAAGAAGAAGAAGAAAAGAAAGAAGAAGAAGAAAAAGAAAGAAAGAAGAAAAAAGAAGAAGGGAAAAAGAAGGAAAAAGAAGAAGAAGAAGAAGAAGAAGAAGAAAAAGAAGAAAAGAAAAAGGAAGAAAGAAGAAAGAAGGAAAAAAGAAGAAGAAGAAGAAGAAGAAAAAAGAAAAGAAAAGAAGAAGAAAAGAAGAAAAAGAAAAGAAGAAAAAAGAAGAAGAAAAGAAGAAGAAGAAGAAGAAGAAAAAAAGAAGAAGAAAAAAAAGAAGAAGAAGAAAAAGAAGAAGAGAAGAAGAAGAAGAAAGAAGAAAAGAAGAAAAAGAAGAAGAAGAAGAAGAAGAAAGAAGAAAAGAAGAAGAAAAAAGAAGAAGAAGAAGAAGAAAAAGAAAAAGAAAAAGAAGAAAAAGAAAAGAAGAAGAAGAAGAAGAAAAGAAAAAGAAGAAAAAAAGGAAGAAGAAAAAGAAGAAGAAAATAAAAGAAGAAAAGAAAAAGAAGAAAAAAGAAGAAAAGAAGAAGAGAAGAAGAAGAAGAAAGAAAGAAGAAGAAGAAGAAGAAAAGAAGAAGAAGAAGAAGAAGAAGAAGAAAAAAAGAAGAAGAAGAAAGAAGAAGAAGAAAAAGGGAAAAAGAAGAAAGAAAAAAGAAGAAGAAAAAGGAAAGAAGAAGAAAAAAAAGAAGAAGAAAAAAAAGAAAAAGAAGAAGAAAAGAAGAAGAAGAAGAAGAAGAAGAAGAAGAAGAAAAAAAAAAGAAAAAAGAAAAAAGAAGAAAAAAGAAGAAGAAGAAGAAGAAAAGAAGAAAAGAAGAAAAAGAAGAAAAAAAGAAAAAAGAAGAAGAAAAAAGAAGGGAAAAAGAAAGAAGAAGAAAGAAAAGAAGAAAAGAAGAAGAAGAAAAGAAAAAAAGAAGAAGAAGAAGAAGAAGAAGAAAAGAAAAGAAGAAAAAGAAGGGAAAAAGAAGAAAAAGAAGAAGAAGAAAAGAAAGAAAGAAAAAAAGGGAAAAAGAAAAGAAGAAGAAAAAGAAGAAAAAAGAAGAAAAAAGAAGAAAAAGAAAAGGAAGGAAGAAGAAAAAAAGAAGAAGGGAAAAAGAAAAGAAAGAAAGAAAGAAAAAGAAGAAGAAGAAGAAGAAAGAAGAAGGGAAAAAAAAGAAGAAAAGGGGGAAAAAGGGGGAAAAAGAAGAAGAAGAAAAAGAAGAAGAAGAAGAAGAAGAAGAAGAAGAAGAAAAAAAGAAGAAGAAGAAAAGAAAGAAGAAAAGAAGAAGAAGAAGAAGAAAAAGAAGAAGAAAAAAGAAAGAAAAAAGGGAAAAGAAAGAAAAGAAAGAAAGAGAAGAAGAAGAAAAGAAAAAAGAAGGGAAAAAAAGAAGAAGAAGAAAAAAAGAAAAGAAAAGAAGAAAAAGAAGAAGAAGAAGAAAAAAAAGAAAAAGAAAGAAGAAGAAGGGAAAAAGAAGGAGAAAAGGAAAAAGGGAAAACAAAAAAAGAAGGAAAAAAGAAAAGGGAAAAAGAAAAGGAAAAAGAAGAAGAAAAAGAAGAAGAAAAGAAGAAAAAGAAAAAGGAAAAAAAAAAAGAAGAAAAAGAAGAAGAAGAAAAAGGGAAAAGAAGAAGAAAAGAAAGAGAAAAAGAAGAAGAAAAGAAGAAAGAAAAAAGAAAAAAAAAAAGAAAAAGAAGAAGAAGAAGAAGAAAAAAGAAGAAAAAAGAAGAAGAAGAAGAAGAAAAAGAAGAAAAGAAAGAAAAGAAGAAGAAGAAGAAGAAAAAAGAAAAAGAAGAAGAAGAAAAGGAAGAAGAAGAAGAGAAAGAAGAAAGAAAAAAAAAGAAGAAAAGAAAGAAAAAGAAGAAGAAGAAAAGAGAAGAAGAAAAGAAAAAGGAAAAAGGGAAGGGGGAAGAAGAAAAGAAAAAGAAGAAGGGAAAAAGAAAAAAGAAGAAAAGAAAGAAAAAGAAGAAGAAGAAGAAGAAAAAAAGAAGAAAGAAGAAGAAAGAAGAAGAAGAAGAAGAAAAAAGAAGAAGAAGGAAAAAAAGAAGAAGAAAAGAAAAAAGAAGAAGAAGAAGAAAAAAGGGAAAAAAGAAGAGAAGAAGAAAAGAAAAAAGAAGAAGAAAAAAAAGAAGAAGAAGAAGGAAAGAAGAAGAAGAAAAAAAGAAGAAGAAGAAGAGAAGAAAAAGAAAAAAGAAGAAGAAGAAAAAAGAAGAAGAAGAAGAGACGAAGAAGAAAAAAGAAGAAAAAGAAAAAAAGAAAAGAAGAAAAGAAGAAAAAGAAGGGAAAAAAAGAAGAAAAGAAGAAGAAGAAGAAGAAGAAAAAAGAAGAAAAAAAGAAAGAAAGAAGAAGAAAGAAAAGAAGGGAAAAAGAAAAGAAGAAAAAAGAAAAAAAGAAAAGAAGGGAAAAAAAAGAAGAAGAAAAAGAAGAAGAAGAAAAAAGAAGAAGGAAGAAGAAGAAGAAAAAAAGAAGAAGAAGAAGAAGAAGAAGAAAGGGAAAAAGAAGAAGAAAAGAAAAAGAAGAAGAAAAGAAGAAGAAAAGAAAAAAGAAGAAAGAAAAAAAGAAGAAAAGAAGAAAAAAAGAAGAAAAAAAGAAGAAGAAGAAAGAAGAAAAAGAAGAAGAAGAAGAAGAAAAAGAAGAAGAAGAAGAAAAGAAAAAGAAGAAGAAGAAAGAAGAAGAAGAAAGAAAAAAGAAGAAGAAGAAGAAGAAGAAGAAGAAGAAAGAAAAAAGAAAAAGGAAGAAGAAAAAAGAAGAAAAAAGAAGAAGGGGGGGAAAAAAAAAAGGGAAGGGAAAAAAAAAGAAGGAAAAAGAAGAAGAAGAAGAAGAAGAAGAAAGAAGAAGAAGAAGAAAGAAAAAAGAAAGAAAAAAAGAAAAAAGAAAAAGAAGAAGAAGAAGAAGAAGGAAGAAGAAAAAGAAGAAGAAAAAAGAAGAAAAAAAGAAAAAAGAAGAAGAAAGAAGAAGAAGAAAAAAAGAAAGAAGAAAAAAGAAAAGAAAAAGAAGCGAAAGAAAAAAGAAAAAAGAAGAAGGAGAAGAAAAGAAAAAAAAAGAAGAAAAAAGAAAAGAAGAAAAGAGGAAAAAAAGAAGAAAAAGAAGAAGAAGAAGAAGAAGAAGAAGGGGAAAAGAAGAAGGAAAAAAGAAAAAAAAAAAAAAGAAGAAAAAAAAAGAAAAAAGGGGGAAAAACCCGGAAGAGAAAAAAGGGAAGAAAAGGAAAAAAAAAAGGGAAAAAAAAAGTAAAAGGAAAAAAAAAAAAAAAAAAAAAGGAAGAAGGAAAAAAAAAAGAAGAAAAGAAAAAAAAAAAAAAAAAAAAGGGGGGAAGGAAAAAAGAAAAAGAAAATGGGAAAAAAAAAGGAAAAAGCCCCCAAAATTAAAAAAAAAGGAAGAAAAAAAAGAAGGAAAAAAAAGGGAAAGAAAAAAAGAAAAAAGGGGCCGAAGTTTTAAAAAAAAAAGGAAAAAAAGGGAAAAGGGGGGGGGAAAAAAGGGGGAAAAAGGGGGAAAAAGGGTAAAAAAGAAGAAAAAGGGGGAACAAAAGGGAAAAATTTTCCCGGGGGGAAAAAAGAAAAAAGGGGAAAGGGGGGAAAAAAAAAAGGGAAAAAGGGGAATTTGGGGAAAAAAAAAGAAAAAAAAGCGGGGGAAAAAAGGAAAAAAAAAACAAAAAAGAAAAAGGAAAAAGGAAAAAAAAAAGGGGGGAAAAAAAAAAAAAGAAAGGGGAAAAAAGAAGAAGGAAAAAAAAGGGAAAAAAAAGGGGAAGAAAGGGCCGGGGGGAAAAAAGGGAACCCAAAAAAGGAAAAAAAAGATCCTCACCGGAGCAACAGAGTTCGTGCACTGCGCTAAGATTCTTCAGACTCAGACTTGAGCTAGAAGAAGAACGGAGCACTAATGGCTTACTACCCGTGTGCGATGATGTTGATCCGTGGTTCAAACCTCGAACCTCAAACCTCGAACCTCAAACCTCCGACTATGACAGGATTCTCGTTTCAGTAACATAATTTTCTTCCCCACACAAAGCCTTGTAAGCAATTTGCCGTTTTTAAAATGACCCAACAGCGTGGACAATTTCAGCCAGTCCGACCTTCTTGAAGTGCGAACTCTTCTGCTTTTGCAGTTAATACAAATCCGTTTCTATGAATATTTCCTGATATTGCCACAGTGAACTATTTTAGAGGGGAAATAATTCAAAATCTAAAAACATTGACAAAGGGCGACATTTCCGAAAATGAGTACAAATGTCCAGAGACAGTTTTTGAGAAAAATCTACTTTTACATCAAAATATAAACTCAGGACACGTTTACTTGTTCGGCATATCCGAAGTTAGCAACAAACGGATTCTGTTCAACTATTAACTTTTGTAAAGAGGAAAAATTGTCGGGGATAAACAAATTAAAGCAATGTTTCCCCGTTGTAAAATAGAATTTAGTCGCCAGTGTGAGATATCCAGTTTCGTCCATTTTATGATTACATTTTTTCTTATTCGAAGCCCCACACTGGCTTTTGCCAGGGACCGCAAAATAGGCAGGCCATAAATATGGCCAATTGTCTGAACGCGGTTTCTGGGACCTCTCCACGGCGATCCTCATCCACATGGTGGCACACGGGTGATGTACATTAAACCCCGACCCCCCAGGTGCCCAATTGAATATAGACCCCCACCTTTGAAATTTACATTAAACCCCCCACCCAAAAAAAAAAAAAAAAAATTACACTGTCAGTTTCACCAGGGTAAACGCGAAGTCCTTTTGTCTGCATAATTCTGGACTAAACCGGTTTATCACGATGCTTTCTGAAAACTCAACAATCCATGGTTGATTGAAGTGTAAATAATTCGAAATGCCTCTTCTTTGCTTACAATGGGCCCAGAAGGTACAATATGAGATGCAATATAGGTAATGGCGGATTTTTTTGACCAGTCACCTGATTCGTTGTTTGTTTTAGTTGTTGTTTTTGTTTTGGATTGTTTATACCACCAATGGTCTAGTCCCGAATCATGCAGGCAAAAGGGCATACTCTTTACTTTGCGTTTACCATGGTGAAACGGGCAGTTTTTGTGTGTGAATGTAGTCGATTTTGTGTTTCAGTTATAATCAATTGTTACGGTAGTATGCATCTAACGAGATGAAGCGAAATATGCCAGGCGATAAACACATTGTTCTTCCCAGCATAAATCCACAAAATCCAAAACCGCTTTAAGCGGTCTGCACTGTATTGCCATCTTGCACAATATTTCTACCTAAACTATCATCCTTATGTGGGATGCAATTTTTCGTTATTTGAAGCCCCACCATTTGCCGGATGCCCTGAATATAGCCGGGCGATGAATGTGGCCATAACGGCTGAAACGGGTTTCTCGGACCTCCATGGGTGATCCTCGTCCGCTTGGTAGCACATGTGTCACCGTGTGTTTATCAATTGTGTGATGTCCTGGTGGGGACAACAAGCAAGCAATCAAGTATTGCCGTCTTCTGCAGCTTCCCTTATGATCGACCCCCTACTGACATTATTCACTCATAATTTCCCTGTCTATGTACGTTTTAATTCACGTCTCTTATTATTCTTGATTACTTCATCAAACCCCGCTGAATGGCTCATCAGGGCATTGGTTCTGGCCAGGTGCAAAATGGCACGCCTAACCAAATGCATTTTTTTTTTACAGAGAGCATACCGACAAAAATCAAGTCCTTTTCATATTTCAGAGCTATCGTCGGCGAAACCTCACACTGCAACTATACACCGACATGTGAACATAAACTTACACTTTCCATTTATGTAAATGTTCTAAAACCATAATTACCCATAATTTGGCTTTCCACTGCCTCCAGTACTGCCCTGTCATAAACTGAAAGCATAGGCAGCAAGTTTAGACACAGCATATGAAGTCACATTAGAATGTGCATGGTATTATGTAAATAGGGTTGTCGCAGAATATTTAAATAGGGGTACAAGTGAATAATTTTTTTTACCAATATTTATTTATTATGTAAATAGGGTTGTCGTCGAATATTTAAATATGGGTACAAGTGAATAATTTTTTTTACCATTATTTAAAAAATATCGATCTCAGTATAACCAAATAGCAGTTAATTTGGCCCCTGTTGTACACTCTGGATCCCCCCCCCCCCCAAATACACTATGGGTGTACAGAGCACTTATTTATATTAGTTCATACAATGTCTATGTTTGAACATGGATACTCCTTAGTATCTATAAACAACCAAGTATTTAGGCCTAGGGTGCCTACTCTAATATTCCGCTGGATCTCTCCTTGATGGATGTGTTACAGTCCTGCATACTTTAACAACTTGGCACAGCAATAGCTAATACAGTTGGTACTATCTTAACGAGTCAACAATAACGCTTGTGACAGGCCACATAAACTTTAATATAATTCACAGTATACGGCACAATATGATGATAATTATTCATTAACATATGAACAATAATAAATCTCTATTATCTACACGGACGACATAAAAGATTACAATCTTTTCTCAATGGACTCCTGCCATTATAACTTAAACAGACATTAAACTGTCTCCAGCAAACAACAGCAAATCAAAACCTCACAAAGAGAAAACGTTTCTATAATATCCTCATACAGAGAGCCAACACAATGTTTCCGCTAACTCCACGGAAACCACGTCCGACTTGGACAATGGAAATATCTCAACTACCTGAGCCTTAATCTTCTTTCCCCAGAATGCAATTAGGTCTATAATTATCTTTGCCTAGGTAACGACTCGTAGCCGCCCTGTGACTTTTAAATGTGCTGTTTTAGATGAGATTTCCACTCTGGGCCAAATAAGATTACAACAGCTTATCCACCCCCCCCCCCCACAACTGAAAATCTATGTTTTCAGTTGCATAATTTAAAATCTGTTGTAGTCATCTAGACAAATAATATTCGATTATACCTAGTGAAATCAACATGTAGTTAAGTGAGAATGCTTGTAAACAATATGATAATAACTTTTGTTATAATAAGAATGCATGTAAACGAAATGATGATAACTTTTGTTATAATAAGAATGCATGTAAACAAAATGATAATAACTTTTGTTATAATAAGACATGAAATAAACAACAAGAAATAAAATATAATAGCATAACTGGTTTACTAATAACCCATAAGCTAAATCCACATCTCATAATTACTGTCAATCCCAATAAATGGAATCATCTGTCCAAAACACTTGAGAAATTAACTAACTAAACACTTCTCATAGGTATGTCCTTGAAAATTTACATATCTGGAATAAGTATGTTGATAACAATATGTAAGCATCCATCGCAGTGTAATAAAATAAACACATTCCAATGTAAAGAGAACTGATTGTCTCATGAAGTGCAAGGGAATCTGGACAAATAGTCAGCAAGTACGTTCTCCTTACCACTCCGGTAGATGATGGTATAGTTAAAAGTCTGAAGAAAGAAAGTCCATCAAAGAATTTATGCATTTGTTACAGAATCTGTGTTTAAAACAGCAAGTGACTTGTGGTCCGTGATAGCGAAAATATTCCTTCTATTAAAAACCTGGAGAATTTAGCAATGGACCAGTAAATTCCCAGTGCTTCTCTCTCTCTGACACTATAGCGTGTTTCAGTGTCAGTCAGCTTGCGACTTTCATAGAGGCAAGGATGTAAAGTCCCATCATACATTTGGGAAATTACTGCTTCCAGTGCGACATTTAAAGCATCTGAGGAAACATAAAAATCAAGACACAGATTTGGTAATCTCAAAAATGGTTTATTGTTAAATGTTCTTTGTATCTGGCTGAGTGCTTGTGCGCAAGATTCATCCCAAAACACCTCTTGAGGCATCGTCTTTCGTATCAACTCAGACAACACAGATGTTATAGAGGAATAATGGGGAATAAATTTAGCGTAGAAGTTACATAGACTGAGTAGAGCTTTAACATGCTTTTTGGTCTTTGGGGTAGGGATTCTTAGAATTTTTCCCACATTATTGTCTTCTGGTTTAAGGAGACCATTTCCAACAACATGACCCAAAAATGTTAGCTCGTGAAATGCTATGTGAACCTTAGAAGGTCGGATGGTTAAGCCAAAGCTTTTAATTTTACCAAGAAGAGATTTCAAACCCTGAATATGTGTATCTAGATCATCATGAAATAGTAAGAGATCATCTAAATAGTAGAAAACGTCTGAACGACCTTGAGCTAGCTTCCTAACCAAGCGTGTGAATGTAGCTGGAGCATTGCTAAGCCTAAAACTCAAATATCTAAATTGAAACAAGCCTAGAGGTGTCTGGAAGGCAGTATATTGTCTAGCCTCCTCAGCAAGTGGTATTTGCCAATATCCTTTTGCCAAATCTAACCTTGTGAAATATTTAGCTCTTGCTAACCTAAGAAACAGGTCCTCTATATTTGGCATTTTTTCCGCATCTAAGGCAGTAACATGGTTCAATTTTCGGTAGTCAATACAATGCGTATGTTTCCATCCTTCTTTTTTACAATCACCATGGTAAAAGAATATGGGGATGAGGATGGTTCTATAATCTCTAGACGCAACATCTCATCAATTTCCTTCTCAACCGCTTCCTGATAGTGTAGCAGTAGATTATATGGTCGCAGCTTGATTGGATGATCATCCACTAACTTAATAATGTGCACAGCGTGCGTTGTTCTACCTGGAATTTCAGTAAACGTAGTTGGGAATGTCTGTAAGAGTTGTTGGAATTTATGTTGGTATTCCTGTGAAATTGATGATGAAATTTCTACATCTTTCCAAGACTCCTTTGGCTCTGAAGCAGGCAACACAATATGCAGGGAGGTAGTTTTCTCAGCATTACATGGAATTTCGCCAACAACGTAACAGAAATTAGCATCTGAAATTTCCCTATCTGTGTTCTCGACCTTCCTATTAACAGTATCAATAACTGTCTCTAGTTCTGCTGGACGTGGTTTACAAATCTTGAGCATATTCATGTGGTATACTTTTTTATCTCCTCTCACACCAACCAGATAGTCTACTGATGAAATCTTTCTCACCACCTCGAATGGACCCTACCAGCATGTCAACAGTCGATTTGACGTGTCTTGTAGAAGAAGAAGAACCTGATCAGAAGGTTTCAGTGAAATCAGTCGACGTCCCTTGTTAGCATATTCATGATGTCGACTTCCTGCAACATCCAGAATTTGTCTAGTCTAGCAATTTCACAACCAGACATAATTTTGTGACGTAACTCTGTCACAAACTCAGAGTATGTTTCAAGAGAACCCTCCCTGTTTTGGCCTGACCACTGGTCTTTTAAAATAGACCGAGGGCCTCTTGGATTTGGCACCGTAAACAAGCTCAAAAGGTGAAAATCCAGTACTGGCTTGCGGAACCTCCCTGTATGCAAAACGTACAGCGGGTAGATATCTATCCCAGTCATCTGGAAATTCAGCTGTAACTTTTGCCAGCATGGCTTTTAAGCGCCCGTTAAAATTTTCTACCACACCATTTGACTTCGGATTGTACCGAGCTGAAAATACGTGTGCGATCGACAGAAGTTTATCAAAAGACTGCATGATCTCTGAGATGAACTGGGATCCATTGTCTGATAAAATGGTATCAGGAAACCCTAATCTAGAAAATTTAGACATAAGAGTTTCAGCTACTGTCTCTGTGGTGATAAGTTTCATCGGCACTGCCTCGGGCCAAAGAGAACAAAGGACAATAAAGGTTAATATGTAGCGATATCCTCTTTTTGAGTAATAGAAAGTGGTCCAACAATGTCGATAGCTACTTTCTCGAATGGACGAAATGGTAAGTATGTTTTTTTTGGATTGGAGCATTTTGTGATGCATCCTTTCTTGCCATCCGTTGACACTGCTGACATGACCTGCAATATGTCTTGATGTTTTTAGTGAAACCTGGCCAGTAAAATTGGGAAAGAATCCTCCTTTGTGTCTTACCAGTACCTAAGTGCCCTGCAAAAGGAATATCACGTGCAGTCTTTAGAACCTCGACCATTTCCGATTTCTGGCATGCCTGTAACCTGGCAACATCGCTTTCTCAAAACACTTTTTCAAAGTTGGATCTGCCTTCTGCGCAGCTGCAAATGATGTTGCAGTGACTGGTAGTGATTCTGAAACTGTGTGTTTTCAGTCAAACGACATTCAATTATTTTCTGTTCAGTCTGTGGTGCTTCTGGTAACTGATTGAGAGCACTATCTCTGTCTATGCGTTGCTGCTGTGCTCGTGTAACAGCATTGGCCACTGTGTCACTGTCATCGTTTCATTTCCTAATATCTTCGGTTGTGCAAGCTCATACACTCGGAACTGTACCAAGAATGATATCTGGTGAACCTCGGTTTACGATACATACCTCTGCAACTCCAGTAAAATTGGGACATCTAATTTTCACAATCGCAAGTGGATATTTTTCAAGATTTTCACTGAATGTCCGTCATTTAGCATACCTTCCTGTATAGGCAGATGCGGTGACTAAGTATTTTGCCACGCTGATAACATTCGCGTCTGTGTTCCCTTAGAACTGTACATCTAACCTCAACAGGATAGAATCTTATCCCTAATCACCAGGTCTGCTAGACGATCATAAGAATTACCGAGCTGCGCCAGAGTCGTCCATCTAGAAAACAAGGTCTTAACATTGGCAACAAAATCACCAGAACTTTTTTCAGAGGAAGGCAATGTGCTTTTGAATTTCTAACGGTAGTTTTCCTCGGTCAAATTTTGGGAAGCCAATAATTTCTGACGCACTGTCTGGAATGATGCACGGTCTTCCAACGGTAAATTAGTGAACGTGTTTAACACTGTTCCGGTTAGTATACGAGCTACCCACTGTGTCTCAGGAATCTGGGCTGACGACATCGTTTCCTGGAATCCGTCCTGGACTGCAAACAATCATTGGTTGTTAGAAAGGGCAACTTCGGCCTATATAAACCCTTATTCCTGTCTGGGTTGGGGAAATGATCCCCCTCTCCACTTTTCTTGCTCTCTGCCTCCTTAAGAGCAATCATTTTATCTCTCTCTACTCTAGCAATTTCTATCTCAGTGTCGAATCTAAGTTGTTGCTCCTTGTGAGACAGTTCCAATTCTCGATCTTTAAATTGCTGCTGCCTATCATTTTCCTGCATCTGCTGCACCATCTGCTCTCTTTTAAACGCTATCTTCTGTTCCTTAAGTATCCGTTCTGCCTCTAAATTTTCCTTTTCTAACCTAATTTGTAGTTCAGCCTTCTCTCTCTCTCTACACAAATCAGCACTTCTGACTGTTCTTTTAGTTTTAGTCTTTCCGCTTCTGCTTTCTCTTTTTATGCCTCTGCTTTTTCTTTTTCTGCATTAAGTAGTTGTGATTTGCAACTCTGAGTCAATTTTTCTTCTGCTGTCTTTCTAACGCTCTTTCTTCTCTCTCCGTGATTTTTTTTAATCTGGCTTCGGCAAATTTGACCAACTATGACCCTACTCATAGATCGCCAGCCAAGGTCAACAAAATCCGCAAAGGAAGCCATAATATATTAATGTATTTTGCAATACAGAAAATGTGAAATAATAATACATGAAAAAAGATGAGACAAACAATGGTTGACAAACAAGACGCTACACTTCGTTCACTGCAACGAATGTACAAAACGACAACGCTGAGAGAATCAAACAGAAAAATAAAGTTAACACCACAAGCCTGTCATGAAATAGAAATCATGAAAAGTAAACAGAAGAGCACGACGTGACGAAGGAAACAAACCTATCGCATACAATTTTAGCGACTAATTGTCAGAAAGGCCACGAATATTTGCATATCCTCTATATCAGAGCCGCCATTTTGGCAAGAAAAGCTGAAGAAAAGAGCTAATATGTCATCCCAAACTGAATGAGCTGATACATTAAAGTTACAAATAACAGAGAACATGGATGATAATCATTCACTCTAACACCTCGGATATGTTATGAGACGAAACGAGCAGACAACTATCATCCGTCAACAAAAAAACATTAAACAATTTCAATCCACAGATGCGATCCTTAATCGTTCTGCGATCCTTAGGCGTCGTGAGCGTAGATCCCTCAAGTCGATGCGATCCTCAATCTTACTGAGCACAGGAACCTTCCGTAATGGTGCGAAACTCAAGCATCAGAAGCCGAACTCCGTCGAAGAATATCAATTACGGCAGAAAAAACTCGTAATTCTATAGAGTCAAATAACACTGCTAATGTCATCAGCACTTTATACAGCTGTAAACGGCAATCAATTAACGCCTACTGTTAGTTCACGTATGTCCGATAAGTTCGTAAAGCTGCTAGGAACATCCAGTAGTACTGCATACACATGAAGCATAGTTCATAACTCCTTGCAGGATCCTTTAAATTAAAACGTCTATGTGCGAACAGTTATATGTATTCATTCAAACGATCATCAGTCAGTAGCACGAACACTGGATAAATCAACACTGCTTATAAATCCATCAAAGGACCGGCTCGGCCATCCACTGTTGTACACCCTGGATTCACCCCCCCCCCCCCCCCCCCCCGGCCACCCCTATGTAGACTATGGGTGTACAGAGCACTTATTTATATTAGTTGTATTAGTATCTATAAACAACCAAGTATTTAGGCCTAGAGTGCCTACTCTAATATTCCGCTGGATCTCTCCTTGGTGGATGTGTTACAGTCCTGCATACTTTATCAACTGGCACACTTGGCACAGCACCAGCTAATACAGTTGTTACTATCTTAACGAGTCAACAATAACGCTTGTGACAGGCCACATAAACTTTAATGTAATTCACAGTATACGGCACAAGATAATGAGGATGATTATTCATTAACATATGTACACTAATAAATCTCTATTATCTACGCCGACGATATAAAAGATTACAATCTTTTCCCAATGTACTCCTGCCATTATAACTTAAACAGACATTAAACTGTCTCCCGCAAACAACGGCAAATCAAAACCTCACAAAGAGAAAACGTTTCTATAATATCCTCATACAGAGAGCCAACACACTGTTTCCGCTAACCCCGCGGAAACCGCGTCCAACTTGGACACTGGAAATATTTCAACTACCTGAGCCTTAGTCTTCTTTCCCCAGAATGCAATTAGGTCTATAATTATCTTTGCCTAGGTAACGACTCGTAGCTGCCCTGTGACTGTTTCCGCTAGATGACATTTCCACTCTTGGCCAAATAAGATTACAACACCCCCTAACAGTTAATTATTAACCTGAAGTCTGGACCGGGCGTGAATACACCTGGAGCCATGACTGGTGAGGATTCTACACAAGACTGATATTGAGGAAACAAGAGACTACAGTCAAGTTGATATCAATGGAGATCGTCACCGGAGCTAGGATGTTCGTGCTTTGTGCGACGCTTTTGGCAGGCGGCTGGCAGTTCTGCGGACAGAGACCAAGCCTTATGCGGTAAAACTCGGTGCTATGAAGCTGACCCTCTCAATTTTAACCTTGAATCTCAGCCACTAACATTGAACAGCATACTACCGTGTAACCGCGAGGGCGCCTCATCGGTGGGACTTCTGTGACAGATGTTCATCACCGGGTCAGGCATACACAGTGGTGACCCCCAAAGACGAATGCAGGCATTTTGAAAACTTCCTACTCCACTTATACACTTACTGGAGTGACAGGTATGCATTGCTATACTGGATCTTCATTGGAAATTCATGTATTGCCTTAGGTTTCACCACTTGACTGATTTTAAAAATAAACGGATTACAGAACACTGCTGTTCTTAAGTGCATGTCAAAAGTGTGGCGGCCATCTTTAATTGTCATTATAACGTCACCGTGCTCGTCTACACCGTGATGCCACGTCCTTAACACTCTTGACATCTTTAACAACATTACTGTCAGGACACAAAACAATAACCAGCTACTGTAAAAGTGGCGCGGCCATCTTTAAGTGTCATCATAACGTCATCGTGTACGTCAGCACCTGATGTCAGGTCCTTGACACTCTTGACCTCCTTAAAAACAATATTGAGACACCCTCCCCCCCCCCCCGCCCCCCCCCCCACCACCGTGTAGGTTCCGAGGTCCCATTTTGAGGAAAACAAAAATAGACACACTACCTTTCCAAAAAAGCATGTCGTAAGAGTCGACTAATTATTAGCTTCCTCTAAAGTCGAAGTACATCTGCCTGAGAGGCAAGAAACCATCAGTCTGCATACAAATAAGCTAGATCTGTAAAATGGATGCACCCGCAAAATGTAGGTCCTGGAACAAAGCCAAATTCCAGAAATGGACGAACAACCAGGTCTTTCCGTCGGAGTTTACAGCCAGTGAACGCAAACAGCAACACCGAGAGGCTACAAGAAATGACCTGCTAATGTAATTTCAATCACCCTTGTAAGGTTTTCATCTAAAGCCCCCCCCCCCCTTCCCTTCCTCCTCAAGCCACCTCTCGTAAATGCGTTATAGGGTTGAGCGGGGTTTAAGGGAGTTGCTTCTGTTAGACTAACATTCGAATTGCGACTCTAGCCCCGCGTGCTAGCTAAGCCTGTCCAAATTCACGCTCGGGGGTTGGCAAGAAAGCTGCATATTTCCCGGATTTACCGTATCTGTCATGAAATCACTTCGTAATGTCGAGATGCCGGGTTGGATCCCACCTGCGGACCATGCGCCTTGCGTTGGTTTCTACAGTGGTATCAAGAAAGCCGACCGTCGAGAAAGCAATGGCAAACTACTGGGCGTAAATTTGCCAAGAAAAACCACACAACTGTCAGGGGCTGTTGGGGTTGGTTCTGCAACGTCCTGTAAAGGATACACCACACCTGTCATGAAATCAAGGCCGAAGAGGACGACATAAACAGTACCGTTCTTTATTAAAATTCGACTGCCAGATGATGTCACAAGACATTCCGCCTTTTAGCGAGTGGTAAGACCGGGTTTCCCCGGTTTCTGATGCTTTTAACGACCCCAAATTATCTAGAACTGGCCATAAACCAACCCACCTACGTCCTACGATAAAGTGCAACCTAGATTCTAGGACTGCATGCAGCCTATCTACCACTCCCTGAAATATTAGACTGCCCCTTGACCTGTGGATTCCCCCTGTTTGGGGTAGGATATTATTAAAGCACCCAAAGGAGTTTACATCTCATGGTTTCTGAAAAGAAAAAAAAATGGTGACTTTTGTTTTTTGAACGTCAGTCATTCTTTGCAGGTTGCAACTTCTGCAGCCTTATTTCGTGCCTATTGCCCAGGTATCGCATGCAGAAAAGCACAGGCGACAAAGAGCACTTCAAAACTCATTTTGTCTTAGCCATTAAAATTACGTGGCTGGGAAACGTACTCTTCTCGTCTCGCACAAAATTACTTTTGCTGCAGATATTACTGTTGTAATTTTCGCGACGTACTGAGATGAAACGTAAGTCATTTAGCAAGAAAATCGAGGCTTGTGAACTTTACTGTTACAGACAATTCCCAGAACAAGCTAACTTTGAATAAGAAAAAAAAAAAAAAAAGATCGTTTTAATAAGATCTGACGAAAACAGGTTCATACATCGCATCATATCTTGAAATCTGAGGGTAGCACATTGGGTAGACGCTTGGGTTAGAATCCTGGATCTACCCTGTTCAGAATGGGTACCTGGCATTGTTCCGGAAAGGTAAAGGCGACCGGTATGGTGTTAAGACACATCAGCCATTAAAAGCCAAATGGCCTGTACAAATCAGAGTCAGCCCAGACATGCACACATTTCGCGAAAATGATTCTATATTTGTACACCCTACATCTACACCACCCCCCCCCCATTCCCACCCACCACACACCCAACCCATCCCTGGTCTGCAGCCTGAAAGTTCTTTATCCAGTGACTCGATGAGCTATTATTTAGAGACCAGTCCAGTAGGGGCAAATCCTCTATACTCCGTTCAACAGTTATTTGGGGATTTCCTACGTCTACAATAGTAAAGGTTTGTCATTTTCGGGGGTGGGGTGGTGGGGAAGGGAATTAGTTACCTAGCATCTCTACCAGTGTTGCCACTTTGGATGTTTTACATCAAAATTTAGATGTTTTCCATTGCATTTAGATGTCGTTTTTGACGTTTAGATGGTAGATGTCTTTCTATATGTTTTTCATTTGGAGTGAATTTATCAGATCTAACATAAGAAACAGGATGAAATGCTATCTTGACAATAAAATTCGGCCTGATAAGAGTAGGAAAAGGCTGTTCCACTTAACAGCTCCCTGATTGGGTATTAAAAGAAATTGGAATAGCTAAAGCATACCAGAGTCATTTTGGATCTGAAGCTTCAACTTCATCATCCAAGCTAAGTTTATCCTGTGGATCTTGTAAGGCAGACTTCAGTAAAGATGAGGACATGATTCTATAGGGTAAGTCATATCAATTGCTATGTAATTTGTTACTCTTTCCATTTGGATGTTTTTCAAGATATTTTCCACACAAATGTAAGTTTTTAGATATTGTATAACTCCCTTTTTGGATTTTTTTGTCAAAGAAAAGTGGCAGCACTGATCTCTACACTAGTAACATGTTGTCTTTATGCATCATCTCTATAATAATATCACCTTGCTATCCTTCTGGCTCAATGTGGAGGACTTGGCATGGCAGAATTTTAGCTTAGAAGTTATTTTTGCTTCTGACAGGGCTTGGCCAAGGCAGTTTCCACATATGGACGGATGTCTACGATTTCGCTGCATAAGCTACTTAGTTAAGTGCGTGGAGCAGCACTGTGAACATTGTTTTTTCATGTGGCATGCTTTTCATATGCGCAGTGGTCGAGTCGTGGTATTCAATGTGTCCAGTAACGGTTTACGTGTGTGTTGTCCATCAAGATGATGATGGCCATTTTTGTTCATCAATTATGAGTACGAAGATGACTGATGAGGCCGATGCGGGCTGAAAAGTTCTTGGACAGTGAGGACAGGGCATGAGTTTTGTGGGGGGGGGGGGGGGGGGGAATCTCCTGCAGTCACCTTTCTGTCCATCCTTTTCATAATCTTGTCTTGCTGTTCTGTTTGCTTCACATGTAGCCAGGCCCTTGTGTAGAGCTGCACGCCATGCGTTTCGGTCTTGAAAGGCAGCCTCCCAGTTAGTGTCATTCATCCCAAATTCTTTGAGTGAAGACTTCAAGGTGTCCTTAAAGCGTTTTTTTTTGGTCCGCCTTGGAAGCGTTTCCCATTTTGCAGCGAGTTTTTTTTTTTTTTTTTTGGGGGGGGGGGGGGGGGGGGGGGAGGGAGCCTGTGATTTGGCATGCCGGCCACATGACCGGCCCAACGAATTTGCTGCTGCATCAGCAGATTGTAGATTCTGGGCTTGGTTGCTTTTTCAGGGACTACGGTATCAGGTACTTAGTTTTCTAAGGCAGACTGTTTGAAAGTGGTTTCACTTTCTGGTCTAGCCCTGGTATACAGTCCATATTTCACATGCATACAACAGTGTAGTTAATACAACTGCTTTGTATATTTTAAGATTTGTCTGCAGGGATATGCCACTTCTGTTATAAACATTTTTGTATAGTCTGCCAAAGGCAACGCTAGCCCTAAAGATCCTTGCATTTACCTCGTCATTAAGTGTGACGCTCTGTGAAAGGGTGCTGCTGTGGCCATTCACTGCGATATTGGCTCGATGTATCTTTGTCCTAGGGCTGGTTGATGCATGTCTACAGTTTTATCTTTACTGTTGAAGAGCCCAAAGTTGGTACAGGCATCACTGAATTTGTTAATGTTGTGCTGCATATCCGTCTCTGTGTTGTCATAAAGGGCACAATCGTCGACAAACAGGAGCTCCCTGATTTAGTCTTCGTTTTTTTTTTTCCTTTCAGCTTCCTGAGGTTGAACATCTTTCCGTCCTTGGGGTAATTTATGTCGATTCCAGTGTGATCATTTACAAAAGCATTAGTCAGCATGGCTGAACACACACAAAAAAAAAACAGACTGAACAGTGAAGGTGCAAGCACGCAGCCCTATCTGACTCCGTTTGTGACAGGAAAGGACTCTCAGTTCGCCATCATGAAACTAACGCACCATCTGGATGAACTTGTGTGGGCAACCGAATTTCTCCATAATCCTCCACAGCTCCTCTTGACTGACTATGTCAAACGCTTTCGTGAGATCAGTAAAGGTGGAAAACATGTTCGAAAACTGTTCTTGACATTTCTCTTGCAACTGTCTAGCAGCGAAAATCATATCAACAGTTCCACGATGTTTTCTAAAACCACACTGACTTTCAGGAAGGAGACCTTTGTCCAAATGAGCTGTGAGACGACCCTGAAGAATCCTGGCAAGAATCTTTCTGGCAACTGAAAGCAGTGAGATACCTCGGTGGTTATCACAGGACTGACGGTTTCCTTTACGTTTGTACATGTGAATTATTACAGCGTCCTTAAGATCCTGTGGGATGGTCTCACTCTCCCAGATTCTTTGAAATATCTTGTGTAGCTGTTCAGTCAGTTATCTTATGATGATAAAGTTTAGGTATGTGCCATCTCTACAATTGTAACCTTTAGCATGATGATAAAGTTTAGTCAAGTGTCATCTCTACAATAGTAACCTGTAGCATGGCACGATGATAAAGTTTAGGTATGTGTCATCTCTACAATAGTAACCTGTAGCATGGCACGATGATAAAGTTTAGGAATGTGTCATCTCTACCTTTAGCATGGCATGGTGATAAAGTTTATGTGTCATCTCTACAATAGCGATGGCACGAATGATAGAGTTTTAGGTATGTTGCCATCTCTACAATAGTAACCTGTAGCATGGCATAGTGATAAAGTTTAGGTATGTGTCATCTCTACAATAGTAACCTGTAGCATGGCACGATAATAAAGTTTAGTAGTGCCATCTCTACAATCGGTACCTGTACAGGCATAGTGATATGAAGTTTAGTTAGGTGCCATCTCTACAATAGATAACCTGGAGCAGGGCACGATAATAAAGTTTTAGGTTATGTGCCCTCTCTAACACATGGAACCTGTAGCATGGCATAGTGCTAAACGTTGGTTTATGTGCCATCTCTACAATAGTAACCTGTAGCATGGCATAGTGATAAAGTTTAGTTATGTGCCATCTCTACAATAGTAACCTGTAGCATGGCATAGTGATAAAGTTTAGTTATGTGCCATCTCTACAATAGTAACCTGTAGCATGGCACGATGATAAAGTTTAGTTATGTGCCTTCAATACAATAGTAACATGTAGCATGATACGATGATAAAGTTTAGGTATGTGCCATTTCTACATTTAGCATGGCGATAAAGTTTAGTTATGTGCCATCTCTACAATAGTAACCTGTAGCATGGCACGATGATAAAGTTTAGGTATGTGCCCTCTCTACCTCGCAGGGCATTGCATGGTGATAAAGTTTAGGTATTTGCCATGCGTCTACAATAGTAACCTGTATCAATGGCACGATAAAAGTTTAGTGTATGTGTCATCTCTACAATATTAACTGTAGCATTGGCCCGATAATAAAGTTTTTCTGTGCCATCTCTACAATGTCAACCTGTAGCATAGGCACGAGATAAGTTTAGTTATGTGCCTTCCATACCAGTTAACATGTTCAGGATACGATGAAAAGTTTAGGTATGTGCCATTTTTTTTACATTGCATGGGGCATGGTGTAAAGTTTTCGTTATGTGCTGCTCTACATAGTACCTGTAGCATGACACGATGATAAAGTTTAGGTATGTGCCATCTCTACCTTTAGCATGGCATGGTGATAAAGTTTAGTTATGTGCCATCTCTACAATAGTAACCTGTAGCATGACGATGATAAAGTTTAGGTATGTGCCATCTCTACCTTTAGCATGGCATGGTGATAAAGTTTAGTTAT
>CAJHNH020002291.1:437855-575862 GCA_905116865.2 Candidula unifasciata | reverse complement strand
TCAGCCAATAAACCTTGTCATTTACAACCAGATCTGATTGTGAAGGCAAGTCTGTGCCGAAGATAGAGACCGGGTCGTAATTTACACCCTGAACAGTGACAGGGTTCCTGGATGTTGTTGACAGGTCTCTCCTGACCTGATCTACTTTATAGTGTTCAGTCTGTCTCAAAGCGGGTTACATAGACACGTTTATTGTTATAAATTGCGTGTACCGTTATGTCACTTCGTTCGCTAAACTGGCTGCTGCTATAAAAACAATATTAAAAAAAAGTTCTCTGCCCTCTTTACACTGAAGATTGGCTACACAATCATCATCATGTAGCAGGTCGTTAGCAGAACGTCGCTCTCATCACAGTCTGCTGAAAGAAACTCGGTCTCTTATCAGCTCTACCATCTAATGTACTTTTAAATCGAAGGAATCACGTATATCTTGTGCCCATCTTTGTGTTGGTTGGTCCCTGCCTCTCCTTTATCGTACCATGCCTTCTGCCAGTATTTTTGCTATTCCGTCGTGGCCCTTGATATGGCCAAAACATTTAAGCTTAGTTTAGTTTTTAGCGATAAGAAGTTTCTTGAAATGAAATTGTAGTAGTTTTCCCTAGATTTCCACATTCACATAGCGTTAGGTTGTCAGGACAAGTGAGTGTCCTGCTCTGTGATACTCCTGCTTACAGCAGAGGACACGTCAGAGGTCTGCACTTATCCCGGTGCATACTCGGTCCCCTTAGCTGCGTTGGCCACACCGCAGTAATCACCATCCTCTATCGTGTGGAGGTGCAGTTGAGGTTTTTCCTTCGCTGAGTCTGGAGACCGGAATGGAATTTCCCAAAACACTAAGGTTGGTTGTCCTCAGTGCACCAAAGTATCATCATCATATAGCAGGTCCTTTGCAGAACGTCGCTCTCACCATGGTTTGTTTGGGGGGAAAAAACTCGGTCTCTCGAGAGCACACCCACCTCATGTACTTTCATATTCAAGGAGTCACTTATTTCCTGGCAATATTACGTGCGAATCTCGAATCGCTGTCAGAAAAACCACCAGGACAGATTTTCCCAGTCCGCCGTGGTGTAGGAACCCCAGCACCCGAAGATCATTACAATTGTTAACCGCGTTCTCTAGCCTCGAAGCCATGGTGCCGCTACTGGCAAAGTAAAAGACAATTGTATACCAGAACATTACATTACTTCTGCTATCGGTGCTGTAGTTGATAGTAGATAATTATCTTCATCCTTCTCCTCCTCAACCCATTAAAGCACGTCCTATCAAAGTATGATCCATCAAGACACGACCCACCAAGGCATGACCAATCAAGACATGACCCATCAAGACAAGACCCATCAAGACAAGACCCATCAAGACAAAACCCATCAAGACAAGATCCATCAAGACAAGACCCATCAAGACAAGACCCATCAAGACAAGACCCATCAAGACAAGATCCATCAAGACAAAACCCATCAAGGCATGACTCATCAACCCGCGACCCATCAAGGCATGACTCATCAACCCGCGACCCATCAAGGTATGATCCTTCAAGGCATGACCTACCAAGGCATGATCCATCAAGACACGACCCATTTAGACACGACCCATCTAGACACGACCCATCAAGACACGACCCATCTAGACACGACCCATCAAGACACGACCCATCTAGACACGACCCATCTAGACACGACCCATCAAGGCATGACTCATCAACACGTGAGTGGCGCGGTGATTTATGTCACAGGCGTGAGGGGAAGTTAAGTCCAACATGATGTGTATAAGGAGATACTCCGTACGTCACTCGGGCGCCAGTCCTTAACTATCCTGGTTGTACGGAACCTCACGCAAGACCCCTACAGCACGTCCTCGTCGTGCGCCACGGATAATGTCTCAAATGAGCATTAACAGAGCTGTCAGGGGATCTCGGAGTTCGGCGGCCCCCAGAGGTGATGTGTCCTTGTGGCTCTCATCAGCCCGCCCCCAAACGCTTGGGTGAAAAATGTTATCAAAACTCATTAGGAACATGAGTAGGTTTGCCAAAAACGTACAGCCAAAATTACAACCCTTGGTTAAAAGACCTGCGGAGTAAAGAGAACACTGTTCACTGCACATCCTCTGTTAACCCCCAGTGTCGTCGTCACCGCGCTGAGGTACACCACAACAGCAAACCATCCATAGGCTGGCCATCATGTACATCCTCGGTTAACCCCAGTGTCGTCGTCACCGCGCTGAGGTACACCACAACAGCAACCATCCATAGGCTGGCCATCCTTGTACATCCTCGGTTAACCCCCAGTGTCGTCGTCACCGCGCTGAGGTACACCACAACAGCAACCATCCATAGGCTGGCCATTCATGTACATCCTCGGTTAACCCTCAGTGTCGTCGACACCGCGCTGAGGTACACCACAACAGCAACCATCCTAATTGTCCGACAAAACTAGATCATACGGATCAAAATCTGACCATCAAAATTTGTATTGAACTGAAAAAGACCGAATGTCCACACCCAAAGACCCCACTCGCCCGAGTGTTGGGACAAAACTGATAACGATATGCCTGATGCAGGATGTAAAATTCTGTCGGGCTAACGGCTCGTCAAAGAAATCTAACGTGCGAAGAAAAAAAAAAAGAATGTACCTATCTGTGTGGTCACAAAAGTCCAAAACCCACGGGCTGCTCCCCGCTGACTTCCAGAGGGCGGGAGGCCTGATACGGTTGTGAGGTTAAGCAGGCATGTGCAGGACGTGACGATTCCTTGGGTGAGCCCAGAACCAGAGCGCCATGTGCCGGCTCTGCATGCATGGAAGCCTCCTTGGATGGCGGGGAATGCCCATGATCTGCCCCTGCCTTCCCTTGAGGGCTAACTGTTCCACAGGGGGTTGCCCCAAAGGGGTACTCCGAAGGCAATACCTGCGGAGAAGACAAAGTGGACACCACACAAATCAGGCAACGTCTCGACCCACACAAAACAATGGCCACAGTCAACCTAGAAATAGGCCTGACGTCTTCCTTCGAAGTCGGAGTACAGCTGCCCATGAGGCAGGGAAATGAAAAACGGTTGTACACGCAAAAATCAGGTCCAGGTGAAAGATAAAAGTCCAAGCGGACGATTAACCGGGACCTTCCACTGGAATTCACAGCCGGTGATCGATAAAAAAAAAAAAATCAACACGTGACCTATCAAGGCACGACCCACTAAGGCACGACCCACCAAGGCATGATCCATCAAGACAAGACCCACCAAGGCATGATTCATCAAGACACGACCCACCAAGGCATGATCCATCAAGACACGACCCATCAAGACACGACCCATCAAGGCATGACTCATCAACACGCGACCCATCAAGGCATGACTCATCAACACGCGACCTATCAAGGCATGACTCATCAACACGCGACCTATCAAGACACGACCCACTAAGGCACGACCCACTAAGGCATGATCCACCAAGACACGACCCACCAAGGCAGGACCAATCAAGGTATGACCCACTAAGCCACGACCCATCAAGGTATGATCCATCACACCACGACCCACCAAGGCATGACCAATCAAGACGAGACCCATCAAGACACGACCCACCAAGGCATGACCAATCAAGACGAGACCCATCAAGACAAGACCCATCAAGGCACGACCCCCTAAGGCAAGACTCACCAAGGTTCGACCCAGTTAGACACGACTTATCAATGTTCGACATATCAACAGCCAACCCAGTGGACCATGACCCATCAAGATACGACCCATTAAGGCTTGATCAACAAAGTCACGACTCATCAATGCACGACCCATTAAGGACCGACCCATCAAGGCAGAATTCCTTAATACCTCAAGATTCGAAAGTCACCCCCCCCCCCCCCCCCCCCCCCCCCCCCCCCCCCCCCACCCCCCCCCCCCCCCCCCCCCCCCCCCCCCCCCCCCCCCCCCCCCCCCCCCCCCCCCCCCATAGAGCCACCAGTCCCTGGGCACACAAAAAGCCAGAGATTTATTGGACTACCAAAGTGTGATCAGTGTGTTTATGGCTTTGTTTCGCAGTCCTGCAGATATTCGGCTGATGTGAGTGTCTGTCCAACAACCATATAAATAACCTACCAATCAAATAACTTTCTTAAATAGTTGTGCATTCTAGACAAAGCATTAAGGTCTACTGTGTTCGTAAATTGTTGCTGTGCTTGTTATTCGACCTGTTCTTCGATAATATAAATTTATATAACTTATGGTGCTATTTCAATGGTTTGAAATTAATTATGTCAGTATTCCAAAGTTGTGGATTTCAAGCTGTACGAAAGACATGGCCAATAAGCCACCTTTGGGGTGGGGGGGGGGGGGGTGCCTAGTTGATCATGTTTTTAAGGCACTCGTTTCCATAACGAGGCGCACACGCCGTCCGAAGGTGACAGTTTCGATTCACGGCACGGTAACTATAGTTTTCGATTTTTTTATGTTGTCTAGTGTGTTCTTCTATCTTTCTACTTCATTCTATGAGTGCCGATCAACACATTTTCTTTTCTTTTTTTTTTTTTTAAATGCCCTGCAACCAGCTGGCTGCACTGCATTTGCATACAAACATTCAGCGGAAAGGGTCAACGTGGGAGTTTCGGTATTTTTAATTCGTACTGTGTGTTTGGTTGTTAATTTTGTTTGATACTCGCCCTTAAAGTCAATATTCACCTTCTTTCGACGTGGCCGGCAAGTCATCAAACGTAAGGAAGGGGTGGAGGGGGGGGGGAGGAGGATGATTGGCTGGTTCTAAGTGCTGAAGTTACAGAATGGCTGTCCACTCGGGCAAAATGTCCGGTCTTTATTGAGAAATGTCACCTAAACATCGTTATAGTTAATCGGCACATCTTTTCATTTGATGACGATGTGCTTGGACACGGAACTTTAAAAACAGAACAAAACAAAAGAATACTGCATAACTTGTATTTCAAGAAACAAAACGAGTGCAAGTAAATGGTCTGGAAATGCTAATCAGAGTTGCCACTTTAAATGTTTTACATCCAGATTTAGATGTTTTTCTTGCATTTAGATGTCGCTTTTGACTTTTAGATGGTAGATGTTTTTCTAGATGTTTCTCATTTGGAGTGAATTTATCAAATCTAACCTAATAAAACAGGATGAAATTTGACCTCTTAAATGCACAGTATATGAACAATCTGCAAATCACCGCAGGCAGGATAGTTTTTCTGACTGACTCACTGTCAGCTATACAGGCACTTGAGTCCAAACCTACCCACAGCACACTACAAAGTCTAACACAGGAACTTGCTATGTTGTCAAATAAGGCAGAAATTCACTTGCAGTGGATTCCGTCTCACTGTGGCATCAAAGGCAATGAAAGCGCAGATGCTTTAGCCAAGGAAGGCAGTAACAAACTACAGACCTACTAGCTACTATCTTTTCCAGAAGTCAAAACTCTCATTAAGAGAAAATCAGAAACAGATTGGAAAAACAACACTGGTTATAACTACGGAAAAGATTTTCTGAAACACTTGAACAGAACAGACCAAGTCACAGTTTTTCGCTTACGCACTGGACACTGCAGACTCAATAAACACTAACATAAATTAGTTATGAGCCAAACAGCTCTCTGCCGGTGCCTTCGTGCTGAACAGACTCCAGAACATGTCCTGCAAAACTGTCCTCTCCTGGCGGAGCTGCGGAGCGACATATGGCAACACCCAGTAGAACTGACAACTAAGCTTTGGGGAAACCTAAGAGACCTAGAAAAGACATCCCAGTTTATGACCCACAGTGGATTATGCGCATGACCAGAGATCGCTGAAGAAGAAGAAGACCTCTTAAATGCTGAATTGACAATAAAATTTTGCTTGATAAGAGTAGGAACAGGCTGTTCCACTTATCAGCTTCCTGATTGGGTATTAAAAGAATCTGGAACAGCTAAAACATACCAGAATAATTTTGGATCTGAAGCTTCAACTTCATCATCCAAGCTAAGTTTATCCTGTGGATCTTGTAAGGCGGACTTCAGTAAAGATGAGGACATGATTCTATAGGGTAAAACATTTCAAATGCTATGTAATTTGTGACTCTTTCCATTTGGATTTTTTTCTAGATGTTTTTCACGCAAATTTAGATGTTTTTAAATATTCTTTGACTCCTTTCTGAATGTTTTTTGTCAAAGAAAAATGGCAACACTGATTCTAATGCATCACTAGGACATCAATCACCAGATGAAACATTGCCTGATGTGACAAGGGAAGGTCAAGCGGCGTCCGTGGCTTAGACGTTGTGAGTCCGACTCGTAGTTTCAACGTACCGCGATGGAAACCCACTGCTGGCTGCGTGGATTTTTATCATGGTATGGGGCGTGGCAGGTCAACCCAGTCTAAAATAGGTACCAGGATGTTTGTCCTGGGGAAGTTAAGACAGCCATAATGCTAACCCCATTACCCACCTACTGCCCATTGGTGAATAAAAATATGGGTGCTCTTCCCATATGCCCGATGCGCCTAAAGGCGTGAAAGGGGACTGACTGACTGACTTTCCCCACCAGGACATCACACAAGCTACAAACACCCGATGACACAAAGTGCCACCATGTGGATGAGGATCGCCGTGGAGAGGTCCCAGAAACCACGTTCAGACATTTGGCCAGATGAATGGCCTGCCTATATTGCGGCCCCTGACAGAAGCCAGAGTAGGGCTTCAAATGACAAAAAATTTCGTCCTGAAAAGAACGAAATTGAAAATGTTATTAAGCAATAGCAATGGAAAGGGGATCTTGACTCTCACTTTTATAGCGAAAGGTGATGGAAGGTAACTCTTCTTGCAAACAATGGTGCTGTCTTTTCTTTTTAATTATTCAAAAGGTAGATTTATTTGTCAAATTTTATTTATATATTTATGTAGCCTACCGTAAATTTACGTCTCCACGAAAAGTAAATCTATGTTCCAATGTCAAAGCAATAATAAGTATAGTGGGCAATAAAGTAAGTATAGTCATAAAATATATAAGTATATATTTTACTGAGAATAATTTGATGAGAAGTATCCAAACACCAATTGGACTCAGGTTTTCACTGACGGCTCTGCTATCGATTAGGTCAGAAAGGGGGGTTTGTGGAATATACATTAAACCCCCTAGCAGTAGAGCAGAAACTCTCTCTCTACCAGCAGGTGACATCTGCACTAACTTCAGAGCTGAGGCAACTGCCCTTCTTTTTGCAGTCCAACATCTCATCACTCAAGAACACAGAGGGCACAAAATTATTATACTTAGTGACTCATTGTCTGTTCTCCAAGCACTATCAAGCAAAAAAGACAAACTAATTGCAGATCTAAGGACCAACATTGGCTTACTCTCCAAGGAAGCAGAACTGGTCTTGCAGTGGATACCAGCAAATTGTGGTATTCAAGGAAATGAGAGAGCAGATGAGTTTGCAAAAGCTGGGAGTAATCTTCCACAACCCCATCCACCACACAGCTACAAGGAAACCAAAACAGCGCTAAAGCAGTCTTTCAAGCGGGAGTGGAGAAGGCAGAATGGCGATTACAGACCAGAGAGTGACAGCATGAACAAACTCAACAGGAAAGAACAAACAACAATTTTTAGACTTCGGACTGGACACTGTGGTCTTCGAGCACACATGTACAGGCTAGGCATAAAAGAATCTGCTGCCTGTGATTGTGGAGCAGAAAGACAGACCCCTGAGCACATACTGCAGTACTGCCCTTACCTCTCCCAGCAAAGACTGCAGATCTGGCCCAAGGGAGCCACATTGCGAGAGAAGCTATGGGGGACCGGTGGCAACCTTAAACGCACAATCCTATTTATGACCCAGACAGGACTCAATGTTTAGCATGACTGATGTCGAGCGCAGAAGAAGAAGAAGAAGACTGAGAATAATTATGAGAAGAATAAGAAACAAAATTAAACCAGAAATTAGCGATGCGCAATGTGGATTTGTAAAAGGAAAAGGTACAAACAATGCCATATACATCCTAAGGCCATTGTCAGAAAGAGCTATAGAAGTAAAGACTGATTTGTACATATGCTTCATAGACTATACAAAAGCATTTGACTGTGTGAAGCCTGAAGAAGTAATCAAACTGTTAGAAAAATAAAACATTGATGGGAAAGATCTACGAATAATAAAGAATATGTATTGGGAGCAAACAGCAGCTATGAGAATTAACAACTGTTTGGGTACATTTCAAAGCATAAAGAGGGGCGTACGACAAGGATGTGTACTGTCACCTGATTTGTTTTCAATATACAGTGAATATATAATGAGATCTTTAATTGGTATGCCCGGAATTGTGGTTGGTGGGCACAATCTAAACAATTTACATAATGCTGATGACACAGTCTTGATAGCAAAAACTCAGAAAGTACTACAGGAAATGATAGACTTTGTGGTGTTAGAAAGTGGAAGAATGGGCCTCAGTTTGAATAATGAGAAGACAGAAGTAATGGTGGTATCAAAGAAACGAATTATTCCTAAGTGTGTAATAAAAGTTAATGGTGTTTTTTTAAAACAAGTACAGAAATTTAAGTATCTGGGCACATCGATAACATCAGATGGAAGATGCATAACTGAAATAAGAAACAGAATGGGACAGGCAAAAACTGCATTTTATAAAATGAAAAACATCTTGTGCAATATATCCTTGTCATTGACAGTTAGAAAAAGAATTCTTTCTTGCTACACACATCCAGTTTTAACATATGGATGTGAATCCTGGACAATCGGTAGGCAGGCCAAACAATTTCAGGAGGCCTCAGAGATGTGGTTTTACAGAAGAATGCTTAGAATACCTTGGACAGCCAAAAAGAGCAACCAAGAGGTTTTGAAAGAGGCGGGAGCCCGAAGACAACTTATCACAGACATCAGAAGGAGACAGTCATCATTTTTCGGTTATGTTATGAGAAGAGGGAAAATAGAACATGTTGTGACCACTGGAAAGATCTGTGGAAGGAGAAATAGAGGAAGACAACGAGAAAAGATGCTTGACAGTCTTTTTGCATGGCATGGAGGTGTGTCGGCACACGAACTGATACATGCTGCAGGAGATCGCAGATTATGGAGAGGCATGATCGCCCACGCCAATCGGCAAGGCACCTGATGATGATGATGAGTCAAGGACCTGTTTCTACGCCTTTAGGCGTATATGAATCAATCCTTGTGGGGTGCAATTTTTAGGTGTTTTTTTCAAGCAACACCCTGGCTCTTGCCAGGGTCCGCAATATAGCCCGGCTATAAATATGGTCTAATGGCTGAACGCGGTTTCCGGGACCTCTCCACGGGTGATCCTCATCCACTTGATGGCACTTTCTGTCATCGGGTGTTTATCGCTTGTGTGATGACCTAGTGGGGTAAAATGTACTACTACTAATTCTTTGGACCAATCGGCACAATTTTGGTTTAGAATTTTTTTTTAAATTTTAATATTTGGCTAGTGCATATCAGTTTTTATAGACTAATCGGCACAAAATGGTGAATGTGGTCACCATCACCCCGGCCGCCTTTACTTTCGAGGACTGCACCGGGTCCCACTCAAGGCTGTGTACCAAGGTCATTTTCTTAAAAAGTCCAGCTCCGCCAGGGAGCGAACCAACGACCTTCCAATCCGCGGTGAGCGTGTAGCCACTTCGCCACGGCGACTCCCTAAAGTGGTTAATATGCAATTAAAATATTTTTGCAGTGACTTCCAAGACCGATTTGCGTGGGAAATGTTGTTGTTAAAGAACGGGTAGGCAAAATTCGGGGCAAAACTCTAATGGAGCATAGGCTCTCAGGCAACTCGCGATAAGTCGTTATATCCTTTGCAATTGCATGCCAGCCATCTCATGACCTTCTCATCTCTTATTAACTTTACTTTCTATATCCCTTCTCCATGTGTGTGTGTGTGTATGTGTGTGTGTGTTTGTGTGTGTGAGTGTGTGTGTGTATGTGTGTGAGTGTGTAGTTGTTGTAGGTGTTAGTGATGGTGGGTTTTTCTTTCTGTTATTATTTCTATTAGGGCTTTACAGAATAGTTATCTTCACTATTCGGCCGAATACCAATAGCGGGACCAACTATTAGGCCGAATACAAATAGTGTATAGTGTATAAAATATATCTTAACATATTTTTAAAACACATTCATAATGTCAAATGTACGCTGAACCTTTACTTCACATAAAGTAGCACAGAATAGTCATCATCTTCTTTAGCATTCTGAGCCCTTGAGGTTTACTGTTGCAGATATCACTCGTTTCCATTCATCTCTCTGGCTGGCCTTCACTTCACAATTTGTGACACCAGTTGTTTGCAGGTCTGGCTGGACATTATCTCTCGAACTTCTTTTTTTTTTTTTGTCTGCCTCGTGGTCTACGCCCATTCCTCTCTCAGGTGTATACAGTTTTTACTTCTCTGTCATCTGACGTTCTTTCAGTTTGTCCCAACCATTTTAGTCTGTTAGCTCTCATGATGAAAGTGATCAATGGTGATTTGAACAGATTATGTGTTACGTTGTTGCTTCTCACTCTCCATTCCCCGCTGTTAGCATCTTTGATGGGTCCAAAGATTGGTCGTAAGACTGTTTTCGAAAACCTGTAATAGGGTCGCATCTTTTGTATTTGTGCTGCAAGTTTCAGAGCCATATAAAACGATTGGTCTTATGAACGTTTTATATATTTTGATCTTGGTGTTGCGAGACAGACACTTTGACTTTAGCAGATGTTGAAGGGCTTAGTATACTTTTTTTTTCTAGATTGTATTCTAGATTGTATTTCTTCTCTCAGCATGTTGGAGCAGTTGAAGATTGCACCCAAGTACTTATGTTTCTGTTCGTTTGATTTTCATATTATCGACTTGGATGTGGCCGGAGTTTATATTTTTTCCAAGTCTAGTTAGTATTCGTACAGAATAGTAAACATTTAAAAACATTTTATGTTTTGCATCCTTCAGTCAGTCTGTGGTAACTAATAACTAGGAATGAAAGAATCCTAAGTATTATAACAAGTAACTAAACTTGGAAAGTGTCACTGACAGCTTAGTTAATGCAGGAAAACTGCATTAGCTTTCAACAAAACCAACCGTTTCATGTTGTCAGCATTAGGGCCGTGTATGCAGAAGCGGGTGTAAGGTAACTACTATTCGTATTCGGTCCGACCGCTACTATTCGGCCGAATACCGAATAGTCAATTGATCCATTATTCGGCCCCGAAGCGAATATTCGGTACAGCCCTAATTTCTATACACGTAAAATTGTGACAACAGAGGTGAAATGCCTTAGAAGAGCTGCAGGAGTTTCAAGGAAAGACAGAACACGAAATCAGGAAATCAGACGAATGCTAGGAATAAAGCCAGTCTTACAGGTCATCAAAGAACAACAAATGAAGTGGTTTGGACTCCTAACAAGAATGCCCTGGTACTATCTGCCACAGCAAGCCACACTAAAACGTTACAACGGGTATAGAGCGAGTGGAAGACCTCGGAAAATATGGAGTGATGGCATTAAGAACAGCCTTACAGAAATGAACATCAGTCTCAACAGTGCTCTTGACAGAGTTCATCAACGAACATTACATCTTTCCCCGACACTCTGATAAGGTACAAGGTGGAAGAGAAGAAAAGAAGAAGAAAGATTATTTCTAAAACTCTATGAGTTCCAGTGCAAAGATATCCAACATGTGTCTTGTCTAACGCCAGTGTCTTTCCTTTACTTCAAGATTCACTGAAATGCATTAGTTATCTCCCAAAGCTGAATATGTGTGATTATATATATCACACACTTTAATTCCCTCTGTTGTGGACACGCGCCATGAATGTTTGTAGTTTTGTTAGTAACTGTTTTTTTTTTTCCTCCGTGTTTCCGCTCCAGACAGCAGCACTGATATGATTTAATTTTAGAAAAAAAAAAATTAATAATAATAATAATCTAGCTTACCGCTGGGTCTAAACACACACTCCCTGTAGAAGACGATGTGTTTCTGAAGCGCCAGAGTAGGCGCTGACTGAGAATACGATATGCAATCATACAAAACATGTTGACTGTTGCACACGCGCAACATCCTGACACTCACTGTGCGTTGATTTGCACTTACAGAGAAAAAAAAAATTAAAATTCAAATCAGTACTTTTGTAAGGAGCGGAAACATGGAGAAAAACTAAGGCAATTACTAATAAAATACAGACATTCATTATCTGCTGCCTGGGCAGAATAGAGGGAGTTAAATGATATGATAGAATCACTAATGTAGAGCTTTGGGAGATAATCAAGCAAACTTCAGTGGCCCAAGAGGTGCAGAAAAGACGTTGGCGCTGGATAGGACACACATTAGGGGGAGAAAAACAGAGAACAATATTACTAGAATTTCTTTGCATGGAACCCACAGGGGCATAGGAATGTAATGAAGGCCAAAAAACACATGGAGAAGGGAGCTAGGGAATGAAGTTAGAAAGATGGGGAAGACATAGGGAGAGCTGCATGCTACAGCAAAAGATAGAACTACTTGGCGTGAGTTGATTGAGGGCCTGTGCTCCATTGGGGGCTAGAAAGGCAGAAGAAGAAGAAAAACTATACACCCAACATGTAAAAAGTCGTGGGAAAGGGACTTTTACTTAAATATACTTGCAAATAAGACAGATATAAATAAGAACAAGACAAATAAGAGAGACCCACACACACACACAAAGACAACAAAAGCCCATAATGAGAGTCAAACTTAACAAACATAAATATAGCGCGCGCGCGCACACACACACACACACACACACACACACACACACACACACACAAGCACGAAACAAAACAAAAATTAGGATTAAGAAACCCGTAGTGTCATTCATACCCGAGGCAGTTATTTTGGCAATTTAAAAAAAAAACATTAAATGGGAACTAACTAACGGACCGGGACAGATCGTCAAGCGCGCATTGGGGGATAATCAATATAAACATGGCTACACAATGTTTCAAAGGTAAGTCATGCATGTTTTATCTAAGCGTATGGGACATGATAAGGAAATGGTGGCCAAGTGAATAGTAGGTACATCAGGCTCTGTTGCAAGAGGTCTGGGTTCTTCTCTTCTGGCTTATATTTAAAGGAAATTATTGTGCGGTGTGTGTGTGGGTGTGGTGTGGTGTGGGGGGGGGGCGGCTTACATTGGATAACAGTACTATAAAACATAAAATGCTTGTACCAACCAGCCTCTTTCTTCGTCTGTCTTCTGTATGTCACAACTCCCAGTTAGTAAACAGTAGCAATGTGAAATTTACACATTCTTTTACGACTGCGATTGATAGATCTACTGTGCTATTTTCAACAAGTTTTCTACTTCCTGCTGCACATGATCCACAATCACTAACCAGTACCCTTCACTGTAATTGTTTTCTTTTTTTTTTTTGCGTACCAACATTTCACTGTTATCTCTCGTCAAACTTGATGACTGGACACTAATTATTTTTGTAGTGGGAGGGGAGATAGCATGGTGGCTAGACCAGTATTTCCCACGTGGGCGCTACCACCCCTCTGGGGGGCCCTGGGGTGGTCAATGGGGCTGTAACTCTATTTGTCAAATTTGAAGAAGCTGTAGACTGGTCAAGGGAACGGTACCCGCCACAGGTGCAGCCCTATATGCCCAATACAGGCGCGGAGAAAGAGCCCTTAAACCAGTAAATGCATTGTTGGATGACAACGTCCTGTAAAGGATATGCTGCAAATGTTACTGACACTTTTATTTTTACCATAAGTATTTGTTGCTGTCTACTCAGGTGCTGGGTGTCGCTGTTGCAGGGCGGCAAGACGCGCGCTGCGGATCGGAAGGTCGTGCGTTCGCTCCCTGGCGGAGCCGGATTTTTTTTTCAAAAATGACCTAGGCTCCCAGGTCGACCCAGCCTTGAGTGGGTACCGGGTGCAGTCGCGGGAAGTAGAGGCGGCCGGCGTGATGCTGACCAAATCACCCATCCTGTGCCATTGGTCTATAAAATATAGGTCTAGCCCTATATGCCTAAAAGCGTGGAAAATGGTCCTTTGCTTTTTTTTTTAACTTTACTTACTCCGGGGCTAGAAAGCCTTGCACGCAGGACATACAAATCACTTCGAAATCATTTCGTTGGGCTCGACCATGGCAACCGCAACTAAATCGGGGAGGGCGGGGGTGGGGAGGTGGTCTCGAGGTAAGGAATCCGCCTCAGTGCTGAAGGTCCCAGGTTCAAACCTCGGTGAGGGCTGGGATTTTTTCACGTGGACTTCTATTAATTTCCCCTAGTCTCTGTGTAGTAAGACCGAACGGCCGTGTGTATTGTGTTGCGCACGTTTAAAAAAAAAAATCATTTAGCAGTTGAAAATCGAAAAAGAGTAATCTAACGGCGCTGCCCGGGCAAAATCTGGAGTTAAAAATCTACCCAAAGTATTTCAGGATTCTCGCCGGGGCAACAGAGTTTGTACACTGCGCGGAGAGTCTTCAGGTTCATGCTTGAGTTAGAAGTAGCAGTGGGCATTTATGTGTTACACCTTGTGCCATGATGCTGATCCGCAGAACAATCATAAACATAAACCTTAGACCAACTGTAGGTGGCTAAATGTTTAGTTGACAATATTAACAGTAAATGACGTTTTAAATATCCTAAGTTAGTTAACATTCTGAGTGGACGTAAATGTGTGTTATTGTTTGTTGATGATCCGGCGACAGGACCAGCAAGTCGGCAGGGAATTTAGCTGGGGGGGGGGGGGGGAGAAGATTCCCCACCCCTGTTTTAACTTATTCTTACGCGTTCCTTGGGGGCTGTGTGGTCTCAAGGCATGGTTCTGCATCAAGTGCTAGAGGTTCCGGGTTCAATTCTCGGTAAGGTTGGGATTTTTTTTTTTACTTGGACAAGGACTTCTAATAGTTCCCCCTGGTCTCTGGGTAGTGAGATCAGATGCCCGTGTGCATTGTTGCGCACGTAGAAAATCCCTCGGCAGTTGGAAATCGAAAAGAGTAGCCTAACGGCGCTGCCCGGACAAGCTTTTGAGTTAAAAACATACCCAAAGTGTTCAGGATCCTCACCGGTGCTACAGAGCCTGTGCACTGTGCTGAGCTTCTTTGGACTAGACTTGAATTACAAGAAAAATTGAGCGCTTATGAGTTAATACCCGTGTGTCATGAGGTTGATCTGTTGTTCAAACCTCAAACCTCTGTTCTTTCTTCTTATTCTTCCTCTTCTTTCTCTTGTCTCCCTTCAGCTACTTCATCGAAGTGTTAGGAGCCATATAAGGGTCTTCTGTGTTCTCTTTCGAATGCTTTGTATAAGTTTGTCTTAGGCTTTTTTTAAGGTTTCTTTTGATGCCGTCGTTCCATATTTTGAGGGGTCTTCTGTCTATGCTCGTTATATTTCTTCAGCGTTACACTTTTCAGCAGATAGCAGAAGAGCATTCCTGTCAGATGGCCAAACCATCTCGTCTGTTGCTCTTTAAGGAACTGTGTGAGTGGTTTTAATCATTTTTTTTTTCCGATTTTTTCATTTTTTTTTTCTAATTGTATCCCTTCTAAAACACCTCATCTCTGTTATTATGATTTTACGCCCATTAGTTATAGTGATGGTCCACGTATACTGTTAGCATATAAAGTAAATAGTTTAGCATATAAAGTAAATAGTAAAGATCCCCTTTCACGCCTTTAGGCGTATCGGGTATATGAGAAGAGCGCTCATACTTTTACAGACCATCGGCACTAGGTGGGTAATGTGGTCAGCATTATGCCGGCTGCCTTTACTTCCCCAAAAATGCCTACGCTAGCCAGCAAGGCACGTGATGATGTTGTTGCTGATTTCTCTATTCTTTCCTTTGATATGAAATTAACCCTAGACATTTAAATTCACTTATTTAGCTAGCAACCTTGAAATAGGCTACACCCCATGAATTACAATGTGCGGGCAGGGTTACACAAGTAGGACGTCAATCAACGAATAGACAGTCCCTTATGTGATTTACAAAAGACACTACATTATCAATTGTAACCAGGAAGCTTTGAACATGATATATATATATATATATATATATATATATATATATATATATATATATATATATATATATATATATATATATATATATATATATATATATATATAGGGTCTTCTGTGTTCTCTTTGGAGTGCTTTGCATGTTTGTCTTGTTTTTTTAAAGACTTTTCTTGATGCCGTCGTTCCATTATTTGAGTGGTCTTCTAAGTGCACTATGCTCGTTATATTTCTTCAGAAGAAGAAGAAGAAGAAGAAGAAGAAGAAGAAGAAGAAGAAGAAGAAGAAGAAGAAGAAGAAGAAGAAGAAGAAGAAGAAGAAGAAGAAGAAGAAGAAGAAGAAGAAGAAGAAGAAGAAAAGAAGAAGAAGAAGAACCTTTGGAGTTAACAAAGCAGGACGAGAAAGGGATCATGTTGCATGGGCATCACATGTCTCTACGATCTGCACCACTGGGTGGTGAAGTGCTGCATGACAAGGCAGATGTGGTCAAGGACCTTTGGGAACAAGCAACGGAATCAATAGAGAAACAAGATTATTATGGCCTGGAGAGAATGAGGCACCTTAGTGTAGCCAGAGGGCTGCCCGGCTCCCTCCACTCAGCGGAAAGGCAAGACGGACATATAATTTTGTGATTGTGACCGGTACCATCAGTATTGGAACTCTGCGCTGGCTGCTGAAGATGAGGGCGGAGCGCAAATGGGAATGTCCATAGTGCTAAGATGTCAATTCTTGACTCAACTCAACTCAGCTCAACACATGTCTTTAGGATTTTCTCCTTGCTAAGTGCTCCAAAGAAGAGGCACTTTGTTCCTGCCCAGAATTGGTATCGCGATGGGCTATGATTCGCATATCTTCCTACAGCACGGTGGAAAGCTATAGTCTTGAGTGTGGCGGAAGGGTACCAACACAACGATTATCATTATTATCATCATCGGAAGTCGCCGTGGCAGAGCGGTTAGATGCTCGCCGCGGATGGGTAGGTCGTGGGTTCGTCCCTGGCGGAACAGGACTTTTTGGAAAAATTACGTTGGCTACCAGGTCGACCCAGCCTTGAGTGGGTACGGGGTGAAGTACTAGGAAGTAAAGACGGTCGGTATGATGCTGACCACATCACCTATCTTGTGCCGATTGGTCTATAAAAATATAGATCTAGCCCTATTTGCTCCATAGGCCTAATGGCGTGGAAAAGGGTCCTTTACTTTTTACTTATAATCATCATCATTATTGCTATTGTTACTGTTAATATTCACATGACAATAATGATGTTATATTGCAAATCCTACTCTTTGACAAGAGTACACTTTTCTACTGACCCACACTCCCCAAACCATAAAAAAAGAGGAGAAAATTGTAGTTTAAAAAAAAAATAAAATAATAACGACTCTCTTCTGACACATATGACAAACCAACTTGCATTCTTCGAGCAGGTCACTATACATATATCTACACAATCTATACACACACACGCCCCGGGTTCTGTAAGCACACAGCGGAAAAACGCCGTCTCCAACAATGATGTATAGCTAGGAACGTTTCCCAGAGGCAGGAACAGTTCAGTCGACTGCAAGAGATTCCAGATCCAGCGGATGCTACAAGGAAACATCCCGGCCTGTCAACAGACGGTGTGCGCATGTCAGCTGGCACTTGTTGCGCAGCAGAAGGGAACTGAAGAGCACAGCACTCGGAGATAAATCTTGTTGCTGCATTCCGGAGCTCTTTGATGTTTCGGGTTGCCACAAGTTAAACATGAGAACTGTTTCAATTGTGCTCTCGTGTAGTTGCTAGAGTTCAAAGTGTAGGGTTTACCGTTTGACTCTTGGGCTGCGGTCGTCTGGCGTCGTTGTTGCAAGTCCGGTGCGTTTACTAAATGATATATATTTCTGCAGCACTCTGTATCTTTTTCACTAATGTAGGTATTCTAGTGCAACATTTAAAGATATGTAATTGTACCCCACCAGGACATCACACAAGCAGTTAACACCCAGTGACACAAAGTGCCACCATGCTGATAATGATCACCCGCGGAGAGGTCCCGAAAACCCCGTTCAGCTCTTATGCCATATTTCTAGCCCGGCTATATTTAGGGTCCCCGGCAAAAGCCAGGGTAAGGCTTCAAAAAAGCTAAAATTGCATCCCACATAGGGATTTCTAGATTGCTATATTGCAATATATAAATTTCTCTACGACTTTATAAGCCAGTACTTCTTCTTCTATGCTCGCCATTAACAGGGTGGTTAACACTTTGTTTTGTGAATTACAGCTTGGCTGCGATATCATGTCCTTTTTCACAACACTTCCGATTTCAGTCAACATATTAGTCGTCCTTTACGATCTACGTGGGTCTATGTTTCCTCCTAAATGCAGCCAGATAACCTACATTTAGAACTTCCTTGACTGAACTGGTCAGCTTTGTTTGAGAGCTGTGATGTAATTGATTTGTGGCTTTAGATTAAGCAATTGCGTTCACATTGGTGGATGAACTAACTGTTTCGACGACCCCCTAGCCCATCCCCACCACTACCCCGAAAAAAGCTGTACAGTAATTATAAATATTGTGTTGAACCCTATCTTGAAGTTCTCTTTTCATGTATTTGTACATACATTTTACATTGTGTCAAATATATTATTATAATATTTTTTGCCCCTCAGCACATTATTATTATTAGTATATTATCACTGTTGCGCCCTTGAACAAGGCTTAGGTTCATTTGCCGTATTTTTAATATTTAAATACAGGTAAGGACCCCCCCCCCCCCCCACACAACCACCCACACACACCACCCCCCCCCCCCCCCATTAAACCACTAAATTTGTGTATGTTGGGCGCCGCTGTATGAAAACCCATCGCTGGATACAAACATGGATACCCACGTATACAGTAAATATAAACATAAGTGTGTACTCACGTTGAGGGCGAAAGCGAAGTAATCCAAAGCTGATAGTTCAAGCACCAAGAAATTATAGTTTCTACGGCAGATGGAGCACGACAGCAATGGAGCCTAAAGCAATGGAGTGCCCAAGTAACGCGGTGACACCTTTTGTAAAAGAAAAGAAAAGCCAGTAGGTAACGCAGGTTATAGAGATGCTCTTGGCTGAGATACAAGACACTGTGTTAGTCTTTTTATTAGTCACATGCGAAAAAGGGAGAACGTCATGACAACTGACTGACTGACTGACTGACTTTCTACTTCACCAGGACATCACACAAGCGATAAACACCCGATGGCACAATGTGCCACCATGTGGGTGAGGATCACCGTGGAGAGGTCCCAGAAACCGCGTTCAGCCTTTAGGCCATATTTATGACCAGGCTGTATTGCAGCCCCTGGCAAGAGCCAGAGTAGGGCTTAAAATAACGAAAAATTTCATCCTGAAAAGGACGGAAAGTTAAACTCATAGATAATCACGACAACGGGTTAGTTGGAGGGGATGAGGGGGACAATCATGCAGGTAATCATGACAACGGGTTAGTTGGAGAGGATGAGGGAGACAATCATACAGGTAATCATCGTCATGAATCAGTTTTGTTGTTATTCGCGTGGGGAAGAACAATTTGCTATCCAGTGCATGCTGGCTGGCACTGGCTATTGTCATGCCATGAAGGCGTAAAGTGTCTTTAATGTTGTCTATCCATGTTTCGTGGCCGTCCTCTTGCTCTTGTGGCTGATCTTCTGAGATAAAGTGCCTGTGATGGTATTTGATGCTGCTGCATTCTGACGAGATGGCCAAACCATTAGGAGATCAAAATGTAACACGCTGAACAGTTTGGCATCACAGGATGGGCCAACATGTGTGTCATAAATGACTGGGGGGTGTTGGGTGGGGGGGGGGTGTTGGGTGTGGGGGTGGGGGCTGATAGAAGGCTATGGACCGACTGGACTTCCAACGCAATAGAGTATGGACTGTAAGGAGTTGTACAAGTAGCAGAATGCGAAACTATACATACTGGGTATGCGGATTAACTATACTTTTTCAATGGGACCAGAACATAGTTAAGACAGAAAAGTATGACTGCGAAGCAATAGAAACATTGTTAAGTTACAAACACTTATTACAATAAACTAGTTGTAGCTAATCTACGGCCTGTTTGCCAAGTGAAGAATGTGGAACTAATTTCGGTGACACGCGAAGTAAAATTAGTACAGTACGTGATCGTGTAATAAAATTAAAGAAAAACACAAATGTTAAAATTAAAATATTTTATCTCAGTGACTGTATATAAAATTATGATGGACAGCATAATATCAATTTAGTTTGTTTACATTGTTTATTTATACAACGTATCAACATCATAGCGGCGTCCGTGGCTAAGGCGTTGCGAGTCCGACTCGTAAGCCAGCATACCGCGATCGAAACCTGCGTGGGCTGTGTGGATTTTTATCGTGGTATGGGACGTCGCAGGGTACCAGGATGGGCTGTCCTGGGAAAGTAAAGACAGCCGGCGTAATGCTGACCACATTACCCACAGAGTGCTGATGGTCTGTAAAAATATGGGACGCTCTGCCCATATGCCCGATGCGCCGAAAGGCGTGAAAAGGGAACTTTACACTTATCAACATCATGGCACAAGGAGGATAACCCATAAGTGTCTTGTTCTACTTCTAGCTCAAGCCTGAGTCCGAAGTATCTCATCGGAGTGCTCGAACTCTGTAGCACCGGAGAGGATCCTGAAATACTTGGGTAGATTTTAACCCAAAATTTTGCCCGGGCAGCGCCGTTAGGCTACTATTTTCGATTTTGCAACTGCCAAGGATTTTTTTTTTTTTACGGGCACAACAATATACACGGGCGTCCGATCTCACTGCCCCGAGACCAAAGGAAATTACTATATCCACGTGAAAAAATTCCAGAGTTCACTGGGGCTTGAACCAGGAACCTCCAGGATTCGAGGCAGACGTCATGCCTTGAAACTACTCATCCCCCGACTTTAGTAGATATGGTGGCGACCCTGTCAGAAGCATTCAATATGAAGAAATGGCGTGTGTGTGTGTGGGTGGGTGGGTGGGGGAAAGAGAGCCCACATGTACTTTGTTTTCTTTCTGTCTTATCTCTTCTTTCTGATCTATCTTCATACCTTTATGATCATGTATCTTTCTGCTGTTCCCCCTGCCCCCCCCCCTTCCCTCCCCCCCCCCTTCCCTCCCCCTCACCCCATAATTCTGGATTGCTATCTCATGAATTGTGCTCCCCGCCCCCAGGACTTCATGAAACTCACTCTAGATGGCATATTATTCCATATAGTCTTCACATGTTCAATGCAAATTTTTCGTTATTTGAAACCCCACCCTGGCTTTTTTCTAGGGGCCCTAAATATACCCGGGCCTGAAATATGGCCTAACATCTGAACAGGGTTTCCAGGACCTATCCCCAGGAGATCCTCATCCGCATGGTGGCACTTTGTGTCACCGGGTGTCTATCGCTTGTGTAATGTCTTGGTGGTGTACAACTTACTTTACCTAGGTGGCAAATATAAGATATCACGGATACCTCGTACAACCTCGTATTATGTCTATTCAAATGTACGTGATGTCATGGCAAGCTTTCGAGTATAAATGGACTCGCAGGACTTATCCAATTGTGAAACATTCGCCTAGAGCAGCGCTTCTCAAGATGCCGGTCGCGATCGCTTTTTTTTTGGGGGGGGGGGGGGGGGGGGGGGGGGGGAACGTCGAACGACCCTTTCCCAGGGTGTCGCCTAAGACCATTGGGAAAAAACACACCATATTAATTGGGGTTATGAAGGAAAATAATTGTTTGGGGTCGCCACAATATGAGAGAACTGTATGTAAGGGTCGCGGTACTAGGAAGGTTGAGAGCCACTGGTTTAGAAATTCTACCTAGTAATTAGTACTATCTGGTAGAATCAGAAATGTATCCAAGAGTCTTCGCAACAAGAGCGAGCCGCCAGCAAGAGATTCTGTGAGTGATATACTGCTTATGTGTGTAGTTTGGCTTCTTCTGTCAGGGAGTTCATACCGGTGTATCCTAATTTGTTGTATTACAGGGCGCTGCGTGGTCTCGAGGCATAGGGTCCGCCTCGTGTGCTAGAGCTTCCATGTTCAATCCTCAGTAAGGGCTGGGACTTTTTCCGCGTGGACTTGGACTTCTAGTCATTCCCCCTGGTCTCCGGGTAGTGAGATTGGACGCCCGTGTGAATTGCTGCGTGCGCGTTAAAAATAACCTGGCAGTTGGAAATCGAAAAGAGTAGCCTAACTGCGATGCCCGGGCAAAATTTGGAGATAAAAATCTACGCAAAGTATTTCAGTGTCATCGCCGGTGCTACAGAGCCTGTAAACTGTGCTGAGCTTCTTCGGACGCAGACTTGAGTTAGAAAAAGAACGGAGCACTTGTAGGTTACACCCGTGTGCCATGATGTTGATTCGTTGTTCAAAACTTCGAAATTTCGAAACTTGTTGGTTAACAATGTCCTAGTTGTCACACTGCTGGCTTTCTCTAGATGGCGCAAATTTAATGTTGACGGAGGAAGTTACGATCGCATTTCTTTTCTTTCCTTCTGTTCTCATTTATTATTATTTTTATTATTATTATTATTATTATTATTATTATTATTATTATTATTATTATTATTATTATTATTATTATGTCTGCCACTCGGTCGGTCTGTCTGTGTATGCCTGCCTGCCTCTCTGTCTATTTCTATCCATATAGGGTCATTCAGCAGCGGTTGGCAGTTTGGTTACGACCCACTAAGCAGTAGAAGAAAGTTATTGAAAACACACTATACATCAAAATGTGGGTAATGACACACTACGCAGCAAAATATACCATGTGACGTCACAGTTAAGAGCGTTGAGAAAGATATGACGTCATAGGAAATCGACAAAAGACTAGCTGGGGACATACTAAAAAAATATAAACACGGAGTCGCCGTGGTCTAGCGGTTAGACGCTCGCCTGCGAATCAGAAGGTCGTAGGTTCGGGTCCAGCCAGGGACCGGACATTTTTCAAAAATAACCTTGGCTCCCAGGTCGACACAGTCTTGAGTGGGTACCAGGTACAGTCCTGGGAAATAAAGGCGGCAGGCGTGATGCTGACCACATCGCCCACCAAATGCCGTTTGGTCTATAAAACATAGATCTAGCCTCCTATACCCAATAGCACCTCAAGGCGTGCAAGAGGGTCCTTTACTTATTTTACTAAGAATAAAATCAGGTGACGACACACTACTCAGGAAAAATAAATAGTCACTTTCACGAATTAAAGTGACAAATAATTCCAACATAACGAATGGGCGTGATAACTGACTGGGACAGAAGCAATGAAAGTGACTAGTGGTTGGGACAAAAACATGACAGTGACTATTGGTTAGGACAGAACCAATGAAAGTGACTAGTGGTTGGGACAGAACCAATGAAAGTGACTAGTGGTTGGGACAGAACCAGAACCAATGGTTGGGAAAGTGGAACCAGTGACAGACCATAGTGGTTGGGACAGAACCAATGAAAGTGACTAGTGGTTGGGACAGAACCAATGAAAGTGACTAATGGTTGGGACAGAACCAATGAAAGTGACTAGTGGTTGGGACAGAACCAATGAAAGTGACATCTGACTGGGCTTACCACAAACCTTCAATATTTGTTGTTTATCAAAAAAGTATGGTTAAGAAAACAAATCATAACAAGCAAATACAAGCACTGGACCGTTAGTTCGGGCTAGAATATTACCACACGTCTGAAGAAAAAGAAAAAAAAAACCATTGCAGAGTTACCTTTCAACATTGTTTTCAATTATCCCTGAAGCATAAACAATACGTTGGTAATCTCACCCACCCATTTAGGTGAGTCAACCTGTAGAAAGTCAATAACTTTCAACACATTTGTTGCTCTCCTCCTCCGCCCCCCGTCCCCCCCCCCCCCCCCCCCCCCAACAAAATCAATACTTAACATTTAAAGTCACGGTTACACATATTCCCCTACCCACACACTTTTCACTCCCACCCGCACACCCTTAAATCCGTATACACGCACACACATACACATACATACACGCATCCATCTGCACACAGATTAAACCACAACTGGATACATTCACGCTGTGTAAAAAAAAAAAAAAACAGGGATTAATCATGACAGTCAATGGAACCTTGTAAACAAATTAGGCCTTAATCAATGAACATTTCACCATAAACATTCTAGTTAACTGGCAAACCCATGGAGTGTGAACGCGAATGATTCAAACGCCGGTACATTGTTTATTTTAATCAGTTGTTTATCAATTGATTTTCTAAATAAACAAACGTAAAAATAAAAAAATATTTAATGAAAACGTCAAGGCAACTTACAAGTCTTCTTCTTGTTCGCTGGTTAACCAAGGTAAATCTAGGTTTTAAAAAATGGAGATTCTCTTTTTATTGGTGTTGCTGTAACTGAGAGCTGAAACCAAACATCCACTCGCACCAGACAGAGGTAAACATAGAATTTACAAAAGTATAATCGGGAATTGTCTCAGAGGCAACTTCTGAAAAAAAGTCGGAATTCATTTAAATATAGGATAAATCTACAGGGCTCTGAAACGAAGTGACAATTTAATGTTCTTCGTTATATCTGCTATGGGATTATGTTTCCCTTCATAGTCTGAAATTTATTCAGAAGCAAATTCTAAAACGTTGAAATTGATTAATAAGTATATTTAGTAACGAGATGAATTATTTATATACTTTCTATAGTTTAGCGTCTACTAAAGATACCAACAACAGATCATGAAGAAGTCATGCTAGAGAACAAATCAATAAAAGTAAGCGGCCATATCACCTATTTTGCTATCAAATTAGGCTCTTAAGGAGATACGCCTACAATGAAGGAAATAATGATACGCACTGGTAAAGCAACAGTCTTTTTCTTTTTGTTTTTCTGAACAAGAAGTGCTTGAGTCTAGCTTATTCGGCATACTTGGGTCACTTTGGTCTCTTGGTCTTCCCCGTTTTCTTTTCCCTTCCGGCGTCCAAATGAAGTCTTGATGGGGAGTCTGGTCTTATCCATACTGGCTACATGGATGATTTAAGCATAACTGCTCACTAATCTCCTGACTGTCCACGTCCGATCGCTAAAACTTAGATCTTGATTTAAATGATTTTGTTAGCGAAATTATAACGATCTTCTATTTCTGCCGTCAGGGATAAATGGCTGTAGTCCGGCACCCGATTTGTGATACCTTATATGACGAGAGGGGCGTTTAAATGAAAACCCCAACCTTGTTATAGAAATAACAATAACCACGCCACTGTCTTGTAACCGACAGTTAAGGATGTCAAGAGTGTTAAACGCATGACATGAAAGTGCAGAAGAACATAGTGACGTCAAAATGACAGTTGAAAGATGGCCTCCCTACTTTTGAAATGCACCAAAGAGGAGCAGCGTTCTGTTATCTAGATTGTAATCAGTATGGGATGAAACCTATAAAATCTTCAATCATCTCTTAGGGATGTCAGTCTAGCATTCGAGGCATTCGAGGGCTGCAATCGACTCTGGGCTACTACTCGTCAGTGTGCCTGACCCGGTCATGAACAATCTGTCGCAGAAGTCACGCCACTCTGAAACGTTCTACTCCACTCCATGGCCGTGCTATGATACAGACAGTCCGTCGCATCAGGCGTCACTGTAATTGGATGTCATAAGAAGCAGGTTATTTTGAAGGGGGGAAAACGTGTTAGGGGCTTGCATCATACTGAGAAAATCTGCCATAGGGATTTGCTCCATACATTTCCTTTCTGGGCTGACAAGCATGCATCACTTCATTGGCAGAACAATGCCTCCAGTGTCTCCAACTATCTTCTTCTTGTGCAAACTCAAGCTCTGGTATCGGTTCTGAGATGTATTGCATGTGATTTTACTCGGTATCGCTGCATTCAGGCAAGAAATACAACTATTTAAGTGATTGCTTCTTTACAAATGTTGCTCTTTTAATATCAGACAATTGTAACTACCAGTGCTTGCAGTAGCTGGGGTCGACACAAGAAGGAAGGATACTGAGTTGTCTGTGATATGAGAAAATTTAAAAAAAAAAAAAAATTAAGATCGCAAGGCAAACGACTTAACCACTATACCATGTAGTCTCCTCCCGTGCAGTTAACCCGATTTCATCAATGTTCCCCTGCATTTCCGTAGGTAGGTAAGTAAGTTGTACCCAACCAAGACATCACACAAGCGAGAAACACCCGGTGACACAATGTGCCACCAAGCGGATGAGGATCACCCATCGAGAAGTCCCTAAAACCCCGTTCAGCCGCTAGGCCCTATTTCAGGCCTAGCTATATTCAGGGCCCCTGGCAAAAGCCAGGATTAGGCTTCAAAATAGCTAACAATTGCATCCCACATGGGAAAGACAAGATATAATTGGTGCAGATCCAGCGGAATCAGTAATCAAAGCCTACTCTATATGAAACATACTGTGTAGCATATTGAAAAAAAAAAAAAAAAAACATTTATTACCAAACTTTTAAACCTGTAACTTTTTCAATCCTAGAAGGATTCACGCCATGAGAACATTAAATAAAACTAATTAAATTGACACAAAATGAAGAAATAGAGAAACGTCCATACATCCCCCGGTATTAAGTACGAGAAAGAAAATGGCGAGTACTGGGCGCGTTTTGAGACGGAGCGGATAACAACAACAAATTCCAAAATAGGCACAGAAATGAGAAACAAACAAAAAATTAACTGAGGAGGCAAGGATATTCGAGACTGTTTATGAACGAAGCCAGTGGAATTCGAGCACGACATCGAAAAGATTGCGTAGAATGGAATAGAATAATTGACAAAGAGCCTTGTGTAAAACATAACGCCCCAATAGGAGAATTCATAACTGAATACTGAGGTTTGGGGTTTTGAACAACGTATCAACATCATGGAACACGGGTAGTAACCCATAGTTGCTCCGTTCTTTTCTAACTCAAGTCTGAGTCCGAAGAACTCAGACTTACTGCACAGGCTCTGTAGCACCGGCGAGGATCTTGAAATACTTGGTGTAGATTTTTAACTCCAAATTTTGTCCTGGCAGCGCCGTTAGGCTACTCTTTTCGATTTTCAACTGCCAAGGGATTTTTTAGGCGGGCAACAATACGCACGGGCGTCCAATCGACTACCAAGAGATCAGGAAGAATTATTAAAAGTCCAAGTCCACGTAGGGAAAAATCCCAGCCCTTACCGGGGATTGAACCGGAACCTCTAGCACTCAAGGTGGACACCATGCCTCGAGACCACGCAGCCCCCGGGACGTTAAAAAATCTGATACATGTATCGGTAAAAAGTCTCAAGCTCTATGCAGCAACTAACGCCCCAATTATCTCGCCCAGCGATTCTCAACCTGTAGGTCGCGACCCTTTGGTGGGTCGAACGACCTTTTCACAGGGGTTTCCAAAGACATTCGGAAACCACATATTCCCTGAAGTTATAAAGCAGCAACGAAAATTATTGTATATTTGGGGGGGGGGGGGGGGGTCGCCACAACATGAGGAACTGTATTTGATACTACTATTGCTGCTACCCATGCTGTAGCTATTAATACCGCTGTTAGTAATATTAGGCAATATAAACATCACTTCCCGTTCTTTTTAGGATGCAATTTTTTGTTATTTGAAGTCCTACTCTGGCTCTTGCCAGGGGCCGCAATATAGCCCGGCCATAAATATGGCCTAATGGCTGAACGCGGTTTCTGGGACCTCTCAACGGTGATTCTTATCCACATGGTGGCACATTGTGTTAACGGGTGTTTATCGCTTATGTGATGTCCTGGTGGGGTAGAAAGTCAGTCAGTCATATTGTTTGAACCACAGACACCTGTTGCACTCTAATACAAACCTGTGGAACTTGGCCGAGCTTTTTTTTTTTCACCAGACGACCTAATCAGGAATACTTCGCACTCTCATTTAGATAGTTTGAAGCGATAGCAATGGCAAGGAAAACAACGATCACGTAGTTTATGTGTTTTAGCATTCGATGAAGTCAGCGGGAAGCACTTCACAAAGGACTGGGAAAACAGTAGTTGTAGAAGGATATAACTGCTAGCGCCAGACGCACTGAATGTGAACATACACAAAACGCAACAAAAATTTGGAGACAATTTGCATTATCTGTAATAGCTTTAGTCATTTTTTTAAAAAGTAAAAATCCCTTTCCACGCCTGTAGGCACATTGGGCATATGGGAAGAGCGCCCATATTTTTACAGACCAATCAGCACTAGGTGGGTAATGTGGTCAGCATTATACCGGCTGTCTTTACTTCCCCAGGACATCCATTTTGGTACCCATTTTAGGCTGGGTTGACCTGCGACGCCCAGTACCATGATAAAAATCCACGCAGCCAGCAGTGGGTTTCGATCGCGGTACGTTGGAATTACAAGTCAGACTCGCAACGCCTAAGCCACGGACGCCGCGTAATAGTAAAAATATTAGTAATGATTGTAGAACTAAGCCCGGGATAAACATTACTGCTGCCGCTACTACAGTCGGCTGTGTGGCTAAGTCGATGCGAACGCTTCGTAATGCCGGGATGCCGGGTTCGATCCCTGCTGCGGGCCATGCGCCTTGCTTTGGTTTCGACAGTAGTATCAAGAAAGCCGACCGTCCAGAAGGCAATGGCAAACTTCTGGACGTAAATTTGCCTAGAAAACCACACAACAGCCAGGGGCTGTTGGGGTTGGTTCTGCAACGTCCTGTAAATGAAACGCAACTAATCACACACGCTGCTACTACTACTATTTTTGCTGCAGCTAACAGTAATAATAATATCAAAAATAATAATACTGTTGTTAATAATAATACTATTGTTATTATTAATGCTATTATTATCAATACTTTTGTTATTATTAATACTAGTTTTATTATTAATACTATTGTCATTATTAACACTGTTGTTATTATTAATACTATTGTTAATATTAATAATATTATTGTTATAATTAATACTATTGTCATTATGAATACAGTTGCCATTCACACTACTGCTACTATTAACACTGCTGTTGGGTTAAAAAAAAATTGCAGTTTATTCAACAGCTGCTAATGTTACTATTACTACTACTATTATTACAATTACATTTACTACTATAAGTCATAGGGAGTCGCCATAGCGTAGTGGCTAGACGCTCGCCTGCAGATCGGAAAGTCGTGGGTTCGCTCCCTAGCGGAACCGGACTTTTTTTTTCAAAAATGACCTTGTCTTCCAGGTCGACCCAGCCTTGAGTGGGTACCAGGTGCAGCCCTGGGAAGTAAAAGGTGGCCGGTGTGATGCTGGCCACATTACTCATCTTGTGCCGTAGGTCTGAGAAAAGATAGGTGTAGCCCAGTAAACCCAATACGCCTTAAAGGCGTGGAAAAGGGCCCTTTACTTACTTTAATTTACTATTACTCATACTTCTGCAGCATCAACAGCAACAGAAGTAATCTTTATTTTTTAATTACCATTAGCACCATCAGTATTTTTGATAGCATTAATAGAAGTACGAGTGGTAGTGTACACAAGCAGTAGCTTTAGTTGGTAATCTGCAAAGTAGCACCTGATATTTACTGCTTGTATTCGCCAGGTAAGATTTAACATCCTTAAAAGTCTATGGTTAATCACCAGCAAGGAGATTAAAATTAGAATTTAGAGAGCATGCATCTTCCCTGTGGCTACATACGGATGTGAGTCGTGGACTATCTCTCAGTCCTTAAGAAAGAGAATAGTGGCTTTTGAGCTGAAATGCTATAGAAAGATTCTCAGAATATCCTGGACAAAGAAGAGGATAAATACTGACATCTTGAAAGATCTGAACATCAAGGAAGATTGGCTCAGCATCCTGTCTCGGAAGCTGAAATATGTTGGTCATATCAAGCGCCAGGACGGATTGAAAAAATTATAGCAGAAGGCATGGTACCAGGAAGGAGGGGCAGGGGCCGACCGACACAAAGATGGGCACAGGATATAAGTGATTCATTGAGTATGAAAGTATATGAGGCACGAGAACTGGCGAGAGACCGAGTTTCTTTCAGGCAGACTGTGATGAGAGCGACGTTCTGCAAAGGATCTGCTACAAGATGATGATAATTCCCCAGGTAGGATATGGGAACCCATCATGAAGGGAAACCTCAAAAAGACCAGCTGTACTCCTAAGAAGCATGTCGTAACAGGCGACTAGTTAGGCGCTTGCTAAATGATGATGTATTGGGCCGAAAGGTGCAGATATCGCGGTCTAGCTGAAAACCACAACATGGTAATCGCTCTTCTAAAAGCGGACGCCGCAGCAGAATAAAATTACTTATATTAAAAATTAACAGTAACAGGGAACGTAAATCATCCTTTGCTGACATCTGGAGGTATGTTAGGTTTATTAAATTAACATACTTATATATTAACATACTAAAATATTAACATATCAGTATTTTTCTTCTTCTCCTTCTTCTCTCTATTCCTGGAATGTCTCGCGGCGTCAGTGCAGGAAGAGATATCTGGAACGGGCTTCGTATAAAGTAGGGCTGTACCGAATATTCGCTTCGTATTCGCTTCGGGACCGAATAGTGGACCTAATGACTATACGGTATTCGACCGAATACTTGCGGTTGGGCCGAATGCGAATAGTGGCTACCTTACACCTGTTTCTGCATACACTGCGATGGACTGAAATAACTCTTTTATTAACACAATAGTTGCTGTTGCTCAAGTCTGTCGTAACGGGGAAAACTGCGACCCGGTCTTTGCCTGCTGACTCGGCCGAGGCATTACAGCAGAGGTTCTCAAACTGGGAGCGTATGCCAGGGGTGCCGCGGCGAAAATCAAGAAAAGTCAGCTATAAATTGTGACATTATTCAAGAAGGCATGAAGATACCTAAAAGTTAAAATGTAAATTGACTTTCCTCGCCACTGTCGAAAATGAATTTTTTTATCCCCTTGTTTCACACTTAAAGTGTATCATTCTGTATAAAATGTCAACCGCAGCGTGCTAAAAATTGTCTTTGTAAATATCTCGAGGTACGACCAATCCTCCATCTGTGTTCGTGAAGGTGCAGAGGATGAGTAAGGTTGTGATTACATTTTGGCTGAAAATTTAAAGTGCAAAATGTGGTCTGTACAATTGTAACTGTTAGCCTAGTCAAATAAGCACTTATAGTTGACAGTCTTGTTGCATGGTATGGAGATGTGTCAGCACACGAACATGATGCAGGAGATCGCAGATTGTGGCGAGGCATAATCGCCCACGCTAGTCGGCAAAGCACCTGATGATGACGATACACTATTTGTATTCGTTTTCGTATTCGGCCGAATAGTTTGTCCCGCTTTTCGTATTCGGTCGAATAGTGAAAATCACTATTTGGTACAGCCCTAGTATAAAGTACTTTCCAGTGTCTCTGATATTTCTGGGGTCTATTTTTGCGTGGTAGACCTCTGGATCTGTTACCGATGTATCTGTATACTAACACTGCTCTTTGTGGTGCATTGTGTGATGTCAATCTTGTTACAAGACCAAAACCATTTGATTTGTTGTCTACCTATAAAGTTCAGTATTGGTTCTGTACTGACTCTCCTCTTGACATTTCTAAGTCGATCTTTCTTCGTTACACTCAACATAGTACATGAAGATTTCATTTCTGTGGTAACTATATTCTTTCTATCTTCCGAAAACAGTGTCCATGTTTGATATTGATAGCATAGCGTTTGTAAGAGTATTGCGCTGAACCGTGTTCTTTTGGTGTTCATATTCCCATACTAATATACTAGAAAGCGGCGTCCGTGGCTAAGGCGTTGCGAGTCTGACTCGTAGGCCAGCATACCGCGATCGAAACCCACTGCAGGCTGCGTGGATTTTTGTCGTGGTATGGGACGTCGCAGGTCGACCCAGCCTAAAATGGGTACCAGGATGGGCTGTCCTGGGAAAGTAAAGATAGCCGGCGTAATGCTGACCACATTACCCACAGAGTGCTGATGGTCTGTAAAAATATGGGACGCTCTGCCCATATGCCCGATGCGCCGAAAGGCGTGAAAAGGGATCTTTACTTTACTTTTTTACTTAATGTACTAGCAAGCTAAAATTTAATGAACCAAAGGATCAGGATGTGGAGGGCTCGGGCATACCTCAAAATATGTGCTGATAAGAAACACCCACTGCATCAAGCGCTTTTTAGTGAAAAGGGCGACAGACTGAAGAGGGGAAAATCGTGGCTAGGTCGGGCAGAAGATGTTATTAGGCAAGTATGCAGCCTAACCGACATCATACGTGGTGCAGAATGGATACCTGTGCTTCAGGCATTTATTTGTACATTTTCCTGTATTGTCATACTCAACAGGCGATGTAGAGAAGAGAATCCTGTTGCTGTTAATGCAGAGGTCAACGCTCTCATCGGTGAAAATTCAGACGAAGCAGATGCACTAATCTATACAGACGGATCCGTTATACGCCAAAGAAGAAGCGCATGGGCATTTACAGCACGCTCGGCGGGCAGAACAGTCAAAGAAGCCAACGGTGCCTTCTCCATGACAACCAGCAGCATGACGATGGAGGTGATGGCAGTGACGCAAGCGTTTGCCTGGCTTGAAACACAAAAATACACCCGCATATGTATACTCAGTGATTCAATGAGTATGATCCGGAGGGTTCAGGCAGGTTCAGTGCGAAGACAATGGCTTGAATCAATTCAGAAGTCCACTGTGCGAGGAGTCACCTTTATTTTTGTTCCGGGACACACAGGCGTCGATGGAAATGAAAGAGCTGACAGGTTGGCTGGATCCGCTATCACTACCGACGGTCGGCCTATGGATCATGCTGATATTATCAATGCCCTCAGAGAAATGGGAAGAATAGAGGACTTTGGTGGCAGGGAATCCACATCACTCGCCAGAATGGCAGACTTGGGAATTAAGATCGGCACAGCAAAAAACGAGACGCACACCGGACACGTCAGAAGACTTGTTAATCAACATAGAACTGGTACTATTAGCCATCGGACGTTGGGGTTCATACTGAGGGGAGGATCTGAGCACCTATGGACATGTCCGGAGTGCAATGATGATAACCCAACTAACTAACTAACTAACTAACTAACTAACTAAGCTAAAATTTACAGACCCATCGGCAATGAGTGCGTAATCTGATAAATACCAGTTATAGTTTCATTATGTTAGAACAATTTCATAGTCTGATTCATCTCCGTCATGTGTCTTGTCAACTGGCATAGGCGCTGATGCGTCTCCACAGATCACAATCCCTGGTTGACTGGAACAGCTCTCTTGATGATATCCCTCCATGCCATCGTTTCAGCCCATCCAGCATCATCTCTCTTGGTCTGCCTCTACCCCTTTCCCCACTGATTTTTTCAGTTGTCACTGTGTTCTCCAATGTCTCTCTTCTCATTAATAGTCTGATTGCGTAGCAATATATTAATTACATGGTAAAAAGGTATAGATTTATTAAAGTATACAGCAGTATGGGAGCCAGCGTGATCTAGCGGTTAGACGCTCGTCCGCGGATCTTAAACTTATGGGCTAGACGTGTTTATTTTTTTCATTGACCTTAGCTCCCAAGGGAACTCAGCCTTAAATAGGGACGAGGTTAAGTCCTGGGAAGTAAAGATGGTAGGCATGATGCTGACCGCATCAACTACCAAGTGCCGACTAGTCTATAAAACATAGGTCTAGCCCTATATGCCCAATACGCCTGAATGCATAGAAAGGGTCCTTTACTTTACTTTACTTAGTCAGTCATTTGGATAATAAGTACCGAAGGTAGCAATGGCTAGGAAATTTACACTTTTTGAGTACATTTTTATACGCTGAATCAGTCATAAAATAACATATTATCCTCACTACACATTGAATCAGTCAGAAAATAACATATCATCCTCACCACATATTGAATCAGTCATAAAGTAATATATCATCCTCACTGTACATTTAATCCGTCAAAAATAACATATCATTCTCACTGTAAATTGAATACGTTATAAAATAACATATCATCCTAACTGTAAATTGAATCCTTTATAAAATAACATATCATCCTCACTGTAAATTGAATCCTTCTTAAAATAACATATCATCCTCACTGTAAATTGAATCCGTCAAAAAATATTGCTGGAGTTAACATTGTTTGTCAACAGATCATCAGATTGTTAATAAAATATTAGTTTTTATTTATTTTTTTTAAGTCGACATGTTATCATAATTTCACAAGCGAATATTTAAAAATAAAAATAATTATTGCAACTAATTTATTTTTCGACACATCCTTGCTGCACATCGATATATTCAAACAATATTTGTTGTAATTTAGTTTATAAGTCGACATATTATCATCACTGCACAACGAATTATTCAAACAATAATTGTTGTAATTTAATTTATTAGTCGACACATTATCCTCATTGCACATCGAATTATTCAAACAATAATTGTTGTAATTTAATTTATTAGTCGACACATTATCCTTATTGCACATCGAATTATTCAAACAATAATTGTTGTAATTTAATTTATTAGTCGACACATTATCCTTATTGCACATCGAATTATTCAAACAATAATTGTTGTAATTTAATTTATTAATCGACACATAATCCTCATTGCACATCGAATCATTCGGCCAATCATCACCATCATCATGATCTCTCTGAATCAAGTTAGGGAGTTTAAATATCTAGGAAGTATGATCACAGAAGATGGTAGAATTGACAGATAAATAGAAACCAGATGTCAGAAAGCAAGTGCTCGTATATACAAATGGTCACCATTATTAAGACATCAAAGCCTAACTATGAGTGCAAAGAGACAGAATAATAACAGCATATTCATTCCAAAATTAATCTATCAGTGCCAAACATGGACACTATCTAAAGCCCATATATGCAAAATCACTACCTGCGAGATGAGGTGCCTGAGAAAAGCAGCCAACCCTAACTATCCGAGATCGAGTGAATAATGAAATGATCAGGCAAATTGTGGAAACGACACCTTGAACTATATTCATCGAGAAACAGCAGATCAAGTTGTTTTTCCATGTCGTTAGAATGCAGCAAGATCAAATACCATCACAATCACTACATCTCAGAAGATCAGCTGCAAGAGCAAGAGGACGGCCACGAAAATATGGATCGAAAACATTAAAAAAGACACTCTTCGCCTTTACGGTATGACAATAGCCAGTGGCAGCCAACGTGCACTGGATCGCAAATTATTCCTCCCCGCGGCTCTTAACGGCAGAGCTGGTTTATGATGTTGATGATGATGATATTTTCTATTTAAATGTCACTACGTTTTTAACGTCTAACTATAAACATTTTCGTGGCTTTATTTATTTCGCTACTTATACATACATACATATATATATATATATATATATATATATATATATATATATATATATATATATATATATATATATATATATTATACACCTGTTAAATTGTCTCTTTAAATATCTTGGTGACTTTCGTATAGTTTATGTTGACTACTAACATAAATAATTTTTACACATTTATATTTGATATTTGTATTTAAAATTATGTGTTTTTCGCATCTAGTTTTCCCTCGTCTATAATTTATTAGTGACTGCATACTGACTTTTTTTTTTAAATCTAAAAAATGTCGATTTGACATCTTTGTCTTCCTTCTCCATATTCTGTTTTGCCACTGCATAGTTTTGGCTAGTTCGACAATTTTTTGGATTTTGGTTTCATTCCAGAACTTGAGTTTTCATCCAAATCAGTTTTGCCGATCTGGCTTATTTTGCATGCAGACTGTTGTTTCCTTGCCTCTTGGGCAGATGAACTTGGAACTCAAAGGAAACACCCGTAGTTAGTCGACTTTTACGACATATTTGCTAAGGGTCAGTCGTTTTTATATTTTTAACCCTTGTACAATGGATTCCGGAACTCACGCAGGGGCAAACAGTATAAACTCCTTATGATCAATGCAGTTCTTACACTAGCCTACCATGTCCTTATTCTAGCTCCTCCGTACTGGTATAAAACGCTTCAAAGGCACACAACCAATGCAGTTCTTACACTAGCCTACCATGTCCTTATTCTAGCTCCTCCGTACTGGTATAAAACGCTTCAAAGGCACACAACCAATGCAGTTCTTACACTAGCCTACCATGTCCTTATTCTAGCTCCTCCGTCCTCCCATGTCCTTATACTGGTATAAAACGCTTCAAAGGCACACAACCAATGCAGTTCTTACACTAGCCTACCATGTCCTTATTCTAGCTCCTCCGTACCACTGTATATAAAACGCTTCAAAGGCACACAACCAATGCAGTTCTTACACTAGCCTACCATGTCCTTATTCTAGCTCCTCCGTACTGTATAAAACGCTTCAAAGGCACACAATGCCAACTGCAGTCCTTATTCTCTTACATAAAACGCTAGCACACAACCAATGCACCATGTACCTTCCTTATTCTAGCTCCTCCGTACTGGTATAAAAACGCTTCAAAGGCACACAACCAATGCAGTTCTTACCTAACCATTGTCCTTATTCTAGCTCCTCCGTACTGGTATAAAACGCTTACAGTTCTACACTAGCCTACCATGTCCTTATTCTAGCTCCTCCGTGCTGGTATAAAACGCTTCAAAGGCACACAACCAATGCAATGCAGTCTTACACTAGCCTACCATGTCCTTATTCTAGCTCCTCCGTACTGGTATAAAACGCTTCAAAGGCACACAACCAATGCAGTTCTTACACTAGCCTACCATGTCCTTATTCTAGCTCCTCCGTGCTGGTATAAAACGCTTCAAAGGCACACAACCAATGCAGTTCTTACACTAGCCTACCATGTCCTTATTCTAGCTCCTCCGTACTGGTATAAAACGCTTCAAAGGCACACAACCAATGCAGTTCTTACACTAGCCTACCATGTCCTTATTCTAGCTCCTCCGTGCTGGTATAAAACGCTTCAAAGGCACACAACCAATGCAGTAACCACTTCTTTTAAAAATATCGCAAGCAAAATTGTACCAGACAAACAAACAAAGGCTAACTTAATAATAGATTATAATAAACCGAGTTGAATTTATAATAAATAAACAGAGGGGGAACCTTTGAGGCCGTTAAATATTACGAATTAATCAAGTAACAGAAAGTGTATTGATCGGCACTCATAGAAAGAAGTAGAAAGGTAGAAGAACACACTAGACAACATAAAAATCGAAAGCTATAGTTATCATGCCGGGAATTGAACCTGTCACCTCCAGACGGCAACTGCGCTTCGCCATGGATACAAGTGCACTAAGAACATTGTCAACTAGGCAACCCCAAGAAATTATAATATTTTGGCACTAAAAGAGTTAACTCCTCTGACCTTATATGGATAATCTTATACTGCAGCTCAGCAGGCAGGGTATTAGTTACAGAAACACTTCTTATTCAGGGTAGAAGCGCCGACAGAAAGAAAACATGTTGAGTGTGCTGGGGATGTGGGGTGGGAGTGGTTGGAGGCTCAGGGTGCCTAAGCCTTGTTTACTTGTTTAATAATAATAGTAAAAATAAAAGTAATACCCTAATTAGACACAATAAAATAATAATTTTGAAATAAATATTTTACGTATAAACAAAAACATAAAAAGATAACTTCAATACATGGCTGGTGAGGTGCAAAAGAGCGCGGGGGCGGGGGGTGGGGGGGGGGGCTAGCTCTGATAAATTTAGCCCTCTTAAACATTCGTGGAAAGGAGGGGCGGCCAAAATGCCTAAACCTGAGGTTTCGGCACCCCTGCCTCGGCCCTTGTATCCCCTACAGAGATATAAGCCCATAAACCAAAGACCGCTGGAGAGTTGTACCTTTGGACGTGCCATGCAGCTGGGTCTCCTATCTATGTTCTTGAGCAATTTTTGTACCTTTAGACGTGCCATGCAGCTGGGTCTCCTATCTATGTTCTTGAGCTATTTTTGTACCTTTAGACGTGCCATGCAGCTGGGTCTCCTATCTATGTTCTTGAGCAATTTTTGTACCTTTAGACGTGCCATGTAGCTGGGTCTCCTATCTATGTTCTTGAGCTATTTTTGTACCCTTAGACGTGCCATGCAGCTGGGTCTCCTATCTATGTTCTTGAGCTATTTTTGTACCTTTGGACATGCCATGTAGCTGGGTCTCCTATCTATGTTCTTGAGCTATTTTTGTACCCTGGTGCCATCAGCTGGGTCTCCTATCTGGAACTGTGTTTGTTCCCTTAGACGTGAATGCGCTTTGGTTACTCCTGTCGGTATGGTAACCTATTTTTCTGGAGCTGAAAAAGTTGGGATATGTGTCCCGCTAACATTCATGAATACGCTGAAAACGATCTATCCCGCTAACCATTATATCTTGAGCTGAAAACGGGATATCCCGCTAACATTTTAAGCTGAAAACGGGATATCCCGCTAACATTTTAAGCTGAAAACGGGATATCCCGCTAACATTTTAAGCTGAAAACGGGATATCCCGCTAACATTTTAAGCTGAAAAGGGACATCCCAAACAAGTCAGTTTAATCCCCACCCCGCCCACCCACACACCCACCCACCCCTATTTTCTTCATATCCTCTAGGTCATCGGGGTGAAAGGGTTAGTTTTTCCCTCGACAATGGTATTAAAACCGGGACCAAGGCCGCCAATTTAAATTTTTAGATGTGGGGAAAACTTACTACACTGAAAAGTCTTAATACAATACGTGCCGCAAATGTATCTTAAACAATTAAGTCGAATAACACACACACACACACAGAGAGAGAGAGAGAGAGAGAGAGAGAGAGAGAGAGAGAGAGAGAGAGAGAGAGAGAGAGAGAGAGAGAGAGAGAGAGAGATTCAAGTATATGCTCTATTCTTGAGCTAATTCTTGGATTTAAAAAAAAAAAAAGGAACAATTGGCGCATTTTTTGTGAGCAACGACGAGACGGCTGGGGCACCACACTCTCCTAAACAACGGGACTGGGTGGTCACCCAATATCTGTGGTCATCGTTGAAGCTTCGGAGTTAGCGTGTAGTGCGACTCACTCGATCGACTGCTAGACTTTCTACACCGAGAGCTGGAGTCATATGGAATCAAATCTAGTGCAAAAGAAGACGGTCTTCTCGACTTCAAACCCTACATGTTTACCTCGTGTTATTCATCTATTTAATTATTATCTCAGTGTGAAGGAAACTTTGGTGACTTGACAAGCTTTCACATTACTGAGGTTTGAGGTTGTAACAACTGATCAACATCATAGCACACAAGTGCTCCGTTCTTCTTCTAACTCAAGTCTGAGTTTGAAGAAGCTCAGTACGGTGCACAGGCTCTGTAGCACCGGCGAGGATCCTGAAATACTTTGAGTAGATTTTTGACCCAAAAATTGTCCCCGGGCAACGCTGTTAGGCTACTCTTTTCGATTTCCGAACTGCTAAGGAGTTTTTTTTTTTTTTTTTTTACATGTGCAACAATGAACACGGACGTCTGATCTCACTACCCAGAGACCAGGGAAAATTACTAGAAGTTCAAGTCCACGTGAAAAAATCCCAGCCCTTAACGGGGATTGAACCCGGAACCTCTAGCACTCGAGACGGACACCATACCTCGAGACCACGCAGCTCCGCTTTCAAATTACTGGTAAATCTGGAATACTGGAGCGCAAAAAGATAACCTGTGAAAACTTCATAACAAAACAAGAAACATGCAAACAAGCAGCCGAACTGGGAAATAGGGAAAGTATTCCATAAAGCTGAGACGAACTTGCAAGCTCTGTAATGAGACTAGTTTCATACAAATTTAAAAAATCAACAGCTGAAGATATAACCTGTATTTTATTCAAAGCAAGCCGCTTGTGCATTGATACAGTGAGTGGCACCATCTAACAAACACTGGAACGACCTCTGTAGTTCTTCTGTTGTTATGCTCCTTAAAGTCGATGTTACGACCCTTTGGATATTATCAATATGGTCAAAGAAGCGTCATTTCAATGGTAGCTTTAATTTTGGGAATAGAAAATAATCACAGGAAGATAAATCTAGGGAGTAGGGTGGATGGTTGAGAACACGCACTTGTTTTGGGGCCAAAAATTCCTGTGCAACTACCGCCCTTTGGGTTGGTTCGTTGTCATGAAGAAGGAACAAATTGCAAGGTTTTGAATACAAACCGGCAAGCAACTTTTTTCTTGCCCAAATCTGTCACTACAATTTTACGAATAGTCTCTGTATCAACACCAAATTCATTTAACATCATCAGAGTCGAACAACGATTTCTTTTTTTTTTTTTTTTTGTATCTGTTCTCGGAATTTTGCAACGAGTTTCTCCTTACGAAGAGAAATTGGGCGTCCAGGTCTAGTTGCATTAGTAATCATTTCCACATCACTTTTGAACCGTGAATACCACCTGAAAATCTGAGCACGAGATGAACAATTATCCCCATAAACTTATCGCATCAATTCAACTGTTGCAATGGCGCCTTTTCCGAGTTTTAAACATAATTTTATGTCAGCTTTTTTGCCCTATGCTGATTACGTAACAATGCACCTTTGACTAGGTTAACAAAATGGCGGCTTGTCTGTTATCTGCTTATCGGGCAGCGATGAAAATTTGCCAGATCATGGACAAAAGTTGCCTCTTTAGATTCCATGATGTGAATCATAGATGGCATTATTGTCTTAGCCATAATAAAATCAGTCTCATTACTTAATTGTCGGACACTGTAAAATACTTTGGAAGATTAATTTTCATTCGATATTGCCACATTAAAATGTGTTATAAATTTTATTAAAATTTGTTATTTGATATATTATAACTCTTCATGTTTGCCTATTTTCTTTGTGGTGTCCACTTTGTGTTAGTGTACTGCATTAATTTGTAAGCCTTCAATAACTTTTTCCTATAATGCGTTAATTATTTCACTTTTCTGTGGTTGTTGTTGCGTTTCTGTTGTTTTTAAATGTTTTACTTTTAATATATTCATTGCCAAAATTAAACAGCATAGCAATCTATGCATAAGAACCAACAAGGAAATCAAAGTTAACAATTTAAAAACATGCAACTTTCCTGTAGCAACAAACGGATATTGAGTCGTTCACTATCTTCAAGTTCTTATAAGAAGATATGGGCTTATGAACTGAAATGTTAAAGGAAGATTCTCAGAATAACTTGGAGATAGAAGAAAAGAAGTACTGACATTCTAAAACATCCGAACGTCAGGGAGGTTTGGTTAACAAACAGTTTCTTGTCTCTGTAGCTGAAATAATTTGGCCATATCAAGCGCCGTGGCGAATCGGAGGAAAAAAATAATCAGCTGAAGGCATGGTAGCAGGACGTAGAGGCAGGGGCCGACTAGCATTAAGATGGGCACATGATATAAGTTACTCCTTTTAATTGAAAGGGCACGGGGTGGGAGAACTGGCGGGAGAGCTGGCGAGAGACCGAGTTTCTTTCTGGCCGACCGTGATAAGAGAGACGTTCTGCAATGGACATGCTACATGATAGTGATGATATTATTAGTTCCCTTTTTATTGTGGTAATTGCTTTGTTTGTTGGATGTTAATGTCTCCAATCCAACCCCCCCCCCCCCCCCCCCTTTTCCTTTTCATGTTTTTTTTTTTTTTTTTTTTTTCATTAATGTTTAGTTTGAATTTCATTTCATAGTAACTACTTTATTTTTCTGCTTTAATTGCTTTTTTTAAAATTTAGTGTATCAATTGCTTCATTTTAAAGGTATTCATTTCTTCATTTTTAATTTGTTGTTTATTTCATCAAGACCGTGTTTTTTTATTTCATTCTAATGCACTTATTTTGTCATGTTAAATATGATGTTTATTTTGTTCGTTTTTATTATGCTCAATATTTTATTATTAATGTATTCGTTGTAAGTATTTTGCTGCATCTGTAAAGAGCAGCATTTTAATGTATTCATTACCTAATTTATATATTTTTGTTTTTACTTTATATAATAATTAAACACACAACAGACACACGCACAACATAAACACACACACACACATATATATGTGTTTGGTACACGTAACATTATTCTCCCCACGCCCCGACCATGTACACACTAGGTCACTTCTGATTGGTAGATCCTGAATCTGTCACCTTGGCATAAGGTTACGGGGAGTGCCCCGCAATGCCGTTGATATAACGTGTTGTCTATTTCAGCACGCCAGTGCTTTTAACTCTCCAAAAATATTGAGCAACTGGCCTTAACACCCTCTTTCCTCAGAGAGTGCTGCATTTTGAGTCACAGGCATTCTCTTTCTCTAAATGAAAACAGAACTGCAGGGCAACACAAAGGGCAAACGATAGAGTAGGACACACCTGTACTTTCAGGAAAGTCGACCAGCCCAACAAACCTGTGAATGAAAAATGACCTACTTTGTTTGGGGGGATATGCGTGAATCTAACAATAAGTTTATAACTATATTTCAATACACAAAGAAGCATTATGAACAAACATAACTGTATAAAATTGAAAAATACACGACATTCAATAGAAATACAGACAACTGTTAACAGTTGGACTTTATATATAAGGTTATTCAAACAAAAACAAAAAAAAAACACAAAAAAAAACAAAAAAACAAAAAACACACACACACACAAAAATTACAACAAAAATGAGGTTTATAAGGAAAGGTGACGATAATAAGTATGTTGTTGGTGATAATAATGATGAGGAGAGGAGGATGATGACAAAAATAACATGCAGGATAAGAAATATAGTCGTCATAATCGGTTTCTACTTTACAAGTGAAAAATGATTAAAATAACTGCTAATTGCATTACACGTTTCATAACTATACCAATAGCAAAATTATAAGAACTATAATTTTTTGCAAGTGTAATAAGAGTTATAGTAGTAGTAACAGCAACAACATTAATATTTATAATAATAATAATAATAATACGACGATAACACGAACAATCATTTCAACAAAACGACAATAATAATAAAAAAAATAAAAACAGTCATAGTGTTAGTAACAATATTAATAATTTGAAGATTTGTACTGATCATAAATTCTTTGCCTTGTTTAGAAGCTTTTCTCTGATTTAGCTATACGGTTAACAGCACAGAAATAACAGTATAGTTTATAATTCTGAAATCAGAGAATTGTGGACAACACTTAAATAACAATATCGTTAACAACACAAAAATAAGATTACAGTTGACAACACTGAAACAAAAATCTATAGTTGAGAACAATGAAATAATTGTATAGTTAAGGATAATGATATACCTGTATAGTTACCATTTGAAAAACAATTTACATGTAATTGATAGTACTGAAATATCAGAATAGTGTACACTACGAGCATGGCAGTATAATTGACAAAACTTCAATTACTGTACAGTTGTCAATATTAACGTAATTATACCCTTGAAATTTGAAGAAGGGAAAACACACACACACATACAATGAAACATAGTTAGTCAGTCAGTCTTTCATTTTGAGCCTATGGCGGCGTCTAGGGCAGAGGTCATAGATCTCCATGTCTGGCGGTTCGTTTCCACCTGATTTATGTCTTGGATATTCATAATGCCCCTGGTGAGGATTCTGTGCAGAGTCTCTTTTTGTCTTCCCCGTTTTCTTTTCCCTTCCGGTGTCCATATTGTCCATATGAAGGCTTGATTGGGGGAAGGGGGGGGGGGGGGGTTGACTTATCCATTATGAATGAATGACCGATGCAATTCCAGCAGCGCTTTTTTTTTTTTTTTTTTTTTTTTTTTTTTTTTTTTTTTTTTTTCAACTTTGATACATTTTCTTGCTCGGTCTTGTTTGCGTATTTTATCTGAATTTTGTCCAATAAAGATTCAGTATTCTTCTGAGATATGTGTTCTCAAAATCTACCGTTGCTTTCCAACTCTGGCATCTATAAGTTAGTCCTATGAAAGAGTAATAATTATAAAAAAAAACCATAAAGAAGACATTGTGAAAATAACAATGTAGTTCCCAGCACCCAATACTGTATACTGAAAACTCAAACAGGTTCATGAAACTGAAACAATTATATATATTTCCCATCACTGGCGGCTTGGTAAATTCAAACAACACAGACCTACAAACGTGGTGGGTAATGGAATTCCTTTGATTTGCCTTGACTTAGACTGCCTTTAGGATAGTTGAAGAGGATAATAGAACATATTTGTTTGAAGCCGTGTTTGTTTAGTTCTATTATTTATTTTAGTTATTAAGTATACCCTTGAGTGAGTACCACGTACAGTCCTGGGAAGTAAAGGCGGCCGGCGCAATGCTGACCACATCACCCACCAAATGCCGTTTGGTATATAAAATTTATATATAGCCCTATATACCCAATACACCTGAAAGGCGTGGAAACGGGGCCTTTTCTTTACTTTACTAAGTATACAAACAATCCGTAACATTACAGTTAAATATAATAATAATAATAATAATATAAAATGTTAACAAGAATAGCAATAAAGACAATTTTATTTATAAATTTAAAATGTTGCTAACTATACCATAAATTTTCAAGGAAGAACATTAAATCATTTGTTAATATACTAGTTGAATATATTTTAATAAAAATAGGTGAGCACTTAAACAATAAAACAATCATAAAAATAAAATATTCAACAATAGTATAATAATTTTCAAAAGTTATGATGAGACAAACAAAAGTAATGCCGTCAGAACAGGAGTAATGGTCATTGCTGCTGTTACTGTTTTTGTTGTTGTTTTATAAAGTACAGACATGACATCACAATCTAACGCAGAAAGTACACTTAGCCGCCCAACAAGGTATACATTATCTCCACACGACAGTGAGATATACACCAGTTGGGTTTCTTCTTCTTCTTCTTCTTCTTCTTCTTCTTCTTCTTCTTCTTCTTCTTCTTCTTCTTCTTCTTCTTCTTCTTCTTCTTCTTCTTCTTCTTCTTCTTCTTCTTCTTCTTCTTCTTCTTCTTCTTCTTCTTCTTCTTCTTCTTAGCAATCGCTGGCTGTAAAAAAGCTTTGGTTGTTCGTCCACTTTAGCACTTTTGTTATATTTCACAACTTGAATTCTGATTGCACAAGTGTTTAACAGATTTGATTTATTTTTACGCACACTGTTGGTTCCTCGCATCTCAAGCGTATGCACTCTGACTTCAAAGGAAAACGCCTTCTTTAGTCGCCTATTACGACATGCTTGCAAGGGGTAGTGGATCTATTCTTCCTTCGCCCAAAATGAGGCACTAAAACCCACACAGGGAGGACCCTTCAACAAACAGTATGAAACAATGTTGCACGGCAACATGTCTTCGCTTCAATAGGAAATTTGAAGCAAAGAGAGGAAGGGGACGACAAGGACGGAAGATAGAGGACAGTTCTGTGTCATATCATGTAGGGATGTCTGTATCAAAAAAAGATTAGTAGTACCAGGCTGTCAACGATGGTGCGATAACCAACGCTATTTGAAGAACGCAGAAATGAGAATCAGCTTGTACAAAGCTTCAGAAAGAGCGCGTCCTCATTACCCCACCCCCCCCCCCCACCAACACCCTCCCCCTCTTTGTTTGTCTGCACCAACACCACTTCAATGAGGTAACTAGAAGGAGAGAAGAAGCATGAGGAGGGTGTGAGGAGGAGGAGGAGAACAATAACACCAACAACAACAAAACGTGTAGCCCGGTGTTTCCTAAACTTTTCTTAGTCACGGCGCCTTTTTTTTTTTTTTTTTCAATTAAAATTTTTCCACGACGCCCTAACTCAAGAAAAATTATGACCATTCCTATCTTGGTTAAATTATGAAGCTTTTACAATATTTCGCAACGCCCCTGTGAAGAGGTCGCCGCTCCCCGGGGCGACAGGGTGCACAGTTTGGGAACCATTGGTGTAGCTGATTATTCTGTCTTTAATCTTCCAATGAAGCATAGGCACTTTACCCAGCTCACGACAAGTTCTTCAAAAAACCTATTTGCTTTGTTTTTTGCAGCTGAAGTTTCTATGGAAGGGGTAGCCAGTCTGAGAAGGGGTAGCCAGTCTGACGCCAGGTTTCATTGTTACCATTCTTTGCTTCTCTTGTGTGCCCCGATAACCCATGACACTGTCACTATGAATGTTCCAGTAAATACGTTCAAACAATGACACCTTCAACTGTATGAGACAAAAATTAACAACTAAGTAAACAATACCTCAGCACGTTTCTCATTCCTTCCACTGTGATGTCACAAACGCGACATGTTTAATTTATTTAGTCTAAAGCTATGGTCTCTGTTTTCAGAATCACATAAATGTGACTTTTTTTCTTCTTCTTCTTCTTCTTCTTCTTCTTCTTCTTCTTCTTCTTCTTCTTCTTCTTCTTCTTCTTCTTCTTCTTCTTCTTCTTCTCCTCCTCCTCCCCCTTCTTCTTCTTCTTCTCCTCCTCCTTCTTCTTCTTCTTCTTCTTTTCTTCTTCTTTTTTTTCTTCTTCTTCTTCTGCTAGTCTCTGCCGCGCGGTGTTGGTAGTAAAGGATATCCATAACCGCCTATCTCATGTAATTTTGTTCCATGATATCAAATTGCCCAGCATCCCCCCTCCCTCTCTCTCTCTCTCTCTCTCTCTCTCTCTCTCTCTCTCTCTCTCTCTCTCTCTCTCTCTCTCTCTCTCTCTCTCTCTCTCTCTCTCTCTCTCTCTCTCTCTCTCTCTCGCTACCTGTTCTCCACTCCAACTTTCCTTTCCGCTATGATGTACTCCAGTTTTCTCCTTCTCATCACATGACCCAAGAATGTAGATTGTCTTCTTTTGATGAGGGCATTCGTTCTTTTCTGAGTCACTTTCTTTCAAGATATGTTCGGTACTGTTGTAATGGCAAACTAGTGGACATAAATTTGCCTTTAGAAAACCACACAACAGCCAGGGGCTGTTGGTTTTGGTTCTACAATGTCCTGTAAAGGATACGCAACTAATCATTAACAAGACATCTCCCCTGCTCCCACATAATTTGTCTTTGTTCAATGTCAAGTCATTATTTTTATCACCAGAAGCCACCCTAGTGTTGCGGCTATACACGCAAAGATCATCATTTCAGGTCCTGCCGAAGCCCCGGCCTTTTGTTTCCCTTCATATATTGACCTTAGCTTCCAAGTTAACCCAGCCTTTAATGGGTACCAAGTAAACTCAATCGAAGTAAACAGTGGCCGGTTTGATGTTGAACACATTACCCGACGAGTGCCGACTGATCTATCAAATATAGGCCTACCACTTATAAAGGGTTAATATGCCTTAAGGCGTCGAAAAGGGTCCTTATGTCACCAGATTCCCACAGAAGTGACTAGTGTTTTACTTGTTTTATTTAAAGTTGTTGTATCTATTACTAGAATCCCATAGAAGTTACTCGTGTTTAACTTTTGTTTTTAAAATTATTTATTATCCCTATTATTAGAACACCATAGAAGTGACTCGTGTTTAACTCGTTTTATTTAAATTTATTGTCACATCAGAATCTCATAGAAATGACTCGTGTTTAACTCCTGTTATTTAAAGTTATTGTCCCTTACATAGTAATCTCATAGAAGTGACTCGTGTTTAACACGTTTTATTTAAAGTTATTGTCACTATTATAAGAATCCCATGAAAATGTCTCATGTTTAATTCATTTTATCTAAAATATCGTCTCTTTTATCAGACCCCATTGACGTTACTTATATTTCAATAATTTTATTTAAAGTTATTGTCACTATTATCAGAATCCAATAAAAGTGAGTAATGTTTAACTTGTCTGTTTTGTGTGTGTGTTTTTGTGTGTGTGGTTTTTTTTTTTTTTTTTTTTTTTTTTTTTTTTTGGTGTTTTTTTTTTGGTTTTTTAAGTTTTTGTCCTATATCTAAAATCCCATGACGTGATTTATATTTATTTTACTTTATTTAAGGTTACTGCATCTGTTATTAGAATACCATAAACGTATTTCATGTTTCGCTTTTTTTTTAATTGATTAGTTTTTGTCCTGACACTAGAATCTCATAAACGCGGCTCATATTTATATCAGTGAAAGTTAATACCCCGGCCATGACAGACTCACAACGTGACTCACTTTCAATTAATTTCAATGCAAACTATGTCTTTACAACAGCAGTAGCAGCAGCAGCAGCAGCAGCAGCAGCAGTAGCAGCAGCAGCAGCAGCAGCAGGAGCAGTAGTAGTAGTAGTAGTAGTAGTAGTAGTAGTAGTAGTAGTAGTAGTTTTTGTTGTTGTTGTTGTGGGAATGGTAATGGTTTTAGCAGCAATATCAGAATTACTCTTTTAAACCCTTCAATTTTCTTTCCGTATATATATACATACATATATATATATATATATATATATATATATATATATATATATATATATATATATATATATATATATACATACATAAAAAATGGAATTTATTTTATAGACGGGGCACACTATTTCAATGTATTATTTGACAATTCCTAACTCCTTCAAGATATTCCCGAAACCAACCGTGGGCCTTCATTTCTTAATTTTTTTTTTGTTGTAAAGAGATTATAATTTTTCTGTACGCACACAATAATTTCAGTTACCAAAATTAATTTGTACATCTCAAATAAACATAAGAAATACAATACAGTTTAAACCACACACTGTGGTTGATATTTTATTTTCTGTCGCTCTTGTATTCCAAAACAAAGATTACTGATAAGGGGGTGTACGGACAAGCGAAAGCAGTATATAAAAGTATGCATTTCAAACTTCGCTGAAATACAAGGTGGAAGAGAAGAAGAAGAAGATTTATTTCAAAAGCTAAAATATGCCTTTCAGAAAGAATAAACCGGTTGTATTTTCAATCACGAAGAAATAAATATTAATCGGCATAATAATTATATGATAACCTTCCTTTTAAAAATTCAGAATATATGAACATAACAATATTTCAAATATTTGTAATAGTAACATGCATGACTGAATTAAACGATTATGTTATGTATAAAAAGGCAAAAGTATACTGGAAATACACAATATCCTGATTATATCTTTATGTATGAAAAGGACATTTTTTTTAAAAACTACTGCATGTTGTCTTGAAAAAGGTAAAGCTGCATTGTATTTCGTAGTAAATTATTATCAATTATAAAAATGTAATTTGAATATATATATATATATATATATATATATATATATATATATATATATATATATATATATATATATAATTATTAAATGCATATGTTGAATTCATATGAAACTTTATTATTGCGAATAATGTATTTTAATGACACATACAGTTTCAATAAACTTTGAAGCATTATTTATTTAACATCATAAACATTGACGATATAATTATCTAGTCAACCAAACTGTTAACGAATTATTGAAGAGAAAGTATACCCAATTATACATATCTAACATCTAACCATTTAGGAGAAGATATTAATTATACTTACGTGATTAAAAAACAAAATTAATATCCAAATATTGGTGGTCCTTTTCATCACCTGTTTGCGGCGACCGACGAAGCGAAATGTTACAAAAGGTAATATAAATCCGGAGTATTTAACAACCGATGGGAGACAAACTTCTGAATGGATTTGGCTACCCCGAAATTCGTCAGTATCTGCTTGGCTCGATCATAGGAGATATACTCTTTCCCACCTACCAACTGCCGTCGTCGGGACGTGCCGAAGTTTGCCGAGAAAAGCCGAAGATAAAACACTCCTGATTGGTTGAAACACACACCGTGGCGGTGTTCTGTGAAGACAGTCTCCCCTGGTGTTTTCTGCGCTGTGGCCGCGTTCCGTTCCAATGGTTTGCCGAGTTTTCCACCTGTGTGCGTGTGTGTATGCGAGTGTGTGCGGCTTGGAATACCAAAAGGGACAACGAAGGAAGAAGAAGTAGCAAAAGTCCCAAAAGAAATTGCTGCCATCTATTTATACAAAAATATTTTACGACCCGTACCGTCTTTGCTAGCAAGCCCATATTTTTTTTCACTTCCGAATTAATGCGTTCTCGATTGTAAAAAGCGCTTGCAAAACAAATGGCCAGCACAGAGAAATAAAATTCTACAGAAGGAAACATCAAAGTAAATGGGGTATTCTTTTTATAGAAAGCATGAGCTATGAAGACATAGAAAGTTGGTGAAATGCCGTATCGACTGGGGTAGGAGATGACGTCTGTTGGCTGCTCATAACGTGAAATGATGGAAACTAAACTAAATGCTTTGATGTATACAAGCAGATTTGTCACATGTTGGAAAACAAAGTAGAGGGAACCTCCGCCATAAGTCTAAATTATCATGAATTAGCACTTGGTGGATGATATTATCATCATTACGTCGGCCCTCTTTACTTCCATTGACATTTTCTGGTACCTATTTTAGGCTGGATCGACCTGGGAGCCATGGTTTACTCTTTTTTTTTTTAAAAAAGATTAATCTGCTCCATTGCGAATTCAAACCCAAAACGTTTAGGTTAGCAAGCGTCTACATACTGGGTTACCGCTTTCTTCTTCTTCTTCTTCTTCTTCTTATTATTATTATTATTATTATTATTATTATTATTATTATTATTATTATTATCACTTTTCTGATATTCTTCTGCTTGTGACGTAAACCGTCGTAGCAAGGATTTGAATGTAGTTTCTTGTCTTTTTCTGGGTACGTAGCTTGTGTTAAAGTCATACTTCTTTTCTGTAGTGTGTCTTTTACACCCCCACCCATGTCTTTGCCGGTCGGCTTCTTGTCTTATCACCAGCTGCTGTCACGTGATCTGCTCTAGCTGTTAGCTGGTTTTGTTCTATTCCGACCAGATGACCAAACCATTCGCTTCTTTGATGTTTTATTTGCTTAGCAACACGCCAATACACAGGCAGAAAAGTGCTAGTTCTTTAAGATGAGCCAACTGGCAACAGAAGGAAAGTAAATATTTTGGCACACACTAGACACATTTTCAACAACAACAGCAACAACAACAACAAAAAAGGGAATTTCTAATGAATTTCTTGTAAACAATTGTAACACAGGAAGAAAATAACCTTATTACAAATTTAAAATTACAGTTGACTAAGAATATTCGCAAACAATAATCTGAATGAAAGAAAGAAAGAAAAAAAAAAATAACAACAACCGCTCTGTGGCTTAGAGGTGATTTGCATAGACTCCCCGTTTCCGCTCATAGGGAAAACAAGAATCCCCGTACGGGTTCCGGGAGCTTTCTATATAGTAGGGAAAAGGAACAAGAATAGACCCACTGCCTACAACAAAATTCTAGAACATGACGCAGTCCAGAGAGTCGAACCATAACTTTCCGCCGGAGTTTACAGAAGAAGAATAAGCACAAGATTTCCTTAGACCAGTGGCCTCCAACCTTTTCTTCTCCCTCAGATACGTGCTTCCCCCTTCCCCCAACCCCACCTTGACAATTACAAGTGGCTAGACCAAGCCACACCCCGTACAGTATGGTTAAAAGAAAAGTCAAACAAATTTCAAGTATGCAGAAAAGCTTGGAGGAAAACACACAAATTTCAACATTCTAGAACTGGACTGCAGTCCAGAAGAGGACGAACAACCATAACTTTCCGCCGGAGTTTACAGAAGAAGAATAAGCACAAGATTTCCTTAGACCAGTGACCTCCAACCTTTTCTTCTCCAGTCAATCACACGGTACGATGCTTACCCCCTTCCCCCACGTGAAAAAATCCCCACCTTGACAATATACAAGACCCCCCAGGCTTCTCTTCCAGACCACAGCCCACCCCGTACAACAAAGTATGGTTAAAAAGAAAAGAACAAAAAGGAAACAAATTTCAAGTACTGTTAGAAAGAGCTTGGAGGAAAACACAGACATAAATGTTTAAAAGTCTGTTTCACCACTACCTTGGGGTTGTTCCATTACACCCCAGGTTTGGGTCAGTCAAGCCAATCTATCTGCCTGCTCTTGCTTAAACATGCATACATTGCCCGGGCAAAATATCCGTGTGCACTCTCACCAAGTGATGTCTCTGGACTGATGGCGCCCTTTTCTTACAGGAGAAAATCCTGACTCCACATTCCTTAGAATGCGTCATGTAAGCTGCTCCCTGTAGGTGTTTTGCCTGCCTTTATTTCATTTTCTCCAGCTACATCTATGTCATCTGTACAACCTCCTTGTGTGGGCTCCGGGGTCCTATTATTGGGAAAACGAGAACAGACCCATTGCCTACCCAAAAGCATATCGTAGGAGTCGACTAATTGGGAGCTTCCTTCGAGGTCGAAGTGCATCTGCCTCAGAGGAAAGGAACCAGCTGTCTGCATGCAAATGAGTCAGATCTGTAAAACGAATGCCCACGCAACACTCAGGCTCTGGAACAGGACAGCAGTCCAAAAGTGGGTGAACAACCAGAACTTTCTTCCAGAGTTTACAGTTGGTGAACATTTGGTGAAGAAAAGAAAGAAGATCTGCATAACCAAGTATCTTAAAGCTTTTTATATAGTACAATCTTCTGTTATCTTCCTTAACGTGTTCTTCTAACGCATAATCATTGAGCAGGTACAGGACATGACATCACTTTTAACCAGATGTAATTTGAAAAAAAAGGCCTTTTGTGTGTGTGTGTGTGTGTCTTTATATTTTATCATTTTCAAACTACTGGACGTAAATTTGCCCAGAAAAACCGCATAACAACCAGGGGCTGTTGGGGTTGGTTCAGCAACGTCCTGTAAAGGATACGCACCTAATCTATATTACTATTTTATGTCTTCTATTCATGCATGGTCTGATCATTTTGATTACCTCCCTTTGTAGTCAAAATTCGTTGTTTAATATCCTTACGTCCTTTTGTTATTTGAAGCCCCACTCTGGCTTTTGCCAGGGGCCGCAATATAGGCAGGCCATAAATATGGCCAATTGTCTGAACGCGGTTTCTGGGACCTCTCCACGGTGATCCTCACCCACATGGTGGCACTTTGTGTCATCGGGTGTTTATCGCTTGTGTGATGTCCTAGTAGGGTAGAAAATTCATTCATTCATTCAAAATTCGTGCATGATATTCTAAATATATATGTGTGTGTGTTTTTTTTTTAAATCACTAAAAGCATAATGCACACCTCTTCCTTGTAGACGTAACAGTCTATAGACATAACAGTCTTTTGGATATTTTCTCCAGGAAATGTCCGTGTGTTGGGAAAGGAAGAGGCAGGTGGATTAGCTGGTGATGCACCACTTGGTGATAAACGCATGACAAGCTAGAAGTTGTAAGGGGAACCAAATAGATCATCACTGTCTGAAGAGAACGATGTAGTGGGGCGTGACCAGGAGATCTGACCTCGCTCAACACTCATACAGAGGCAAGACGGTCATACAGACTAATACTGCTATTGGAACTCTGCGCTTGCTGCTGAAGATGGGGATAGAACTCTTATGGGAATGTCCCGAATGCTATGATATCAGTTCTTTACATAAAAATCATGGACCACAGTCGGCGTCCGTGGCTTAGGCGTTGCGAACACGCTTCGTAATGCTAGGGTGCCGGGTTCGATCTAAGCTGCGGTCCTTGCGCCTTGCGTTGGATTCTACAGTGGTATCGAGAAGCCGACCGTACTGAAATTAATGGCGAAGTGGTGGACGTAAATTTACCTACAAAAACTACAACAGCCTCACACATACACACACACACACACGCGCGCGCGCGCTAGGGTTGGTTCTGCAACGGCTGTAAAGGATGCGTAATTGACTCAACATGAACCTAACAATTTCTTGCCTAACATTTTTTTTTTTTAAATATTGCAACTTTTTACACAAACAGTTACATTTACTGACTTGCTACAGACTAGTCTAATTCACACCGATGTTGTACTACTGAGGACAGCCTTCTATTTTTAGTTTCCATTAATTGTTATCAAGGAGCCGTCGTGGTCTATCGGCTAGATGCTCGCCTGCGGATCGGAAGGTCGTGGGTTCATGTCCTGACAGAAGCCGGGCTTTTTTTCAAAAACGACCTTGGCTCCCAAGTTCAACCCAGCCTTGAGTTGGTACTAGGGCTCCTAGGTTCAATCCAGCCTTGAGTTGGTACCAGGGCTCCCAGGTTTAACCCAGCCTTGAGTTGGTACCAGGGCTCCCAGGTTCAACCGAGCCTTGAGTTGGTACCAGGGTTCCCAGGTTCAACCTAGCCTTGAGTTGGTACCAGGGCTCCCAGGTTGAACCCAGCCTTGAGATGGTACCAGGCACAGTCCTGTCACCTCTCTAATGTCGTTTGGTCTATAAAATATAGGTCTAGCCCTATATACCCAAATACACCGGAGGACACGGAAAAGTGTCCTTTCCTTTTACTTTATTAATTCTTAGCAACGGGAAATACATGGGAATGTGGATACAACAAACCAAAAGTAAACATCCACAAGACCCCATCAACAAACTCAACAGAAAACAATATACAACAATTTTCCGTCTAAGAACAGGAAAGATGGGCACATGATATAGGTGACTCCTTGAACATGAAAGTACATGAAGCGGAATAGCTGGTGAGAGACCGAGTTTCTTTCAGGGAGACCATGATGGGAGCGACTTTCTGCAAAGGACCCGCTCATAGTGATGGGTTCCAAAAACTAGGGCTGTACCGAATAGTGATTTTCACTATTCGGCCGAATACGAATAACAGGATCAACTATTCGGCCGAATACGAATAGTGTATTGTGTATAAAATATATCTTTAAAAAAAAATATTCCTAATGTCTTATGTACGCTGAACTTTTACTTCACATAAAGTAAAACAGAATAGTCATTTTCTTCTTTAGCATTCTGGGCCCTTGAAGTTTACTGCTGCAGATATCACTCGTTTCTATTAATCTACCTGGCTGGCCTTATCTTCACAGTTTATGACACCAGTTGTTTGCAGGTCTGGCTGGACATTATCTCTCGAACTTCTTTTTCGTCTGCCTCGTGGTCTACGCCCATTCCTCTCCCAAGTTATACAGTTTTTACGTCTCTGTCATCTGACATTTTTTTCAATATGCCCCAACCATTTTAGTCTGTTACCTCTCATGGTGCCAATAAGCAATGGTGATTTAAACAGATTATGTGTTACGTTGTTGCATCTCACTCTCCATTCCTCGCTGTTAGCATCTTTGATGGGTCCATTATGTTTTGCATCCTTCAGTCAGTCTGTGGTAATTAATAACTAGGGATGAAAGAATCCTAAGTAACTAAACTTGGAAATTGTCACTGACAGCTTAGTTAATGCAGGAAAACTGCATTAGCTTTCAACAAAACCAATCGTTTCATGTTGTCAGCATCAAGGCAGTGAATTCAGAAGCGGGCGTAAGGTAACTACCATTCGTATTCAGCCCGACCGCAACTATTCGGCCGAATACCGAATAGTCAATAGGTCCACTATTCGGCCCCGAAGCGAATACGAAGCGAATTTTCGGTACAGCCCTCCTACCAAAAACCCTCACAGGGTTTGATAAACATTGACAAAGCGTCTTTAGCGGCTCAACTTCCATATGGCAAAAAAAAAAATAATGAACACATGAATGAATCGAAAATTGTCATTACTAAGCTGGAGACATTTCCACACATGCTCCGTACCCTTTTCCAGTAACCAACAAAGTCGACAGTACCAGCTGCAACCTGACTAAAAAGTCGCCTATATTTCCTCCTCAGAGTTGAATATCTTATAGAACGTGAACTCACTCCTCATTGAATTGTTCTTTCAATGTATTGTTTTCCTGTCTATTCCATTGCATTACCCATTTGATCCCAGAGAGTCTTCACGCACATCCACTTTATCATAAAGTAGCTCATCGTCCAAAGGGGCGGCAGTAGCTAATCTACCAGCCTGTTCATTGTCTGGCACACCTGAAAATCGTGGCGAGCTCTTCGTGAACTAAGTCTTGTCAAGTGATGGCAAAACATAAAGACTGTACAGTCCCTCAGTCTGCATGTGAGACCAGACCACAAACACCTGAGCACATTCTACAGGTCTCCCCCCCCAACCTGCAACTAAGAAGACAAATCTGACCTCAAAAGCTAAGTGTGCGAAGCAACCAATGGGGAAGCATGTAGGACTTATAGCTGACATGCGAATTCACAGAAGCAAACCACCTGACGATCTCACAGCATGCAAAACCGAATGAAATGAAGAAGAAAAAAGACACTAAGACGTGTCTTGAAATTCTGTTACAACTGTATTTATCAGTTGATGCAACTACATTTAATTTTCAGAGATATCAAAGCTATTACCTTAAACGTCGCTGAGTCACCACCAACTGCTGGGCCAAGCATATCTTGTACAGATCTCATTATTATTTCATTGTACAAACTGAATAGATCAGATGACAGTACGCAGCGCTGTTTAACACCCTGATCAATGAGGTGGTTTTTTTTTAAATCCTATTTGGCTGTTAATTCTTTTGGCTTATTTCTGTTGGCAATGTATCCCATCTCATCTTGCAGCTTTTTTGCCTGAAAAGTCGGGGTGAGGTATAAACAGAAAAGGATTACCTGTTTGTGTTTCTGGTATATGGGGGTTCTCCGTGACATGTTTTCTAATTCAGCCCACCGCTGACATAGTGGGCTGGGAACCTTCACTCTGTCAAAGAGTCATTTTTGGTACTTAGAACATCATTCGCAGGATAAACACAATAAAAGTGAATTACCCTTTTCCACGCCTTCTGGTGAATTTAGGCATAGAGTACTGTACGTATATTTTATAGACCTTTCGCCTCTCTGTGTGTTGTGTGGTCAATATCACGACGGATACCGTTACTCTCCAACCCAGGACCGTTCAGATTTGAACCCATGAGCTTTAGATACACAGGCTAGCGTCTAGCCGCTATACCACTGGGGCGCTCACATACACAGTTATCTGTTTAAATATTCGTCAATGTTCGTGGCTTAGCGGTTGTGAACGCAGTTTCCTAAACCAACAGGTAGGTTAGAGCAGGGTTCTTCAAGCCACAGCAGACTTGTAAGTCATCAAAGAAATTCTGCTTAATCATGTAACTTACTTCTATGGTTTCCAACCTCTTTTTGTTCAGACTCCGCCCTCCAACTTTCTTTTTAATTATTGAGTTAGGGCAAGACCACCACCACCTTTCCCCCCCCCCCATCCCACCCCTACTGGAGGACCCCTATGCTCCCCCTCCGCACCTACTTAAGTAAATCGCAGACCCCCCCCCCCCCCCCCCCCCCCCCCCCGCGTCAGGTGAAATAAACTCCGGTTGATATCCGAGTACAATGTACTAACAGTATAATAATATAGACTACATTGTACTGGGTGTATTCCTTGTGAATCAGTTTCTTTCCTTTGAGCAGCAGGTCGTCCGACCGCCAAAAAAACTCGCACATGGCACGAAGCTCGGTAGCTCAAGCAAAAACCTCCGGGATCTTCTAAACCCCTTTTGTTGCGAAGCGAAATAAGCAGTACGACAGCGAACCGACGGTTTTCGCAAGACAAAACAAAAATCAGAGTATGCCAAAATATGCTTTCAATAACTTTTCAAAATCGTTTAAAAAAAAAAAGCGTCCTTTCAATCGAAACTTCAATTTTGGGAATAGAAAATAATCACAGGGAGTCAAACCTGGGAAATAGGGTGGAAGGCTGAGAATACTCACTTGTTTTGGGGCCAAAAATTTTTGTTTTGATGATGTCTCTTGGGTACTCAACCCGCTGATTTTTTTTTTTTTTTTTTTTTTCTTTTTCTTGCCAAAATCTTGCCCTAAAATTGTATGAATGGTATCTATTACCACCTGATTAATCTTCCATCATCTTAACAGTAAAACAAAAATCTTTTTATTTCCGTTCTCTGACTTTTGCAATGAGTTCATCATTACAAACATACATTTAATATCCAGGTCTAGGTGCATTAGTAATCATTTCTACACCACTTTTGAATCGTGAATACCACCAGAAAATTTGTGCACGAAATAAACAATTATCCCCATAAACTTGCTGAATGAATTAAACTGTTTCAATTGCACTTTTTCGGAGTTTTAAAAAGAATTTAATGTTAGCTTTTTGCTCCGTGCTGATAACGTAACAATGTATATCTGACTAGGTCAATAAAATGGCGGCTTGTTTGTTGTCTGCTTATCGAGCGGTGATAAAAAGTTGCCAGATTGTAGATGAATGTTGTCTATTTAGATTGCATACTTTGCTTTATATATGACACTTTTGTCTTAGCCATAATAAAATCAGTCTCATTACTTAATTGTGGGACCTTGTATATTCCTACTGACCAACTTGGTGCTTCCTGTGCCACTTAAATGGTATCTATAGCTACTAGGACTTTCCCGATGCTCACAATTAAGCCAGGAGACTATAAAAAATCAGACTAGATGGGGATTCAAATCTGTCGCTCATGTACCTTCAGCCCTCCCCCAGATAATTGTTGTTGTTTTGTTGTTGTTTAAGCCTTGTTTAATGGCGCATTAGTAATAAATACATTATGAAGATTATAGTAAGTACTGTTATCATTATTAAATAATTAAACCAGATTAAACACCCCCCCCCCCCCCCCCCCCCCAGAAAACTATTAGGTTAGTTGCGTATCCTTTACAGGACGTTGCAGAACCAACCCCAGCAGCCCCTGGCTGTTGTGTGGTTTCTCTAGGCAAATTTACGTCCAGTAAGTAAAAGTCGACTAACTAGGGTGCTTCTTTTAAAGTCGGAACACTTAAGAGGCGATGAACCAACCGTCTGCATACAAATAAACCTGATGTGTAAAACGGATGTGCACGCAAAATTCAGGTACGGGAATTAGACTGAAATCTAGAAGTGGACGAACTACCAAAACTTTCCAACGGAGCTTACAGCTGGTAACCAGTAACAAGACTGTCAGATATTTTCAACAGTGATCAAGCGGCCACACGATGAGGTAATCGTTTCAGACTCTGAACATCTTTCAGAACATCGCTACAGGAAGCCTTCGCTCCAAATGAGTAGAAAGCATTCGAAAGTCGCAGTTAACCTCCATCATCTGGATCTATACATCTGCCCACGCAGGAATAAATGGTCATGAAAGAACTGACCATCTGGCAAGTAATGAACCAATGCCGACGGAAAGAAACATGGGCACAGTTGATATCATTAACGCTGTACGGACTAGATTGGGGGATAATGTTAAAAATCTGACGCTAACACGACTGCGTGGTCGAGGAGTTAAGCTTGGTGTGGCACGTCTATGCCGTCTTCGAGGTAAGTACAAAAGATACTATAACCAACTCCTCATGGAAACAATCAGGGGAGGTACCTTGGAGTGGTTACTGCATTGGTGGACTTGGCAAGCACGGGGGGTGTCCAGTGTGCAAAGACGCTGACTGCAATGCGCCTGGCGTCTGGTTTCGAAAAAGTGGTCCTAACCTGCACAGTTGGTGGCGGCTGCACTAGCCTTGTGGCCCTAAGTTCTCAGGCTCATGACCTTCCCGCTTCAGAGTGCTTGGAGATCACACATCTACAACACTAGTACTAAACTCAGGATGCACAAAACATGCGTTAGGACAGTTCTCCTCTACAGAGCAGAAACTCGGAAACCAGGCAGAAAGATTAATAGCAAGTTCATAGGTTTTGAGGGAAGACTCTCAGAAGAGATTTCATATGAGAAGATAGAATCAGCAATTCTAGATTGCAACAATTAACATAGGTACAATGTATTCCTCGGCACTCATAGAAAGAAGTACTAATGTAGAAAGACACAATAGACAATATAAAAAATCTAAAGCTATAGTTGCCGTGCCGGACAAATAACATCAGAAGATGTAAATTTAGAAATTAAAAAAAAAAGAAGATAGAGGTGGATTGGACGTCCTCAAAGAAAGATACGCCGAGACAGAGCAATGCAACACTACAGCGAGGAAGAGCCAGGCCAGGGGCACTGGATCTAAACCACAGCACCAAATGGAGATAGAGAGGATAGCGCAGGATCGAACTGAGTGGCAACAGTTTATCTCTGAATAATTGATAAATGGTCATGAGATTTTGTTTTCCCTCTTGGCTAAAACAAAAACAAATCCTAACCTGCACAGTGCGTGGCAGCTGCCCTAGCCACGTGGCCCTAAATCCTTAGGCTCACGACCTTCCTGCTTCGCCCTAAAAGTGACAACAAGTAGTAAAGAACATGGGCACAGTTGATATCATTCAAATAACGCTGTACGCAGACTCTGCCAGATTTGTCTTTCCCCCAGGCTTCGTCTAAAGGTGACAGTGAAGCACACTGCAAGCAGTAAAGTGACACCTGCAAGCAGTAAAGTGACAAATGCAAGCAGTAAAGTGACACCTGCAAGCAATAAAGTGACAACTGCCAGCAGTAAAGTGACAACTGCAAGCAGTAAAGTGACACCTGCAAGCAGTAAAGTGACACCTGCAAGCAGTAAAGACACTGCCATTCAAAATGGCAAATGCATAATTAGTTTTCCCCATGTGGGTTCCGGGCCCTATTATAGAGAAAACAAGAATAAACCCACTGCCTCACCAAAAGCATGCCGTAAGAGTCTACTAATTGGGGGCATCCTCCGAAGTCGGAGTGCATTTATCTGAGAGGCAAGACAAAATCAGTCTGCATACAAATTTTTTGGATCTGTAAAACGGATGCAAACGCAACACTCAGGTTTTAGAATAGAATTGCAGTCCAGATGTGGATAAACAACCAGAATTTTCCGCCAGAGTTTACCGCTGGTAAATGCGAAGAAGAAGAAGTGGACGGTAATTAGTTTAAACAAATGTTGAGTCATGAAAAATGGAGTAAAGAGGAAACATTCAACAAAACTGAATGCAAGAGTTCAAACGAACGAAAACGAAAACAAAAAAGCTGGAAAATTAAGAATAACTTAAAAAGGAATGCTGAGAGAGAGGGGGGGGGGGGGGTGGGGGGTGGTGGGGAGGAAGACATGATAATAGAAAGGGAGACATTTTAAAGAAAGAAATACAGAAGGACAGACAGAAAAGTGACCTAGTCCCTGGCAAAACTGTCCTTTTCACCTGGGAAAAGGGATGAACTTGACACTTTTACCGGTTCAACGAAAGCCAGTATCAGTCACTGTCCAGCATTCAACCGGTGACCTGAGATCTTCGCACCGACTGACATTCAACCGGCGGCAGACGGGACGACTGGCGGGAGACAACAGCCGACAATCGCCGGGCCCAGCTGCGGAAGACACCAACAGCCGCCCGAGCTTCGACAGTTCGGCACGTCACGAGGTGTTAGGAAAAAGCAACATTAATTCTTCTTTGGTCTTTGGAGAACACACGGGCGGTTGTAGCGGATGGCTGGGAGCAAGACGTTTCGTATATGAGGGGTTGCTTCAGTGTGGAGAGGTTTTACATTATTTCTGAACTGTTGCATGGTCGGATCTATCTATCTATCTATCTATCTATCTATCTATCTATCTATCTATCTATCTATCTATCTATCTATCTATCTATCTATCTATCTATCTATCTATCTATCTATCTATCTATCTATCTATCTATCTATCTATCTATCTATCTATCTATCTATCTATCTATCTATCTATCTATCTATCTATCTATCTATCTATCTATCTATCTATCTATCTATCTATCTATCTATCTATCTATCTATCTATCTATCTATCTATCTATCTATCTATCCATCCATCTATCCATCCATCTATCCATCCATCTATCTATCCATCTATCCATCCATCTATCTATCTATCCATCTATCTATCCATCTATCTATCCATCTATCCATCCATCTATCTATCCATCTATCTATCCATCTATCTATCCATCTATCTATCCATCTATCTATCTATCTATCTATCTATCTATCTATCTATCTATCTATCTATCTATCTATCTATCTATCTATCTATCTATCTATCTATCTATCTATCTATCTATCTATCTATCTATCTATCTATCTATCTATCTATCTATCTATCTATCTATCTATCTATCTATCTATCTATCTATCTATCTATCTATCTATCTATCTATCTCTATCTATCTATCTATCTATCTATCTATCTATCTATCTATCTATCTATCTATCTATCTATCTATCTATCTATCTATCTATCTATCTATCTATCTATCTATCTATCTATCTATCTATCTGTCTGTCTGTCTGTCTGTGTCTGTCTGTGTCTGTCTGTGTCTGTCTGTTCTGTGTCTGTCTGTGTCTGTCTGTCTGTCTGTCTATCTGTCTGTCTGTCTGACTGTCTGTCTGTCTGTCTGTCCCTGTGTCTACCTGTTGTACGTCTATAAAAAAACAGGAAGAAAACAAATGGGGGGGGGGGGGGGGGGAGGGGTGCGGTAACATACAATAAACAAACAGACAATGTAATAATCGATATTCATAGAAAGAAACAAAAAGATAGAAGGACACACTAGACAACATAAACAATGAAAAGCAAATAGCTCTGTCTGTCGACAATGGCCATAAGTCACACTAAGTGATAAGGGTTGCGTATCCTTTACAGGACTTTGCAGAACCAACGTGGTTTTTCTAGGCAAATCTACGTCTAGTAGTTTGCCACTGTTTCCTGGACTGTCGTCTTCTTTGATACCACTGTCGAAACAAACGCACGGCGCATGGCCCGCAGCTGGGATCAAACCTAGCATCCCGGCATTACGAAGCTTTCGCATCGACTTAGAAGTGATAAAGAGAGATAACAGTAAAAAGTAAAATATTTAGATTATTGTTCTTCAATCTGTGGCATGAGGGTAATTTACAAGTGGCCCGCTAAATATTTCCACACAGTCAAGTAGCGCCGGAAGTTTAGACCATACCAGTAACAAAATCCACAGAAATGGAGCAAATTGTTTGTAGCTCTTTGTCTTTCAGAAACAACGCTGCGGAACTATATCAGGTTTTCTAACATCGAAATAGCAGGTGTCGAAATAGCTAAAAATTTCGGTTTTATCAACGGATTTAATGATGTCTAAAGCTGGGTAAAAGAGAACAGTGCAGGATATTGCAGCCAAGATTTATTCTTTCATTAGATCTGATTAACTGATGTTGTTCAAGAGTTTACAACTCTCTATCTGGCCTGCCTTCTTCTGCTGCCCTTCTAATCCCCTAGACCCTCAACCAACTCACGCTAAGTCGTTCTATCCGCTTTCGCGTGCAGCTTTCCCCATGTCCTCCCTGTTGTTTAAATTTCCCTTTTTAGCTCTATTCTCCATGTATTTTTGGTTTTCCTTTATTTCTATGCCCCTATTGGTTCCAGTGCAAAGACATTCTAGTTATATTGTTCTCAGGTATTCTCAACGTATGTCCTATCCAACGCAAACGTCTTTTCTTCACCTCTAACCTGTAGGTGGCGACCCTTCAGGAGGTCGAACAACCCTTTCATAGGCGTCGACTAAGACCATAGGAAAACAAATAATCACAGCAGTTATAAAGTAGCAACAAAAATAATTGTATGGTTGGGGTTCGCCACAACATGACGAGCTGTATTAAAGGATCACGGCATTAGGAAGGTTGAGAACCAGTGGCCTAGAACCATATACCAAACACCACGCCAGTAGGAACCGTTCCTGTGGCGACGAAACCAGAAGGAAAAAGTGCGTCTTCGGCTGTTTTAGCACTCCCCCCCCCCCCCCCCCCCCCCCCCCCCCTTTTTTTTTCTCTATTACTTTATAAAAGAAGCTGAATGTGTTTGTACATTCCATATTATTTGCATATGAATCAGGTTATTATTGTCATTCCCCGTGTGGATTCTGCGGCCCCATTGTGGAAAACACAAGAATAGATCCAGCAACCATCCCCCCTCCCCCCACCCCACTCCCCTTTCCCTAAGCTTGTCAAGAGTCGACGACATCCCATTTTATTCAAATACTTTTCCAAGAGAGATAACTCAATAAATAACATGTTAGTCGGATTTTAAGAGTTCTGTCCCACTAATGTCTAAACAAACATTAAAAAAAAAAAAGGGGGGGGGGGGGGGTTCTTTCCTGGGAGCAGAGGCTGACTGACTGGAATGTTTTAAGTCTAAATCTGCAACATGACGGATTTCTAATTGAAGATAAGGGCTCGCAGGCACATACATCTCTAATGGGCGTCAGCAAAGTGAGAAGTAGTCCAAGTCCAAGTCCTTTTGAGAAAAGAAAAGTGAGAAGTATGCACGGCAGTCCTGATATTAACTTGATATTACATGCAGGCAGTCTAAACACATATTTATTTAGCGTCAGAAACCCAATTGGTCTGAAAAATATATTATATATAGAATTCGTAAATCGATATCTTGTCATCAATTTGTGGGATGAATTTTTTGTTTTTTTTAAGCCCTGTTCTGGCTCTCGCCAAGGGCCCCAATATAGCCCGGCCTTAAATATGGTCTAATGGCTGAACGCGGTTTCTGGGTCCTCTCAACGGGTGATCCTCATCCACATGGTGGCACTTTGTTTCATCGGGTGTTTATCGCTTGTTTTGTCGTCCTGGTGTGGTAAAATAAGATATAGATCCTGATAGATAGATAGATAGATAGAATATAGATAGATAGATAGATAGATAGATAGATAGATAGATAGATAGATAGATAGATAGATAGATAGATAGATAGATAGATAGATAGATAGATAGATAGATAGATAGATAGATAGATAGATAGATAGATAGATAGATAGATAGATAGATAGATAGATAGATAGATAGATAGTAGATAGATAGATAGATAGATAGATAGATAGATAGATAGATAGATAGATAGATAGATAGATAGATAGATAGATAGATAGATAGATAGATAGATAGATAGATAGATAGATAGATAGATAGATAGATAGATAGATAGATAGATAGATAGATAGATAGAGATAGATAGATAGATAGATAGATAGATAGATAGATAGATAGATAGCTAGATAGGATATATATAGATAGATAGATAGATAGATAGATAGATAGATAGATAGATAGATAGATAGATAGATAGATAGATAGATAGATAGATAGATAGATAGATAGATAGATAGATAGATAGATAGATAGATAGATATAGATAGATAGATAGATAGATAGATAGATAGATAGATAGATAGATAGATAGATAGATAGATAGATAGATAGATAGATAGATAGATAGATAGATAGATAGATAGATAGATAGATAGATAGATAGATAGATAGATAGATAGATAGATAGATAGATAGATAGATAGATAGATAGATAGATAGATAGATAGATAGATAGATAGATAGATAGATAGATAGATAGATAGATAGATAGATAGATAGATAGATAGATAGATAGATAGATAGATAGATAGATAGATAGATAGATAGATAGATAGATAGATAGATAGATAGATAGATAGATAGATAGATAGATAGATAGATAGATAGATAGATAGATAGATAGATAGATAGATAGATAGATAGATAGATAGATAGATAGATAGATAGATCGATGGACGGACGGACGGGACGGACGGACGGACGGACGGACGGACGGACGGACGGACGGACGGACGGACGGACGACGACGGACGGACGGAGACGACGGACGGACGGACGACGGACGGACGGACGGACGGACGGACGGACGGACGACGGACGGACAGACAGAGACAGACAGACAGACAGACGAGACAGACAGACAGACAGACAGACAGACAGACAGACAGACAGACAGACAGACAGACAGACAGACAGACAGATAGATAGATAGATAGATAGATAGATAGATAGATAGATAGATAGATAGATAGATAGATAGATAGATAGATAGATAGATAGATAGATAGATAGATAGATAGATAGATAGATAGATAGATAGATAGATAGATAGATAGAGATAGATAGATAGATAGATAGATAGATAGATAGATAGATAGATAGATAGATAGATAGATAGATTTAATAGATAGATAGATAGATAGATAGATAGATAGATAGATAGATAGATAGATAGATAGATAGATAGATAGATAGATAGATAGATAGATAGATAGATAGATAGATAGATAGATAGATAGATAGATAGATAGATAGATAGATAGATAGATAGATAGATAGATAGATAGATAGATAGATAGATAGATAGATAGATAGATAGATAGATAGATAGATAGATAGATAGATAGATAGATAGATAGATAGATAGATAGATAGATAGATAGATAGATAGATAGATAGATAGATAGATAGATAGATAGATAGATAGATAGATAGATAGATAGATAGATAGATAGATAGATAGATAGATCTTACTAATTATGCTCCACACAACCTCCCAAAAGTAGCCTTAAAATTAAGCAATCACGATTTCTTCATCTTCTTCTGCTTTCTATTCCCCAAATGAGCATTGGGTCCTCAACCAACGCATGCTAAGTCGTTCTATTCTTTGCTATCGCATGCAGTTCCCTAGTGGGAATGGTTTATGAAGCGGCGGGGACACACTGCAACCATATCAAATACAAGGAGGAAATTATCAAAACTGGAGGATAAAATTAAAGAACATGTCATCCAATAACAAAATAAAAGTATATACTTGTATAACTATATCATTTTCATCATCGTCCGGCGACATTATGCTTTTGTGCCTTTATACATTACGTTATGCTGGTAATCAATTCTTCCGTTCCGTGCTATCGTCTGCAACTGCTTCCATATCGTTGATAGTACGGAATCCAATTAGGAACCTTTTGCCTTCCTTTTTAATGTTCGTCTGAAAGTCGTCTTTTTCTCAATCCAGTTGGTTCCGAAATAGGTGGTTCTTTGTTTGATATTTGTTCGCTTCTTTGATGATGTGCCCATTATTTCGTCGTCTTCGTGTGAATTTTTATTTTTTACTTTTTTTTGATCCCGTCAAACCATTCAGAATGAACACAGAAATACTGACGGGTATGAAAGAAACAAAAACGACAAGTTGAATATTTCGGTCCAATTAAAATACCTAATACTCTTATACCATCCATACTGGAGTTGAAACGATAAAGGCGACTGAGAAGAAGGCATACGTCAATACACGTGTGAGCATAATATCAACAGTCTCTGAAACCCACTACGGTGAACATCTATTGTGAAGACTGGAGACGGGCATTTGATTGATTGATCGAGTTAATCCGAAATCATGCAACGACGTTGACATGTTGTTACCGGTCAGATTTTCCAAAAGCGTCTTCAAACCTCACGTTTGATCACTTTACAGTTATAGCACCCGTTCTCACCATCCGCAGGGTGGCGTTTCTACAGGCATGATGGCCTGGGCTAACGAAAAATACTGCGGTCCAGTTTGGCGTTGGGTCAACCAGTTTTACATACGTCGTTTTTCAGCACAACATAAATCTTTCTCTGAAAAGCTCTACAGAGCTCAGGATAAATGTGTCTAGTACATACATTTGACATTTTCGTAAATTAGTTAGTATGACGCTCTGTATTTACTGTTAATCTGTCTACTATTAAGTGTCCTCAGACTGCCACCAATTAAAATCACTTATGGCATAACCGTATTTACAGGGGCCGACATGGAGAATGATAATACACCAACAGGGTTTTTTGCAACAACACGGGAGACCCACCGAGTGACCAATTCAGTTACAAGAAAGATGTGGTTGCTATTGCTGTCTGTATAAGTGTGTGTGTGTGTGTGTGTGTGTGTGTGTGTGTGTGTGTGTGTGTGTGTGTGATAAGGTCGCCAGTCTTAACCTCGCCCAGAATAAGGATCAATTTCCTGAAAAGTAAAAGCGGCCGGCATAAGAATCCCCATTAATGCCACGTGCCTAGTGGTCTAGGCCTTGCATGTCATCTCAGTGTTAGAATATGTCCCAGGAAACTTCTTTGGAAGTAAAGATGGCCAGGATAATTTTGACCACATAAACAAATGAGCCTTTAATCATAAGGATGTATAGCACTATTTGCCCGAAACGCATTTGGCATCAAAATGGTTTCTCCCTTCTCTTACTTGCTGCTCCAGCTCTCAGTAAATAGTTAAACTGTTTTGAGAGCTTTCTCCCAGCCCTCTGCTTCTTGTATCTGTACCTAGCGACCATGTATGAGTTCGGGGATAAACCCGTTCAGAATCTATGTGGTCCATATACATTTTACTATATCTCCCAATAGATTGGTATAATTAACAAATATATTGTTCAAATGACAATGTCTTCATTTTTGTACGATTAAAGATGTATCAGTAACTCCGTAATTTCTCTCAATTATGTAAAAGTTATTGTATAACATCAATAGCTTCAGTGGTTGAGGTTTGCGCGCTTTTAGTCATTACTGCAAGACGGGTCGGGTGGAATGCAATATAGCCGGGCCATAAATATGGTCTAACGGTTGAACGCGGTTTCCGGGACCTCTCCACGTGTGATCCTCATCCATGTGGTGGCACTTTGTGTCATCGGGTGTTTATCGCTTGTGTGATGTCCTAGTGGGGTAAAATGTACTACTAAAAAATAAATTGCAACTAAATTCTTTGCGGTCAGACGCATTCTAATTCTAACAATTTTCATAATCACTTTATTATTCAATTATAATCACTTTTTTGTTTGTAACATTTAATCAACTGTCTGACTTGTTTGGTCTGTGTGGCCTTCGTGCTATACAGCAAAAAGTTATTTTAGTGTGGGTTAACGTTTGGTTAACCAATTTAATATTAGAAATAGAGGACCTATATTTGCAACAACTCCATGTTTTCCTCTTCATTTTGCATTAACTGCGTTTTCGACATGTTGTGTTGTGGTTATTAATTTTTGGACCACTAAACCCAACACAATCTCAGTACATCATCATCAAGTGCCTTGCTGATTGGCGTGGGCGATCATGCCTCTCCACACTCTGCGATCCACAACTGCTTGTATCAGTTCGTGTGTTGACAAACTCCCATGCCATGACCAAAAAAAAAATGTTAAGAATCTTCTCACTCTGTTGCTTTGTGTGAGTGAGTGTGCACGCATCCATCCGTACAGTGAGCATGCATGAAGAAAGGGAGGCTGAGAAAGATCAACAATAAGTACACTTGCCTACCTGTCTGGAATATCTAAGTTCAAAATCATTTGAAACCGTACTTCGTTTAAACCCATCTTGTTTGAGTTCTCCCTTTAACCCCTCTCTCTCTTGGCCTTTTCAATCTGTGATCATCTTCTACGTGTTTTCCCAAACTGGAGCATGGAAAGGCAACGAACTCACGCCAAGTTGTCCTGTCCATTACCATCCTGTGTTTCTCACTCCATGTCCCATTCTTTCCCCTCCCTTCTGATTCTTCAATTAAAGGGTGTCGCAGTGGCTATACGTTTATCTTCCGGTCCTTAGATCTTAGTTCGAAACCCCATCTTAGTATACTTCTAGAAATAACTTGCTCTTCAAAGTCTACCAAAGTTATAAAAAGTACGCTCATGGCTTCAGAATACTGAAAAAAAAAAAAAAAAATTAAAAATTACCCAAGACATGCCCTAGGAAATAAAAGATTCGAAATTGTGTTTCATTCAATTAATCTGTTGCCGTCTCCACAGTGACGGTTGGCTTTAATGCATCTCCAATACCCTCGGGTTTTTTTATTTTTCGCATACGCAGATATGTTCCATTTGGTCTAAACAATAGTGAAACACAAAAACAGACTCTTCAGTTACATGTAAGTAAATATGAATCACACGTGAGTGCCCAAATTGTTGGTCGTCCTCATGTGGATCCACTTTTTATTGTTATTTTGTTATTTTGAGCTGGGGGCCCCAAAAAATAGCTGGGCCTTAAATATGGCTGAACGGTTGAATGAAGTTTCCGGGACCTCTCCACGGATGATCCTCATCCGCATTGTGGCACTTTGTGTCACAGTGTGTATATCGCTTGTGTGATGTCCTGGTGGGGTACAACTTACCTACCTACCTATGTGCTCTAAAGTTCAAAATAATCATGCGTCTCTGTGTGGGACTTAGTTTCTTGTCGTTTTAGAGCTCAATACTGGCTGTTGTCCGGGGCCCTAATATAACCCAGCCTATGGGTTGAGCGGGGTTTTTGGGACTTCTACCAGGGTGATCCTCATTTGAATGTTTGCATTTTTTTTTTTTTTTTTTGGGTCACCGGATGTTTATCGCCCGGTGTGATGTGCTGGTGGGATTGATCGTCTGACGTTCCATAATATATCTGTACTAAATATTTTGGCGCCACGTTGTCTACAGACGTTTCGTGTGTCCTACAACAGATCTAGCGTTGTTTATAGCAAACATCGTGTGTCCTATAACAGACCCTGCGTTGTCTACAGGAAACATCGTGGGTACTACGAGATACCTAACGTTGCCTACAGGAAACATCGTGAGTCCTACAAGAGACATAGCGTTGTCTACAGAAAACATCGTGGGTCCTACAGGAGACCTAACGTTGTCTACAGGAAACATCGTGGGTCCTACAAGAGACCTAGCGTTGTCTACAGGAAACATCGTGGGTCCTACAAGAGACCTAGCGTTGTCTACAGGAAACATCGTGAGTCCTACAAGAGACATAGCGTTGTCTACAGAAAACATCGTGGGTCCTACAGGAGACCTAACGTTGTCTACAGGAAACATCGTGGGTCCTACAGGAGACCTAGCGTTGTCTACAGGAAACATCATGGGTCCTACAAGAGACCTAGCGTTGTCTACAGGAAACATCGTGGATCCTACAAGAGACCTAGCGTTGTCTACAGGAAACATCGTGGGTCTTACAAGAGACATAGCGTTGTCTACAGGAAACATCGTGAGTCCTACAAGAGACCTAGCGTTGTCTACAGGAAACATCGTGGGTCCTACAAGAGACCTAGCGTTGTCTACAGGAAACATCGTGGATCCTACAAGAGACCTAGCGTTGTCTACAGGAAACATCGTGAGTCCTACAAGAGACCTAGCGTTGTCTACAGGAAACATCGTGAGTCCTACAAGAGACATAGCGTTGTCTACAGGAAACTACGTGGGTCCTACAAGAGACCTAGCGTTGTCTACAGGAAACTACGTGGGTCCTACAAGAGACCTAGCGTTGTCTACAGGAAACATCGTGGGTCCTACAAGAGACCTAGCGTTGTCTACAGGAAACTACGTGGGTCCTACAAGAGACCTAGTGTTGTCTACAGGAAACATCGTGGGTCCTACAAGAGACCTAGCGTTGTCTGCAGGAAACATCGTATGTCCTAAAACAGATCTTGCGCTGGTTGCACAACGGCTCTCCTTTTTCAGTTACCAGATCTTAACGAATCCTTCCCTTGCGTAGTCTGAACTGGTATCTTTTAGCATTCGCAAAGTTCCACTGGCTTCCTGGTTAGTTTAAATGAATAAATAAATCAATCATGAGATGAGATCACTGCTATCGGGACATTTTCCCTGTGCTTCATCCAAGTCTTCAGTTGCCAACGAAGAGTCGACAAGCTAATACTACCAGCTGCAACCTGATCAGAGTTGAGTAGCTCCCAGAATCTCCACCCACCCAGCGTTGAATCGGATTTTCTATTTATTTAATAGCTAATCTATCAACCAGCTAACTACCACACGCAGAATGTCACCTTCAGTGAAATTCAAAGACGGTCACAGTTTTTAGGACATGCCATGAGAAGCATTGTACTCATAAACCTCTAATTTTGATGGGGAAAGTGCAAAGCGATAAATACTTGGATGGCTTAGCCATTGAGATTGGAATGGACAAGAGTACTGACGTTATCTGTGATTCATATGTCAGTGTGTGATCGTGAAACATGACCGCCAGCAATAATCTGCATGGTAGGGCACATGTTGATGATGAATATTGTTTTGCTTGGAATCCATTAAAACAGCCTGCATCTCGGGCCTACAGTAGGGGGTCTCATTTATACTAAATTACATGTGGTCATTCCGTCTTTACATTCCTCCGCAAAGCTCCCTGCTTCGTTTTCTTTTAGTTTATTTATTTCATTGCTTGATCAAAGGGACACAACCCCCGATATAACTTACTGTCACATTGCGCTTGGGTAGTGTCTCTTTTACTCCACCTATATATTTCTTGGTCGGCCCTTGGACCTGTAGCCTGCTGTTCTCACGTAGTATTCTCTAGTTGTTGCTGATTTTGTTCCATTCTGACCAGATGACCGAACCATTTGATTCTTTTATGTTCTGTGAAATCATTTACCGGTACTGAGTCTAACGTTGTTCTTCAATGGTGACTCTACATAATCTGCGATACTTATCGTCCTTTTTAGGATGAAATTTTTCGTTATTTGAAGCCCTACTCTGGCTTTTGCCAGGAGCCGCAATATAGCCCGGCCATTAATGGCCGAACGCGGTTTCTGTGACCTCTCCACGGTGGTCCTTACCCACATGATGGCACATTGTGTCACCGGGTGTTTATCGTTTGTGTGATGTCCTGGTGGGGTAGAAAGAGTCAGCCAGTGACTCTACATTACTAATAAACTGTCGTCCCCATGTGGGATGCAATTTTTCGAAATTTGATTCCCCACCCCGGCTATTGCCGGGACCCTGAATATTTGGCCGGGCCATGAATGTGGCTATAACGGAAGATAGGCACATTGTGTCACCGGGTGTTTATCGTTTGTGTGATGTCCTGGTGGGGTAGAAAGAGTCAGCCAGTGACTCTACATTACTAATAAACTGTCGTCCCCATGTGGGATGCAATTTTTCGAAATTTGATTCCCCACCCCGGCTATTGCCGGGACCCTGGATATTTGGCCGGGCCATGAATGTGGCTATAACGGAAGATAGGGGTTTATGGGACCTCTCCACAGGCGATTCTCATCCGCATGGTGGCATTTTGTGTCACGTGGTGTTTATCGCTTGTGTGATGTCCTGGTGTGGTACAACAAGCGACTCTTTTTCTTCCCTCCTTCCCCACTGTATATCTCCTCTGAATATGTCGTAATTTTGTAAGTGTTTTTCTGGGAAGGACTGTCCATGTTTAGAACTGATAGTACAGAGAAGATTTAAAAACAATATGTATAAATAGACTGTTCTTGTTTAAGAATCCGCAGCACACACACAAATAAAATAATCACACAGAAAAGAGAATTAGAGGTGAACGATGGGAGACAACGGGACGAGCTGCATACAAGGGTAAAGAACTGGGATGAGCTAGTTGACAGCCTATGCTCCAGTGATAGATAAAGCTCAGAAAAGACAGAAAGATGAAACACCACCCACTACGAAGCAGTGTACACTAGACAACTGAGGCCGTACGGTCTCAGGCTAATGCGGCTCTGGTTGTTAAGGTGGTTTTTATGATTCCGTTTTAAACGAAGCTGGCTTGACCACGGGTGGAATAAGATAGATCTGGTTAAATACTTCCTGAAGCTGCGACAGGTCCAGCGAGCTGGCAGCGGATTAAAACGTACTGGAAAACATCACAAGAAGAACAACTACATCAAGAGACAACCGATTAAATGGTTTGAACATGTGTCAAGATTACCACAAGATTGCGCCACAAAAAGACACTCAGAAACAATGGAAGCAGTGCTAGATGTCTCAATGCCATGAAACAATGGATAGACGGAACATTCCAGGTCGTAAACACCAGCATCTGTGTAGTTAGTTAGTTGTGTATCCTTTACAGGACATGGCTATCAACCAACCCTGACCATTTTGTTGTTGTTGCTGTTGTAGTGTTTTTATGCAAATTTTACGTTCAGTAGTTTGCCACTGTCGGCGTCTGTGGCTTAGGCATTGCGAACGCGCTTCGTTATACCGTGGTGCTGGGTTTGATCCCAGCTGCAGGCTGTCTTGTCTTGCGTTGGTTTCAAAAGTGGTATCAAGACCTTCCAGGAACTGTGACTTTCTAATCCTATGGACAGAGTGAGTCTGAATCCAAGAGTACCTCTAATGCTTTTATCTAAGTCCTCTACAAATTATAAGTATTTTCTACCAAAATAGATCGACAAGTTCAACATATATATATATATTTTTTTTTTCTGTCTTCTGCAGTAATCTCAATATATTTATGCTGCTCTATTCATTCTTTCCTATTTCATGGTTTCTCATACGTGCAAATATATTTCAGGCATTACAGAAATGGCCCCGTTTCCATAGAAACACTGCAGGCATTAACCCTTTTACTCTGAGAAAAAAAAATAAAACCAACTCTTCCGGCAGGTGCCCTTTCCCCATTAGGGCAGCACTCATAGTCTGCTACAGGGACACGTTTCAAGAAGTCACGCTAATAGAATTCATTAAATTTACCTCTGCGCAAATTTTCAGCGTGACACGGATGACTCATCATCATCAGGTGTCTTGCCAACTGGCGTGGGCGATCAAGCCTCTCCACAATCTGCGATCTCCTGCAGCATATATCAGTTTGTGTGCCGACACACCTCCATGCCATGTAACAAGACTGTCAAGAATCTTCTCTGGTTGTCTTCTGTCAAGAACCTTCTCTCATTGTCTTCCTCTGTCTCTCCTTCCACAGATATTTCCAGTGGTCACCACATGTTCTATTATGTAAGGATGACTACATTTACTAAAAAAATTGGGTTCTTTAATTTTATATGACATCACGCCGGCTATGAGATTTGGTAGGGAAACTTGGAGATCGCCATAGTACTGGGGGATGGGGGGGGGGGGGGGGGGGGGGGGGGGGGTTAGTAATATTTGCTGTTCATTCAACAACAGCCCTAACCCTAACCACCACCCTCCTCCCTCCCCCAGTACTGTCCAGGGAAACCACTAGTGAAACCTAGGGATTCCCTACTAAATCTCGCAGCAAAATTGATGTGGTCATATAACATCAAAGTACCAACAACAACAAAACAGTGGGGTTTTCTTTAATTAAAAAAAAGGTGGGGGGGGGGGGGGGGGGAGGCGGTGGTTAACTGATAAAAAATTCTTTGCCATATTTTCCCCCTCTGGTTACAGTGATGACAGTGTACAGGGTCAAGTATCAAGTCAGTGTCAGGTTAGAATGATTGACAATCTCCCCAGGAAGTATACATCAGTTATTCTACACTGCATTAATTTTGTTTCAACTGATTATTCCCCGTTATCTATATAGTATTTGTACCCATTTTGGATAATTCATGGATTTTTGAGACTATTGGGAGGGGGGGGGGGGGGTGTGTGTGTGTGTGTGTGAAATGATTTTTTTCCATTTATTTTTCTGAAATACAAAAAAAAAAAATGTACAACTGCCGTTACTGGTTTTATCTATTTCACTGGGGCGAAAAGGTTTAAAACAATGCTGGCAGCAATGCCATTTCTATAAAAACAATCACACTGAGTTTAAAAAAAAACCTGAAGTGTTCATTAACTGTTGACAGAAGTGTAGGAAAAAACTAATAGGGTTGCTAGCAGTTGTCTTTGTTAAGTTATACCAAATTTGGCAGCAATATGTATATGATACTCTCTCTAAAGATGCTTAATGAATACTATACTAGTGGCCCTTTGGACAGAAACAGAAATGGTATACAACAACAATTCTGGCCGGCATCTTTGCCAACATTGCCTGGTCGGTAGCTTGCCAAAATAATAATTGTCCAAACACAACTATCAACATTCTGTGCATAACTGTAGCAGTCATAGGTAACTTGTATTCACTTACCGATGCCTGTTGTAAACTCAGTATCACATTTTTCTTTTGCAGAAGTATGTATACATTCTCTGGGCAGGCCCTGCATCTACAAATGGCTAAAATATAAAGTCAACCAGGAAAACCACCTTGATTTCACACAAATTTTCTCTCTTAGTGAATAACTATTAAAATAAAACATCAACATTTCATTAATTAGTTAGAAGTACATTGAGGTATTTCAACAGATAAACAAAGCAAACTTTAAAAAACAACTAAATGTGATGTGCTACATCCCTTTTCTCTCTCTCTCTCTCACGTCTTTTGTTTTTCTCCATAATTTGCTTGCCCTCTTGTTGTTCATTCATCTGCTCACTGCTGCCCGTCTCTCACTCTCTGCCTATCCATCCATTTATTCACTGAGTCTCTCTCTCTCTCCCCAAACAAAGTAACAAATACAGAAATGAAACATCAATATTCCAATATTCAGTGTGCTGAGGTATTTACAATTTAAAAAAATACAAACAACAAAACAAAGTATCAACTTAGAAAACTATATCACCATGTGTGTCATTCTGTTTTCAATGAAATAAAAAATATAGAAATGAAAGAAACAAAAATTATCTCAGAAATCATTGAGGTGTAGTGATGAGGTATTGTTGTAGTTATCTGAATCTTGTATGCACTGAGGTACTTGAACTGGAGACACTTTTCATGCCACCAAATAATGAGGTACTTGAAAAATTAGACACTTCTGTCATATCAACAAATAAGGAGGTACTCAAAAATTTAACTCTTCTGTTTTACCACGCATTATACAATGTGATTGTGAGAAATTTGACACTTCTGTCATCTGTGTATATACAATGTGTTGCACACACACACACATAGAATAAACACTTCTTCCATATTATCAATTTTACGATGTCAGTGAGAAATTAGACAATTCTGTCATACAATTCAATGTATTGTAGACAAATTAGACACTCCCGTCATACCCTAAAAAAAAAAAATGAGGTACAAAACAAAAATTGACACTTCTGTCACTTCAGCAAATAATGAGGTACTAAAAAATTTGACGCTTCTGTCATACCATGCATAATACAATGTGATAGTGAAACATTTGACACTTCTGACACACTATCTACTCTACAATGTGGTGCAAAAGAAAAAATAACATTAGACACTTCTGTTACACCACCAAACAATGAGGTACTAAACAATTAGACATTTCTACAACATCATTCATTAAATGCTGTAGAAGTGAGAAATTAGACACTTCAGTCAAGCCGTTCATTATACAATGTGATTCCGAAAAATTAAACACTTCTGCTGTATCAACAACTAATGGGTTAGTAAAAAATGAGACATTTCTGTCATTCCATGCATTATTCAATATGAGAGTGAGAAATAAAACAAAAATCAGACACTTATGTCATACTGTGCATTATACAATGTGATCCAGAAAACTTATACCCTTCTTTCATACAATTCAGTACACAAAGTGATAATTTCATACCCTCGTATAATAATGAGAGACTACACACTTCAGTCATACCCTTGTATTATTATGAGTTGAACAAATATACACTTCTGTCACACCCTTGTACAATTATGAGCTGAACAAATACACACTTCATTCATACCCTTGTACAATTATGAGTTGAACAAATACACACTTCTGTCACACCCTTGTACAACTATGAGCTGAACAAATACAGACTTCAGTCACACCCTTGTACAATTATGAGCTGAACAAATACACACTTCATTCATACCCTTGTACAAATTATGAGTTGAACCAAAATACACTTCTGTCATACCCTTGTACAATTATGAACCAAACAAATACACACTTCAGACGTACCCTTGTACAAGGATGAACCGAACAAAAACACACTTCTGTCGCACAATTATTTAATAAGAAAATAAGTAAACGAGAGGAAAGAAAAGACAAGTCTTCCATGTCTTAAGAGGCATTTTGCGTAAATGGTAGTGGCTTCCTTATTTGAAAGACAATATGACAGTCACTATTATGCCACCCGCCTTTATATTCTAGGATATTTCCTGTTACGTATTTAAGGCTCGGCCTATGTTCTGTCAATTCTGCCTCTCCTGTGAGTACAACCAGTGTGCTAATGGAATGATCAACATCTAAACATTAAGACACTGGCTGCATGAGACTAAGCATCTCCGGGTATGTCAGGTGTGCAACAATGTTGATTCTTTAATCAGTAATGCCAACTTAAAAGGAGGCAGCCAGAGGATGACTCAGGCCTTTTTGCACATTTTCTTCTTCTTCTTCTTTATGTCCTCTTTTACCGCTTCGGATGTCTAGGGAGAAAGGGAGATTTAAGGTCCTGCTTCTGGCTGCTTCAACCATAGACACATGGTGGTGCTGCAGAGTTTCTCTGATGTTATCTTCCCATCTTGTTCTTGCTCTACTTCCCTCTCCTCTTTTGGTATACGCTTCTTTAATCAGTACTCTCTTGAAAGGAGGCAGCCTGCAGACCAGACTCACAAAGTTCTGCACATCATTTCTACAAAAAGAGCTCCTTCTTTAATTTTGGTTATCTGCTATGCTTCTCTTTTCTTCACCAACCTGCTCCAAATTGGTTGGATATTGCTGCTAACATCCGCCTGAGGTAGTCAGTGTTTTCTGCCAACCCTCCTTAGTTGCTTCATTTGACATGCATGGTTAAGTTACAGTGTTGGAATCCTTTGCTTTACTTATGGGCATTGGCAACCAGAAGGTGAACTAAACAACATTTACCTAATACCAGTATTTAAAGAGGAACTCAAAGCAGATTCATCTGACATATAACCAAAAAAATAGACATTTCCGTCACGCCATTATACATTATGGTACATACTTTTAAAAAAAAGACTTTATATCTTATAATTATATAATGAGGTACTTCTATCTTACCATTATACACTGAGGTAATCCAAAATAGGAAAATATACCTTACCTTTATATAATTAGGTACTAAAATAATTGATACTTTTATGTTACCATTACATAATGAGGTACTCCAAAACGTACAATTATGTCACACCACAATGTATTAAGGAGCTCAAAAATAGACACCTATTCTACCACAATATAATAAGGAGCTTAAAAAATATACACCTATTGTACCACAAAATAATAAGCAGCTAAACAAATAGACACAAATTCTACCACAATATAATAAGGAGCTCAAAAAATAGACACCTATTCTACCACAATATAATGAGCTAACAAAATAGACACCTATTCTACCACAATATAATGAGCTAACAAAATAGACACCTATTCTACCACAATATAATGAGCTAACAAAATAGACACCTATTCTACCACAATATAATGAGCTAACAAAATAGACACCTATTCTACCACAATATAATGAGCTAACAAAATAGACACCTATTCTACCACAAAATAATGAGGTGCTAAAAAAAATATCTTTCCAAGACATACTGAGATACTAACAACAGAAACTTCTACCTTAGCACTATATAATGAAGTACTGCAAATTACACCTTCAAATAACACTTATGTCAAATCATTACATAATAAGGTACACAAAAATAAAAACATGTATTTTACCACCATATAATGAGGTACTGAAAAATAGAAACTTCTATCTCAAGATTATACAATGAGGTACTAAAAATATAAATTTGTTATCTCAAGATTATGTAATGAGGTACTAAAAAAAGAAATTTGTTATCTCAAGATTACGTAATAAGGTACTAAAAATAGAAATTTTTATCCGAAGATTATGTAATGAGGTACTAAAAACAGAAATTTCAATTTGACCATTATAAAATGAAATATTATTAAGGTACTTAAAAGAAACTTCCATCTTACCATTATTATATCAGTTGCTGAAAATTAGAAACATTTATCTTACTATTTTATAATGAGGTCCTTAAAAAAAAAGAACTATCTTAGCCTTATATAATGAGGTCCTTAAAAAAAAGAACTATCTTAGCCTAATATAATGAGGTCCTTAAAAAAAAAGAACTATCTTAGCCTTATATAATGAGGTCCTTAAAAAAAAAAGAACTTTTATCTAAGCCTTATATAATGAGGTCCTTAAAAAAAAAGAACTTTTATCTAAGCCTTATATAATGAGGTACTTAAAAAAAAAGAACTTTTATCTAAGCCTTAAATAATGAGGTACTTAAAAAAAAGAACTTTTATCTAAGCCTTATATAATGAGGTACTTAAAAAAAAAAGAACTTTTATCTAAGCCTTATATAATGAGGTCCTTAAAAAAAAAGAACTTTTATCTAAGCCTTATATAATGAGGTACTTAAAAAAAAAAAGAACTTTTATCTAAGCCTTATATAATGAGGTACTTAAAAAAAAAGAACTTTTATCTAAGCCTTATATAATGAGGTACTTAAAAAAAAAAACTTTTATCTAAGCCTTATATAATGAGGTACTTAAAAAAAAAGAACTTTTATCTAAGCCTTATATAATGAGGTACTTAAAAAAAAAAAGAACTTTTATCTAAGCTTTATATAATGAGGTCCTTAAAACAGAAGTTTCGAAAAAAGAGAAATTACTATTCCGGAACTTTGTTATGCAGATGACACAGTCTTCTTTTCGAGTAATGTAAAGGGAAAAGAAAATTTAATCAAGTCTGTCCAAAAACACAGTGAAGATCAAAACTTATTCTTGAATTTACAGAAAACAAAAATAATGTCCACAAACAAAATTGACTTTCACCCAAAAATAACAATAAATGATGAAGAAATTGAAAATGTCACAAACTGAATAAATGGACTCTATGATAAATGGACTCTTTAAAAAAAAGCGATGTCTTGACAGAAGTCAAAAGATGGATGGCCTTAGCAATGCAAAGATTAAAATGCAATAAAAGTCTATTGTTAAAAACACCAGCAAGGAAATCAAAGTTAAAAATTTGAGACCCTGTAGCAAAATACGGATCTGAGTCGCGGACTATTTCCCAGTCCTTAAGAAAGAAAATAGGGGCCTTTGAGCTGAAATTCTACAGAAAGATTCTCAGAACCACTGATAAAGAATAGAAGAAATACTGTAATTTTAAAAGATCTGAACATCAACGAAGATTGGCTAATAAACAGCATCTTGTCTCGGAAGCTGAAATATTTTGGTCATATCAAGCGCTATGGCAGTTTGGAAAAGGTCACAACAGAAGGCATGGTACCAGGAAGGAGGAGCAGAGGCAAACCAATAGAAGATGGGCACATGATATAAGTGACTCCTTGAATATGAAAGTACAGAAGGCGGGAGAGCTGGCGAGAGACCCAGTTTCTTTCAGGCAGACAGTGACGAGAGTGACGTTCTGAAAAGGACCTGCTTCATGATGATCACTAAAAAAAAAGGAAACCTCTATCTCATCATTATATGAGGTTCTGAAAAATAGAAACTTCTATCTTACCATTATATATCGAGGTATTAAAATCAAACCTTTATCTCATCATTATATGAGGTACAGAAAAATAGAAACTTCTATCTTACCTTTATATATCGAGGTATTAAAATCAAACCTTTATCTCATCATTATATGAGGTTCTGAAAAATAGAAACTTCTTTCTTACCTTTATATATCGAGGTATTAAAATCAAACCTTTATCTCATCATTATATGAGGTACAGAAAAATAGAAACTTCTAGCTTACAATTATATAATGAGATGCTGAAAAAACAGAAACTGTATCTTACCATTATTTAATGAGGTGCTGAAAAACAGAAACTGTATCTTACCATTATTTAATGAGGTACTGAAAAACAGAAACTTCTATCTTACCATTATATATCGAGGTATTAAAATCAAACCTTTATCTCATCATTATATGAGGTACAGAAAAATAGAAACTTCTAGCTTACAATTATATAATGAGGTGCTGAAAAACAGAAACTGTGTCTTACCATTATATAATGAGGTACTAAATAACTAACACCATTACATAATGAAATACTAAAAACAGACACTTTTATCATACTATAATATAATTAGGTACTAAAAATAGAGTCATCTGTCACACCATTTTAAACAAGGTATTCAAATTACAGCTGTTTCTGTTGTACCACCCTATAGTGAGGTATTGAAAACACTTAAACTGCAGCACCATGAAAAAACAGATACTCAAAAACATGATTGTCTGTCAAATAACTACACAAAGATATACTGGAATACTATCCTTTCACACCTGCATATAAGTAGAAAAAGAAGTAGGGTCTATCATGTGAAAATATAATTAGGTTCTTTAAAAAGATACCTCTTTTATGTTCAATTGTATAATGAGGTACTTAAACAGTGCACTTTTCTATCATACTATGGTACAATGAGGTACAGCATGCTAATTTTCTATCATACCAATGCATGCATGCATGCATGCATTGTGCGTTGTGTGTGTGTGTATGTAGAGTAGATGAGAGTAGTAAATGTATGTAGAGAGTATGTAGTATGTATGGGTATGTATGTATGTATGTATGAGAGAGAGAGTATCAGATATTCAACTAACTGAACTTTCTATCATGAGTAATAATTCACTTAAAGAACTTTCCATCACACTATGATAATATCTGATAATAACAAACAGAACTTTCTATCATGAGTGATTCACTAAGAACTTACCATCCCACTATCAAGAGGATCTGGCAGATATTCAACACTCAGAGGAAAGACAAGACAGCCATACAACAGCATTACTATTGGTACCACCGGAATTAAAATTGCATGTGTGTCCATGTGTTTTTGCACGCATTCATGAGATGAGGGTGAGGGAGGGACAGAGAGAGATAAGTTCACCAAAATGCAAAATATGGGATGGTGGCAAGAACAACCTCAGAGAAATGAAGATCTATATCAAACTCATACAGCGCAGCAGAAGACCCTTATATCTCCACCAACACATTGCTGATGTCATTGGAGGAAAAGAAGAAGAAAACAGGTTAATTAATCATTTAAGGAACCGACTCTTTTTAAAACACCGACTGGCAATACTGTTTCAAACAAGTATCTTTACCTGTCTAGTAAACATAAAAATACGTTGTACAGCCATACTTCAGCTAATGAGTGACATGTCTAGTAAACATAAAAGTATGTTGTACAGCCATACTTCAGCTAATGAGTGACCTGTCTAGTAAACATAAAAATACGTTGTACAGCCACACTTCAGCTAATGAGTGACCTGTCTAGTAAACATAAAAATACGTTGTACAGCCATACTTCAGCTAATGAGTGACCTGTCTAGTAAACATAAAAATACGTTGTACAGCCACACTTCAGCTAATGAGTGACCTGTCTAGTAAACATAAAATGAGTATGTTGTACAGCCATACTTGAGTGACACCTGTCTAGTAAACATAAAAATATGTTGTACAGCCATACTTCAGCTAATGAGTGACATGTCTAGTAAACATAAAAATGCGTTGTACAGCCATACTTCAGCTAATGAGTGACCTGTAAAGTATGTTGTACAGCCATACTTCAGCTAATGAGTGACCTGTCTAGTAAACATAAAAATACGTTGTACAGCCATACTTCAGCTAATGAGTGACCTGTCTAGTAAACATAAAAATACGTTGTACAGCCATACTTCAGCTAATGAGTGACATGTCTAGTAAACATAAAAGTATGTTGTACAGCCATACTTCAGCTAATGAGTGACCTGTCTAGTAAACATAAAAATACGTTGTACAGCCATACTTTAGCTAATGAGTGACCTGTCTAGTAAACATAAAAATACGTTGTACAGCCATACTTCAGCTTATGAGTGACCTGTCTAGTAAACATAAAAAATACGTTGTACAGCCACACTTCAGCTAATGAGTGACCTGTCTAGTAAACATAAAAGTATGTTGTACAGCCACACTTCAGCTAATGAGTGACCTGGTTAACAAAGATATTTGTACGCTGTTGTTAGGCCTCAGCTAACCAATTTGGATTCAGCTAACCAATGATTTGGCGGATGCATGTGCTAACATAACGCAGCCATGTGGTGAGCTGAAGTGTCTGCAAAATTTGAAGAAAACACATTTCGGCTAATGAAGATTGCAACTAACGAATGTGATTCTGGAACTAATTTCTTTGTTAGAAGAGGTATCCAACTTTATATAAAAAGCACAACATCTCCACAAACTTTTGTTTTCTAATGGTTACAATTCTAATTTTTGAGACGAGTGTTATACTGGGTCAGAGCACATGTCATGGTAATAGCGAGTATGACTAAAAAAAACTTGCCTGCATGTGTCATTGGTAGGAAGGTTCATGTACTTACTTTAACACAGTGCTGTTTTCTGGTGGTATGCAATGCCTTTTGAGGCATAACTTTTTTTCCAGTAGTACTGTAATATGCACTTTGTTGTGAGTACTGGCACCTCTTTTAAAATACATTTTGTGTTGAATACCTGTACTTTATTTTTTCCTAGGGGGAAAAAAACCACTTTAATTTATGCTTTTTTTTTTTCAACCATCATTTTGATCTAATCAACTCAACCAACAACAAAAACAAAATTGGTTGCTGCTTTCAAAATGAAGTTTGGATACAGAGTATCTATAACGTCCCCGTCTCTCCTCCTATTTGTACAGTAAGACTGCCGGTCTACTATTTCTTGACGTTATCTTCCCAGCTGTATCGATGTCTGTGTCTTGCCCTACACTGTTACTCCCTGTAAGGTTTTTAATAAGAATGTTAAAGTAGTTACACAACCTTTACAGGACCTTGCAGAACCAACCCAGCATTTTTTAGCAGCTTGTGATTTCACTAGGTAACTTTTTTTTCCAATACTTTCAGTAGTTTGTCATAGCTTTTTGAACAGTTGGCTCTCAATACCGATGTCCAAACCAACGTAAGGCGGTCTGCTGCCAAATAGCCCACAGCCGGGATTGAGCCCGGCACCACTAAATTAAACAACAGAGTTTACAGTGGTTAAGCCACAGATGCTGACATACATAAAAGTACTTTTCTAGATAATTAATCCCTATCCCACAAACTATACTTTTCTAAACCATTAATTAATCCCTATCACATAAACTATACTTTTCTAAATCATTAATCCTTATCCCATAAACTATACTTTTCTAAATCTTTAATCCTTATCCCAAAAACTAAACTTTTTAAAATCCTTAATCTTTATCACATAAACTATACTTTTCTAAATCATTAACCCTTATCACACAAACTACACTTGTCTAAATTATTAATCCTTATCACATAAATGACACTTTTCTAAATTATTAATCTTTTTCACATAAACTATACTTGTCTAAATCATTAATCCTTATCCCACAAACTATACTTTTCTAAATTGTATTACTTCCTTTAATTTGGCCGATATATTTTACTTGTCTGTTGTTATTTCTTTAAAAACTCTCTACTGAAAGAAAGTTTGAAGTGCAAATCTTTTACAGGTGGTTGCAAACCAACCTCAGCACATGTTGGTTGCTTGTGGTTTTACTTGATAAGTTTACTGTCACTAGTTTGCCACTGCTATCTGATGGTTCAAGGCTCAAACCCTTGTCAACATAAAGCTGCCTGCTGTTGAACTTCTCAATATGATCTTCTTTGCCTTCACTGGTTGTAAAGTCTGGAGGAAAGTTCTGGTGGTCTGTCCACTTCTGAACTTTGGTCTTGTGCCAGAACCTGAGTTTTGCACGCACATCCATTTTACAGATCTGGCTTATTTGTAAGCTGGTCATTCAACTCTCAGATAGATGCACTCTGACTTCGAAGAAAACACCCCTAGTTGGTTGCCTTCTGTGAAATGCTTGTTAGGGAGGCAGTGTTCCCCGAAATGGGACCTCAGAACTCACACGGGGAGCTGTTAAACCGCCTAAAAAAAATGTGATTTAATTTTTTTAATCTCTAGCATAAATTAGCATACTAATGATTTCAGCATATCCTAGACACTATACAGGCAAACAAATATAATTTCAGAGGCGTGCAAATAACATAAATATGCAATTAGTTTCGTTACAGTAATAAACACTGGGACATGTTTCACTATTATAGAAATTTTTTTTTAAAAATAGATTATCAAAGAGAGGGAGACAGAGACAAAGCAGACAGATGAGAGTCAGAGGGATAGATAGAAACAGGGAGGAATTTTTAGCGAGAAGGGATAACAAAATAAAAAGCATGTTCATTAATAACTAGAATTATTAACAGTTCGTTCATTAGTTTATCTCAAAATAGCTTTGTGATATTGTATTAGTCTATTATCTTCATCTGGTAAAACATATTCCATCTGTAAATAAATACTGGATTCTAGTGAATAGATGTAATCCTTATCTCAGAAACTATACTTTTCTAAATCAATAATCATTATCAAACAAAATACACTTTTCTAAATTATTAATCCTTATCAAATAAACTATAGTTTTCTAAATCATTCATCCTTATTACACAAACTATAGTTGTGTAAATCACAAAACCTATCAATTTTAACTCAATATTCAACTCTATATACACACAACCTGTTTTCTGTGATGTATACTGTATCTGCAGAAATAGCTGAATAAGCAGTAGTAGCAAGTACAAATCTTATTTGCTGAAACGATCTGGCATCAGTGCTGAATTTACATAATCAAACATCAAACTGTACAAATGTAATGTACTAAGAGCATCCAAATATACAGCACATGCATACACAAGTGCCTACATGCGTACAGGTACACACACACTTGCATGTTCACACAAACACACATTCAACTACATTCACAACATACAAGATATGCAATACATGTCAGTAATCAACACATTATGTACACAATCTTTGGTCGTGGAATTCCATGAGGTTGTTTATTTTTTTTTTTTTTTTGCGAGTTCAACATCGTGAGCCTAGTGTCTGCTTCTTCGGTGCATTCAATCCTTGCATGAATTGGTGCTATGTTTTAGAAAAATTGTCTCTAGAGAATATCATCATTAAAACAGCCGATACTATCTATGGAAAAAACTCTTCCTTCGGACGCTTTTCTAATGAAAAGTGGGGGAAATTTCTCAATGGATAGTCTAGTGCAGGGCTATTCAACTGGCAGCCTGTGGCCCACAGAGGGCTAGCAAATGACCCATGGATCACCTGCCAATTGTATTTGGATTAATGCTCTTTCTATGCTGTTACTCTGGCTCCTGATGACCCCTATTTTCCTACATTTTGGCCCTTCAGCAAACTTAGTTGACTGGCGCTGGTCTGACAGATTACAAAACAGAAAACACTTTTGCCTCTAACAAATTATAAAACTGGAAAAGTTTCCCAACAGATGCCTTTACCAGATTATAAAACTGGAGACATTTCTCAACAGATGCGTATAGCAGATTATAAAACTGGAGAAATGTCTGGAAAAAAGATGCCTCTAGCTGGTACTGATAAAACTGGATAAATGTCTCACCAGATGCCTCTAGCAGATTGTAAAACAGGAGGAATTTCTCACCAGATGCCTCTAGCAGATAATAAAACAGGAGGAATTTCTCACCAGATGCCTCTAGCAGATTATAAAACTGGATAAATGTCTCACCAGATGCCTATAGCAGATTATAAAACAGGAGGAATTTCTCACCAGATGCCTCTAGCAGATTATAAAACTGGAGAAATTTCTCACCAGATACCTTTAGCAGATTATAAAATGAGAAAATAATCACCAGATGCCTCTAGCAGATTATAAAATGAGAAAATTATCACCAGATGTCTCTAGCAAATTATAAAACAGAAGGAATTTCTCAACAGATTCCTTTACCAGATCATAAAACTGGAGATATTTCTCAATGGAAGCCTTCACCAGTTTATAAAATATAGGGGATTTTTTAACAGACACCTCCATGTGGTTATAAAACTGGAGGAATTATTTCAACATATTCCTCTATCAGATTATAAATTTGGGCAAATTTTTAAACAGAAGCTTTTTTTAAATCAAAAAGCTCAACACTGACGCCAGAGTAACTAACAACGATTGCTTGAAAGAAGCTAATGAAAGTAAATCTCTAAATACAACAATAAGAAAGAGACAAACTCTGTTCTTTGGCCAAATAATGAGAAGAAAGACATTAGAGAACATTGTGACAACTGGAAAGATCAATGGAAAAGGGGGTAGAGGCAGACCAAAAGAGATGATGCTGGATTGGCTGAAACGATGGCATGGAGGGATATCATCAAGACAGCTGTTCCAGTCAACCAGAGATCATGATCTGTGGAGACGTATGAGCGCCTAGGCTGGTTGGCAGGGGGCACGATTATGATGATGATGAGACATTTCTCAACAGATAGTATTAAGATAAATGTTGAACTGTGACCTTACAAGAAACATTTTTTTTTTTAATATTTAATTATCAAATAATGCAGATATTTGTTTTCAACAGTTGCTCCCTTCTAATTCTAAAACTACAAATATTTTCTACCAGAAGCACCAATGTGCTAAAATTAAATGCTCTATTTCATAAAACCAAGATCACAAAATATCAAACAGTGATGAGACCAACTGTTCGTTCTAGCGCTGAAACCTATAGAAATACAAAAGGGGGGGGGGGGGTGTTATTAAAAACATTTGAGAAAAGTCTAAAAAAATCTCTGGATCCATCAATGATGCAAACAGTTGAAAATGGACAGTCAGAAGCAACAATTAAATTCATAATCTGTTTAAATGACCACTAATTACTAGCATCCTTAGTGTGAATAGATTGGTTGGGGCATATAGAGAGTGTGGCAGATAACAGACAGACAAAAACTGCACACATAAAAGAGTTAAATTGAAGTAGACCACGAGGTAGACCATAATATACAGGCAAGACAGAATGAGTCAAGAGGTGAAGAAAAGTTGGCATTGCATAGGACACACAATAAGAAATCCTGAGAACAATATAACTAGAACATCTTTGCAGTGGAACCAACAGGGGAATAGAAATAAAAGCAGACCAAAAACACACATGGAGACGGGAGCTAAAAAAATGAAGTTAGACAGGGATGACATTCGGTGAGCTGCATGCCATAGGATAGGACAATTCTGGGATATACAAGAGATACCCCAGTAGTATGTATGCGATACATACTTGCAATGCCTACTATTGCAGAAAGGCTCAAAGTTTTGCAAGCAAAGTCATATCTCAGAGTAGCTGCAGACAAGAAACACCTCCTGCATGAAGCCCTGGGTACAGCTAAAAGTCACAGACTGAAAAAAAGGAAAGTCTTGGATGGGGAAGGCAGAAGACACAATTGAAAATGTGTGCAGCTTGATAAATTTAGGCGAGGAGAGGAGTGGGTCAAGGCGCATGAGCAAATTTCAGGCTTGTTTAGGATTCTAACCACTTTAGGTTCTGAGGGGCACTGGCCAGCTGGTGCTGCAGAATCAGAAGTTCAACAAATGATTCATGACAATTCCCACCCAAGTGAAGTCATCTATACAAATGGCTCTGTGTTGAGAGGCAGATAAAGTGCATGGTGGTTCATAGCAAAAGCGAATGGACATCGCTTAGTGCAACAAAGCCTTGCATATGATATCACAATGTCTAGTTTGAGAATGGAGGTGGAGGCAGTCAATGTTGCCTTACGCTGGCTTGAGAATCAGCTGTACACACATGCCGTGATTGTAACTGACTCATAGAGCATGTTGATAAAGGTGGAGACAGGCATGCTCCATGCAGAGTGGCATCACTTAAGAGGTCCAGGGTAGTTAGTATCATGTGGATATTTACACCAGGTCATGCTGGTGTGTTGGGAAATGAGCAGGCTTTGCACCACTTGGCAAACCACTGTTGTAGGACAAGCAAGATATTGTGAGAGCCCTTTGGAAAAGAGTGAAAAGAGTGGAGGCACAGACAAATCATTACATTCTGAGGAGAATGGCACTGGGAGTAGTTACCAGGAGATGTGGCAGACGCTCAACATTCAATGGAAGGGCAAGACACACACAATCAGAACTGGTGAATACAACTGGTGCCATCAGAACTGCTACTCTTCATTCACTGCTGAAGATGGGGACAGTGCAATTATGTGGGTGTCTTGAGTGCTGTGATGTCGATTCTAAATTCAACATTAAACATAGCGGTGACTAAATTTGCTAATAAATTACATTTAAAGGGTCCCTTTTAAAAAAAAAAAGCCTTATTTAATAGAAATTCCTAAATCAATATTTTTTCCAACTGGTACAGTGGTTGGTTACAGGGTGATCGGGTCACAGGGTCACAGGGTCGAGTGCCATGCTATTATTAGTCTACAGGCTCCAACAAATGTAAGCCAGCCGATTCTAGGCTACACATGTTTTTACTGACTACTCCCCTTACTCTGTATAGTATTTGTTTTCGATGATAAAATGATTTTGTGTGATTTTCGTGTGTGTGTGTGTGTGTGTGTGTGTGTGTGTGTGTGCGTGCGTACGTGCGTGCGTGTGTGTGTGACATGTAAAATTGTTGTTTTCCTAAGGATATTTATCAAGAATATCTCAAAATTGAAAGCATTGGAATTTGGCTTTTTTTTTATATATTTTTTTTTCTAGGTCACTAAGGGGCCTTTCTTGTTAACTCTTTTAGTACCAAGCAACACATCATGCACTCGTTATGTTTCTTCCGACATGATCTACTTTCCTCAACTTTATGTGCCCAACCCCATCAAGGTGCTACACTAAACACCTCTGCTACAACTGTCACTTCAACCTCTCATGTGTCAGTCACCTTTACTTCTAAACTTAAAACATCAATAATTAGTCGAGGTTCAAACTTCACTGCGAACATGTCTCCCTATAAGTGTCCCATTCTTGCGCCAGTGGAAATCCCACAAAATGCCCATTAATGTCCCATTTAAAAAAACCTAGTGAAAAACGTATAAGTCCCAGCAAAATGTCGGAAGCTTGCACACACAAACTAAATGCATAAGGAAACCATTAGATGTGCTAATACTAACAGTTTACCACCACAATTGCAGCAAACGGTTGATGCAAAGCAGTCAGTCAAGAAAGCCGGTATTTATACATGCAATACTGCATTCCAAATGTAATTGGGCACCCGCCATTTTTTGTGCCAATTCACAATACAAAATTGCCACATGTATAGCAGAAAAAAGAACATTCTATATAAAATCTACAGTTTGCGGAGCTGCAAAAAGCACTCAACTCAGTAGCTAGATAATAGAACCTCAAGTTTAAACATTTATAAATTAAAGTAACAGCTTTTAAAGATATCATGTATTCAAGTGAAACTTGCCAGGTACTAAAAGCAGTCAAACTTGCCAGTCCTAATCTCGTTTCCTTTTCTTCCTAAACAGTTTTGAAAACTGTTTGGTGCCAGTCTGTGTAAGGCTCCATTTACCCCTGTCCCGTACCGGTCAGATAAACCCTCCTGCCCCCTTGGAGACTGAAGCCAGATCAATGTCTTAGCAGGCATGGCTACAAAACCACTGAGCAACTACAGTTCCTGTTGTTAGTGGGTAGGTTTTCAATGTTGAATTGTACATTTTCAAAGACTGAGAAATCTGTAACCTGAAAACTCAAGACTGCGGGGCTAACTCAGCTGTAACATACTGTGCAGGTAAGAATCCCTAAATCCATAAGAATGCTATAAAACAACACCTACTGTAATAAACGCTAATTGAGGATTACTATGAGAATTCATTAGTGTAGATACTATTCATAAGCATCTTGCAGATTATTTTTCATTTAGAATTATTCCTACTTAGTTTCTTTCATGACCCATAAAAATAGTGATAGTTTTTATCTACATTGTACAGAAAATAAATTTTCCTCTTGGGTTCCTTTTCCGATACACAGAAATACGGTGTCAGCCTCAATCTACATTCTACAGATGCCAGATTATTTCTCTCTGGTTCCTTGGTGATACACAGAAATAGTGCCATCTTGAATCTACATTCCACAGATGCCAAATTAAGAAATATAGTGTCAGCTATAGTTTACATTCTACAGATGTAAATTATTCCTCTAGGGTTCCTTTGTGATGAATAGAAATAAAGTGTAAGCTTTAATCTACATTCTACAGGTGACAAATTATTTCTCTTGGATTCCTTTGTGGTACACAGATATACACTTTTTTTTTAAAAATGACCTTGGCTCCCAGGTCGACCTAACCTTGAGAGGGTACCGGATGCAGTCCCGGAAAGTAGAGGCAGTCGGCGTGATGCTGACCACATCTTGTGCTGATTGGTCTATAAAATATAGGTCTAGCCCTATATGCCCTATACACCTACAGGCGTGGAAAAGGGTCCTTTACTTTTTACTTACACAGAAATACAGTGTCAGCTTCAATCTACATTCTACAGATGTAAATTATTCCTCTTGGGTTCCTTTGTGATGCATAGAAATAATGTGTAAGCTTCAATCTACATTCTTCAGGTGACAAATTATCCATCTTGGATTCCTTTGTGGTACACAGAAATACAGTGTCAGCTTTAATCTACATTCTACAGATGCCAAACTATTCCTCTTGAATTCCTTTGTGATACACATAAATATAGTGTCAGCTTTAATCTACATTCTATATATGCCAAATTATATTATTTCTCTTGAGTTTCTTTGTGATACACAGAAATACAGTGTCAGCTTTAATCTACATTCTGCAGATGACAACTGACCTTACAAAATACTGTTAATGGCTGTGCAAAATGTGATCCCTTTAATATGAAATCTGGTCAGCCTTCAACAACAGGCTGTACTGGAATAAAGCTTCAGTGCTTGGAAGCAGATTCTCAAAGGATGTAAAGCAGGAGTGTGGAGAAATCCCCAAGTAGGCAAGCACAGTTCTGGAGTTTGTTCTCATTTTTCCTTCATGATTTTCGAAGCAACCTTTTCCTGAAAGAAGTTGATATAAAGCTGAGTGCTGAGAGCGGAGTTCAGGCTCATCCTCTGTGGAGCCTTAGCAAATCGAGACCAGGAGTCGGTGCTTGGCTGATATAGCCACATTTCTTCTTCTGTTGCACTGTGATGCTCATGACCCAAAGAAAGAATCCGTCCATCATCCAGGACAAAATAGTGACCAACAGAACGGCCGCCCAGGGTTGATGACAGCATAGTCCACTGGTTTGTGGTCATGTCAAAGCATTCTATAGGGATTTGACCGTATAGTGGAATTCCCTGACGAGTGATGCCACCAAGGGCAAAAATCTTTGACTCATGTGCAATCATGTCGTGTAGCCGCCGTGGGTAGAACATGCTAGGTTTAGCTTCATATCGTCGTGTGACTGGGTCATAGCTTAAAAAGCTGGCCACTATTGCTCTGTCCTGACCTGAAACCCCACCAGATAAATATATCTTGGAACCATGTGACACTGCTGCAAGTGAATGAGTGGGTGACGGCATTGGCTGCAGCTCATCCCAAGTATTAGACTGCACATTGTAGCACTCTACAGAGTCCAGTATTGCAAACTGTTCCGTGGTGCCTCCAAAGGCATACAAACATCTAGCATGTGAAACACATGCAAATTCCAGTCTTAACCTCCTCATTGGCCGCAACTCCTGACCAACCATGTGTCTAGGATCAAACCTGAACAGAGAACTCATCAGAGTCCCACCTCCAAAATCCACAACACGGCAAATGTAGGCAAAGTTATCCACTGACGCCACCCTGCATTCGCGGATGCCGTTGACGTCGCAGAAGAGGCAATAGAAAGATTTGGAGCTGGCGCTGAATGCTGTGATCTGAAAAGGCATGTGTGATGTCCCCAAGTGAACCATGATGATTGATGCTTTCTCAGCTCGAACTTTACAATGTTCATCTATTGTCGGGTGACCTTAAGAAGAGAAACAATAATCATATACAAAAAATATTTCATAAGTTTTTACAATCGAGAGAATGAACTTCACTGTGCAAAGCTAGATTCCATACGGCTATCTACAGAGTGGTTAGTTGCTTGCAAGAGCACTGCACAGAGTATGAAATCTGGTAGGGTATGAACTTTGTGGGAGTATAAACTATATGGCCCTGGGGGGAGAGGGGGGGGGGGGGGAATAACAGACCTACAGCTCTTTCAACAACCATGTCGTAAAGACAACTAATTAAGGGTGTTGCTGAAATTGAATGAGCTGGGATGAACTGCACAGATACTGCAGCCTAGCTGTAAACCACAACACAAAGTGCTAAATACCATTAGGGTGAATGATGAAGAAGAAGAAAAAGAAGGAGAAGAAGAAGAAGAAAAAGAAGGAGAAGAAGAATAAGAATAAGAAGAAGAAGTAGGAGGAGGAGGAGGAGGAGAAGGAGGCGGAGGAGCAGCAGAAGAAGGATGAAGGAGAAGGATGAAGGAGAAGGAAGAAGGAGGAGGAGGAGAAGAAGAATGAGAGGAGGAGGAGGAGGAGGAGGAGGAGAAGAAGAAGAAGAAGACACACCCCTGCGGCCTGAATGTCTTGGGTTAAAATCTTCTCCAGCCAGGAAAGAGGTGCCAGGGAGGACTGAAAAAGCGCTATAAGGACACTCTGAAGACTGTTTTCAATTCTTTTGGCATCAACACAGCGACGTGGGAGGCTGTTGTACAAGACTGTTCTTGATAGCGTACATTCCTAAGGCATGGTGCTTCTGCCTGCCTGGCAGGGGAGGTTGCACAGGCAGAGAAATGGAAGCAGACTAGAAAGAATCGTACTGCTAATCCCACACTTACTGGGACTTCCATCTGTTGTCTGCACCTTTCAAGAACTTTCCTGGTTCATATTGGACTAATCCGCCACCTTCGTACTCATAAACATTGATCATCACTACTTTGGATGAAAGTGGTCTTCATCACTCGTGATGGACGAACAATACTGTGTAATACTAATGCCAAGATCATAATAGTGCACCCCATAAGTCCCTCCACAGTGACTGAATATTTGTATTGTAATATTTGTTTCGCAGGCGTCAGAGTTCATCTAAATAATACTGCTGTAGTGTTGCATATTTTGAGTAAATAAGCACTTGCCACATTACAACCCCCATTTATAATAGACGCTAGAAATATTCACAGTGGGTCTCCAGGCATGTCTTGATACACTTCTTCAGATTATGGAAGACCTTCTGCAGGTCGAGCTGTGAAATTATATTATTGTTAGCAGTGATTGATGTTTCAAGTTCATCACGTGTGCGGGGATTGTTTGCATCAGTTTTTCCCTTTAAGTGTACGCCACAGATAACAATCAAGGTCTGGACAGCAGGCCATAGTCCTCGTGAGATTAAGCAATTTTCTTCAGTTGTGTGTGTGGTTGCACCATATTGTTGGAATCAGACTTGTACTTTTTTAAGCTCAGAAAGATGTTCAATGAAATGTTAAAGAAAGTCAGTTCGGTAAAGAAGATGGGTCAAATTATGCATATATGACTAATGGTACAACGGCACACACCACACTCCAACTATTTTATCATAGAAAAAAAAATTATGGGGATTTTCATGACTCCAGAGATAATTATCCTGACTGTTTGCTTGTCTGGAAAGATTAAACCACGCCTCGCCTATGAAGAAGTTAATCATCAAGTAGACTGTTTGCTTGTCTGGAAAGATTAAACCATGCCTCGTCCTCGTCTATGAAGAAGTTAATCATCAAGTAGACTGTTTGCTTGTCTCGAAAGATTTAACCATGGCTCGTCCTCTCGTCTATGAAAAAGTTAATCATCAAGTAGTTCCTCATCTGCATTAGCTAACAATTAAGAAACCATGTGCAGTAGTTTACTCAAGAATGGTGATCTAATTTTTTTTCAACTGAGGCTGAACTGAGAACTTTTATCAATAGTACTTCAATTTCGTCATAAGAATCCTATAAACAGTCCTCGACATGTTGATTCCTCATAAGATTATGCGACTTGCAAAGATACTCTCTAAGAAAAACAGCAATGCTTCATGTGTGTGCAGTTGCACCATACTGTTGGAATGGGGCTGGTATTATTTCATCTCAGAAAGATGTTCAATAAAATGTTCAAGAATGTCAGTCCGGTAAACCTCTGCATTTATATTACCACTGAAGAATATGAGTCAAATTATGCATACATGACTTATGGCACACCAGACTCCAACTTTTTGATCGTCTGTCAAGAAGGTCACATCAAGGATTTGCTCATCTTCATAAACAAGACAATTATGAAAAAAAATTTGCCGTAGTTCACTTGAGAAAGGTGATCTATTTCTTTCATTTGAGGCAAAACAGACAACTTGTATGGATGATACTTCAACTTCAGAATCTTGTAAACTGTACATGTGTAAATTCTGAGTTAACTGTCTTGCAGACTTTTTTGGACTCATAAGTACACTGTCCTGGATCTTAGGGGAAATTTCTTCACACAAGTTTACTCGAGAAAGGTGATCTATTTATTTAATTTGAGGCAAAACAAACAACTTGTTTGGATGATACCTCAGAATCCTGCAAACCATACTCATTGACACAAGTAAATGTTGAGTCAACTGTCTTAGAGACTTTCTTGGACTCATAAAGTATACTGTCCTAGATCTTAGGCGATTTTTCTTCATACCTCATGCAGGCTGCCAAAAATGTAGTAATTAATAATTAAATTTGTGTGATTTTGTGATCGGGAGCTTGATTACTGGGAGAAAATCTGCACACATTGTCCAGTACATTCCACCGTTATGGAACAAAAACTTCACCAAAAAATACTCTCTCCTCAGTTGGTTACATTATCCTTGTTTAAGAAAAACAGGAGCCTCTTCAGACAGCAGTAAATAACTGACTTTGCTTCACATTACGAACCATAAAACTCTCAAGCTATTATTTAGCAACTTTAACTATGGAGGGACTAATATAAAACCCTATATTCAAAACACTGACAAGACCAGTTGTCCTATATGGCTCTAAAACCTGGAGTACAACTAAAAGAGATAAGGACTGATTATAAACTTTTGCAAACACAGAGTCTAACAATGATTATTTAGACCCCAAAAAATGCAAACAGATAGCACTTTAATGTCCCATGTTGATTCTGAAGCCTCATTTTGTAGGGGAAACATAACACACCCACTGTCTCTTAGCAAACCCAACACACAAGATTCACTTGGCTTCCAGGTGGGGCCTTTGAAAGGATGATGCATTCCTCGGGACTACAGGAGTTAAGATGTGACATCAATTATTATCTTTTTGTGGATAAATTATTGGACACATTTAAAAAAAATTGTGAATTTTTTTTATGATAAAAAAATGTATATTTACTATCCATCAGATAATGGCGAACACTTCTTCTGTGGCAGTTAGTATCCTGTGTTGTGGTTTACATTTAGGTTGCGATGTCTGTGCCTTTTGGCCAAACACATCCGCTTTCAGAATCCTTAATTACTTGCTATTTATGACATGCCTTTCAGGGGCAGTTAACCCCCCCCCCCCCCCCCCCCCCCCCATCCCCTAGGTGTTAGGGAACCTACACAGGGAAGAGAATAGTGTGAATTCAAGAAATTCACACACACACACACACACAAAATAAGAGAAATGTCTGGACAACCGATGGTAACTAAAGTTATAAGACAAAGAAGCTGATGATATACTGGACAAATCGTGAGGAAAGGTGGACAGAGAATATTAAACAGGCAGTGTGATAAAAAATAATAGATTGAGAAAATTAGGACATCCAAGAGAAACCGACAGTGTAATGGGAAACAAATGGACTGAGAAAATGAGGACATCCGAGAGAAACTCACGGTGTAATGGGAAACAAATGGACTGAGAAAATGAGGACATCCGAGAGAAACTCACAGTGTAATGAGAAACAAATGGACTGAGAAAATGAGGACATCCGAGAGAAACCCACAGTGTAATGGGAAACAAATGAACTGAGAAAATGAGGACATCCGAGAGAAACCCACAGTGTAATGGGAAACAAATGGACTGAGAAAATGAGGACATCCGAGAGAAACCCACAGTGTAATGGGAAACAAATGGACTGAGAAAATGAGGATATCCGAGAGAAACCCACAGTGTAATGGGAAACAAATGGACTGAGAAAATGAGGACACTCAAAAGAAACCCTTAGATGACGTTAATTAGAAAGCTCAAAGGTGCTGAACTGGATTCCGTCCATGAAATCGAAAAGGTTCCACAGTACACAATGGAACAGAGGAATAGACTGACATATGGAGAAAAAAAACAGTATGACGATGATGTGTTAATGGTATCGGAGCAATGACTGTTTTTACTGAAGTGCAATGATGTTAACTCTTAGTTATGTATCCACACCATTATCAAAATCAAGGCAAAGCCGTCTACTACAAAATCACAGCAGCTGGAATTCAATCGGGTGCCTCAGCATTACAAGCTTACATTCATGTAAATCTCCTTAAAAGCTTCCAGTCAATAGTGGCGGCAGACAGCTGTGATTTTTTTATGACCGCGTCATTTTCATGTTAAAGATGTACAGCTTTTCCCTCTTGCATGTAATAATCTGTGCCAGGATGTAAATTAGTTTTTCTATGCCTAAGCCCTTCACTTTTAACACACACAAAAATTACCCTACACAACATCCCTTGTTGGCCTGTCCTGGTCTGTCTATTAGGCCTTCCAATCCCATATATAACATGCATGCCCTCCTAAACCCGTCCTATGTCTAATAAGCCTCCTAAACACATATAGCTCACCTTTTTTACTATCCATGTGATAATGGTAGCCTTTGGCCACCAGCTGCTGACCCACAGGGCATCTCTTGACCACATCATTGTCCCGAATGGCCGTCAGTTCTTGCTCAGACATCAGGCCAAACCTCAAGTTGCTGAGACATTTTGTGGAGTCTGCAGTTACACGGTTTGGCTGGTGTCTAGGTAAGCAAACAAAGAGTTCAAAAAGAATAATCTGCATTATGGTCCAACTGGCAGCAACACATATGTGGATTTAAATCAAGGACTATCTGGCAATCACAAGGGAAGAAACTTTGGAAATTTGAGCTGAAATGACACAGAAATATAGAATTTAGTAGACCAAGGAAAAATACTGGCATCCTAAAAGATCTGAACATTAAGAAAAATTGGTTCATAAAAAGCACCTTGTCTCAGAAAAAGAAATACTTTGACCATATCAAGTCCCATGGTGTATAACAAAGAACAGTAGGGGAGGGAATCGTACTGTGTAAGTGACAGGGAAAGACCAGTAAAACGTCGGGCAGAGGACATAAGAGGCAATCTAGGCAAGAGAGTTTATGAGGCAGGACAGCTGACGATGGAACGAGTTTCTTTGAGGCATGCTGTGATGAAAGCAGCATTCTATCAAGGACTTTAGAATGATGTCAAATTTGTTGCTATATTATATGGAAGAGCTTTGTTCTGCATGGCAAGAGAATGATCTGTTATCAGGTGGTTTATCCTCATGGCACTCCAAAAACACACATATATGGTAAGGTTCCCCCATCAACATATACATCAGCACCCGCAGTTAATACTGCAAGTTCTATGCTAGTTGACAAGGCATTTCAATTGTCTGGTGTGCCTCTCACGCCTGGCTACGCCAAACTTTACTCCCGATTCTCACATTCTTAGCAGCGATGTGGATGCACCACTCCAAAATTCTGTAATCATCCTCTTCATCTCTAGAGGCACTGAGAATTCTGGCACTGCGATCAACAGACTGGCTTTCTGTAACTATGGACAAGCCAGCTAATCTATCAGCTCTTTCACTGCCAAGAACATCTTCATAACCTGGGATACAGAAGAAGGTAACTCAACAGGTATACAATAGCAGTGATCTGAGTTCAATCTCCAGCAGAAGCAAGGTTATTTTCCTGACCAGTACAGCTCCAGGGTTGATCCAATAGCACAAAACGGGAGAAGGGGAGGAAAAGAAGGACAATAAAAAACAAGAGGAGAAAGAGGAAGAGGAGAGGTTAAAAATTAGGAGAAGGAGGAAGAACAAACAGATTTTAAAAATAAGAAGAAAAGGAAAAAGAAAAATATTTTAAAAAAAGAAGGAGAGGAAAAAGAAAATAATGGAGAGAAGAGGATAAAAAAGAACAGGACAAGGAGGAAGAGGATGAACAAAAAAGGAGAAAGAAAATGATTTTTAAAATGGAAGAAGACGATTAACAAGAAGAGGAGGGGACATTATGAAAAAGAGAGGATGAACAAGAAGAGGAAGAGAAAAAGGATTAATAAGAAGAGAAGGAGAAAGAAAAAGAGGATGAGAATGAAAAAAGAAGAGGAGGAGGAGGAAGAAGAAGAAACAGTAGCAGACACAGAAAGAAGAAGAAATATATACATGCCAAAGTAAGAAATGCAGCCGAAGCCTCAAACCCCGGACTAGCAGAACAAAACTTAAAACAACAAACCTCAACCACTTTTCCACAATCAGGAAGAGTTGATATTCCGATGGAACTCGTAATTTATCCTGCGCCAGATGATATGCAAATTTCTCTCCATCCATTTTCAAAAATGCCTATGGAGGAAAAACAAAGATAAAAAAACTGCTTGTTAATCCAAATGAAATGTATCATGTTTAGACAGCAACAATTTCTTACCCTTCCATCTGTAACACTGAGTGCGCTTTTTCTAATAATGATTTCTTACCCTTCTATCTGTAACACTGAGTGTGCTTTTTCTAATAATGATTTCATACCCTTCTATCTGTAACACTGAGTGTGCTTTTTCTAATAATGATTTCTTACCCTTCTAACTGTAACACTGAGTGTGCTTTTTCTAATAATGATTTCTTACCCTTCTATCTGTAACACTAAGTGTGCTTTTTCTAATAATGATTTCTTACCCTTTTAACTGTAACACTGAGTGTGCTGTAACACTGAGTGTGCTTTTTCTAATAATGATTTCTTACCCTTCTATCTGTAACACTGAGTGTGCTTTTTCTAATAATGATTTCTTACCCTTCTATCTGTAACACTGAGTGTGCTTTTTCTAATAATGATTTCTTACCCTTTTATCTGTAACACTGAGTGTGCTTTTTCTAATAATGATTTCTTACCCTTTTATCTGTAACACAGTGTGCTTTTTCTAATAATGATTTCTTACCCTTCTATCTGTAACACAGAGTGTGCTTTTTCTAATAATGATTTCTTACCCTTCTATCTGTAACACTGAGTGTGCTTTTTCTAATAATGATTTCTTACCCTTCTATCTGTAACACTGAGTGTGCTTTTTCTAATAATGATTTCTTACCCTTCTATCTGTAACACTGAGTGTGCTTTTTCTAATAATGATTTCTTACCCTTCTATCTGTAACAATGAGTGTGCTTTTTCTAATAAGATTTCTTACCCTTCTATCTGTAACACTGAGTGTGCTTTTTCTAATAATGATTTCTTACCCTTCTATCTGTAACACTGAGTGTGCTTTTTATAATAATGATGTCTTACCCTTCTATCTATAACACTGAGTGTGCATTTTCTAATAATGATTTCTTACCCTTTATCTGTAACACTGAGTGTGCTTTTTCTAATAATTATTTCTTACCCTTCTATCTGTAACACTGAGTGTGCTTTTTCTTATAATGATTTCTTACCCTTCTATCTGTAACACTGAGTGTGCTTTTTCTAATAATGATTTCTTACCTTTCTATCTGTAACACTGAGTGTGCTTTTTCTAATAATGATTTCTTACCCTTTTATCTGTAACACTGAGTGTGCTTTTTCTAATAATGATTTCTTACCCTTCTGTCTGTAACACTGAGTGTGCTTTTTCTAATAATGATTTCTTACCCTTCTATCTGTAACACTGAGTGTGCTTTTTCTAATAATGATTTCTTACCCTTCTATCTGTAACACTGAGTGTGCTTTTTCTAATAATGATTTCTTACCCTTATATCTGTAACACTGAGTGTGCTTTTTCTAATAATGATTTCTTACCCTTCTATCGTTAACACTGAGTGTGCTTTTTCTAATAATGATTTCTTACCCTTCTATCATTAACACTGAGTGTGCTTTTCCTAATAATGATTTCTTACTCTTTTATCATTAACACCGAGTGTGCTTTTTCTAATAATGATTTCTTACCCTTCTGTCAGTAACATTGAGTATGCTTTTTCTAATAATGATTTCTTACCCTTCTATCTGTAACACTGAGTGTGCTTTTTCTAATAATGATTTCTTACCCTTCTATCAGTAACATCGAGTGTGCTTTTTCCAATAATGATTTCTTACCCTTCTATCAGTAACACTGAGTGTGCTTTTTCTAATAATGATTTCTTACCCTTCTATCTGTAACACTAAGTATGCTTTTTCTAATAATGATTTCTCACCCTTCTATCTATAACAATGAGTGTGCTTTTTCTAATAATGATTTCTTACCCTTCTATCTGTAACACTGAGTGTGCTTTTTCCAATAATGATTTCTTACACTTCCATCAGTAACACTATTTTTTTCTAATCATGATTTCTTACCCTTCTATCTGTAACACTGAGTGTGCTTTTTCCAATAATGATTTCTTACCCTTCTATCAGTAACACTGAGTATGCTTTTTCTAATAATGATTTCTTACCCTTCTATCTCTAACACTGAGTGTGCTTTTTCTAATAATGATTTGTTACCCTTCTATCAGTAACACTGAGTGTGCTTTTTCTAATAATGATTTCTTACCCTTGTATCTGTAACACTGAGTGTGCTTTTTCTAATAATGATTTCTTACCCTTCTATCTGTAACACTGAGTGTGCTTTTTCTAATAATGATTTCTTACCCTTCTATCAGTAACACTGAGTGTGCTTTTTCTAATAATGTTTTCTTACCCTTCTATCTGTAACACTGAGTGTGCTTTTTCTAATAATGATTTCTTACCCTTCTATCTGTAACACTGAGTGTGCTTTTTCTAATAATGATTTCTTACCCTTTTATCAATAACACTGAGTGTGCTTTTTCTAATAATGATTTCTTACCCTTTTATCAGTAACACTGAGTGTGCTTTTTCTAATAATGATTTCTTACCCTTTTATCAGTAACACTGAGTGTGCTTTTTCTAATAATGATTTCTTACCCTTCCATCAGTGACACTGAGTGTGCTTTTTCTAATAATGATTTCTTACCCTTTTATTAGTAACACTGAGTGCTTTTTCTTATAATGATTTCTTACCCTTCTATCAGTACCACTGAGTGGGGTTTTTTTTCTAATAATTATTTCTTACCCTTCTATCAGTAACACTTAATGTGCTTTTTCCAATAATGATTTCTTACCCTTCTATCAGTAACATCGAGTGTGCTTTTTTCCAATAATGATTTCTTACCCTTCTATCAGTAACACTGAGTGTGCTTTTTCTAATAATGATTTCTTACCCTTCTATCAGTAACAATGAGTGTGCTTTTTCTAATAATGATTTCTTACCCTTCTATCAGTGACACTGAGTGTGCTTTTTCTAATAATGATTTCTTACCCTTCTATCAGTAACACTGAGTGTGCATTTTCCAATAATGATTTCTTACCCTTCTATCATTAACACTGAGTGTGCTTTTTCTAATAATGATTTCTTACCCTTCTATCAGTGACACTGAGTGTGCTTTTTCTAATAATGATTTCTTACCCTTCTATCAGTAACACTGAGTGTGCTTTTTCTAATAATGATTTCTTACCCTTCTATCAGTAACAATGAGTGTGCTTTTTCTAATAATGATTTCTTACCCTTTTATCATTAACACTGAGTGTGCTTTTTCTAATAATGATTTCTTACCCTTCTGTCAGTAACATTGAGTATGCTTTTTCTAATAATGATTTCTTACTCTTCTATCTGTAACACTGAGTGTGCTTTTTCTAATAATGATTTCTTACCCTTCTATCAGTAACATCGAGTGTGCTTTTTCCAATAATGATTTCTTACCCTTCTATCAGTAACACTGAGTGTGCTTTTTCTAATATTGATAATAACTGGCTACAGAGGTCACTGAACTTCTTACGTTTATGACAACATAAGGTTGTGTATGTGTACCTATCATTATGGAAATACTGCAAAGGCAGATGAACCTTTTGAAATGGTGGATGCTTGAAAAAAGAAAAGCCTTGTGTATAAGTTGGAGTGCATCTGCCTGAGAGGCAAGGAACCAACAGTCTGTATATAAATAAGCCAGATATGGAAAAAATATGTGTTTGCAAAACTAAAGTTCCATAACAAGACCAATGTCCAGAATTGGACAAAAAACAACTTTCTTCCCAGATTAACGGCCGACAAGTCTAAGAAGCAGATGTATTTACTTGTGTTATTTTAAGCTACATGTTGTATTTATTTGTGTTATGTTAATCTAAATATTGTATCTACAATGTTAATTTAATCCAAATGTTGTATTTAACCTGTGTCATATTCTGCCATATGTTGTATTTACCCAAGTTAGGCTAACCCCTATCTTTTATTTACCTAAGTTATGTTAATCCACATGTTGTACTTACCCATGTTATGTTAATCCATATGTTGTATTTACTTGCCAATGTAACTTACCTGTGTGTTGCTGAACTCCACAAAGCGCTCATGAATCATGCTCTCCCAATATGTGACGACTGCTTCTAAGGAATACGTGTCCGCTATAGAGATCAGTTCCTCGTAGTTATCAAATGTTAGCAGCGACTGTGGACATAACAGTTGCATACATTAACACTGACTAATACCGCAATGTAAGAATTCAGAAACCTTACAGAGATGTCATCCATGTCAACATTAAGGAATTCTTTTTCATCTTATTCTCCACGTTCACTGGCTGTAAACTCCACAGAAAGTTCTAGTTGTCTTTAGGTTTCTAGACTTTAGTCATGTTCCGGAACCTGAGTTTTGTGAGCACGTCCGGTCTGCAGATCTGGCTTATAGGTGTGCAGACTGTTGGTTCCTTGCCCTTCAGGCAGATGTACTCCGACTTCAAAGAAAGCAGCAATAATTAGTCAACTTTTACAAGTTTGTTAGAGGCACTGGGTCGATTCTTCCTAACAATGGAGCCCCAGAAACCACACATGAGCATTTGAGAAGTACATGTAAAGAACCCGGCAGGGAATCCGTTTCTAGGATGCTCGTGTGCAGATGAAGATAGGTCTTAATTAGCCCTAGTCTTAATGGAGGTCCTACTGGGGGTGGTGATGGGTCCTACTGGAGGTGGTGATGGGTCCTACTGGAGGTGGTGATGGGTCCTGCTGGAGGTGGTGCTGGGTCCTACTGCAGGTGAGGATGGGTCCTACTGCAGGTGGTGATGGGTCCTACTGGAGGTGGTGATGGGTCCTACTAGAGGTGGTGCTGGGTCCTATTGGAGGTGGTGCTGGGTCCTACTGGAGGTGGTGCTGGGTCCTACTGAAGGTGGTGCTGGGTCCTACTGGAGGTGGTGCTGAGTCCTACTGGAGGTGGTGATGGGTCCTGCTGAAGGTGGTGACGGGTCCTACTGCATGTGGTGAGGAGTCCAACTAGAGGTGGTGACGGGTCCTGCTGGAGGTGATGATGCCTCCTCCTAGAGGTGGTGATGGGTCCTACTGGAGGTGGTGATGGGTCCTGCTGGAGGTGATGATGCCTCCTCCTAGAGGTGGTGATGGGTCCTACTGGAGGTGGTGAGGGGTCCTGCTGGAGGTGGTGCTGGGTACTACTGCAGGTGGTGATGGGTCCTACTGCAGGTGGTGCTGGGTCCTGCTGGAGGTGGTGATGGGTCCTGCTGGAGGTGGTGATGTGTCCTACTGGAGGTGGTGATGGGTCCTGCTGGAGGTGGTGATGGGTCCTTCTGGAGGTGGTGATGGGTCCTGCTGGAGGTGGTGATGGGTCCTGCTGGAGGTGGTGATGGGTCCTGCTGGAGGTGGTGATGGGTCCTGCTGGAGGTGGTGATGGGTCCTGCTGGAGGTGGTGATGGGTCCTACTGGAGGTGGTGATGGGTTCTACTGGAGGTGGTGATGGGTCCTACTGGAGGTGGTGATGGGTCCTACTGGAGGTGGTGATGGGTCCTACTGGAGGTGGTGATGGGTCCTACTGGAGGTGGTGATGGGTCCTACTGGAGGTGGTGATGGGTCCTACTGGAGGTGGTGATGGGTCCTACTGGAGGTGGTGATGGTTTCTACTGGAGGTGGTGATGGGTCCTGCTGGAGGTGGTGATGGGTCCTACTGGAGGTGGTGATGGGTCCTACTGGAGGTGGTGACTCACCTCTGCATCTTGCTTCTGGTTATATGAAAAGTCATTCTCACATTATTATTTTTTTAAATAATTTGTTTCTGTCTGTGCTTCTTTCTCCATTTCCTTTTTCTTTTACCTTAGGTCTTGAACAAAAATTAGTGATCGTACCTCTCCAATTCTCTGTGTAGAATGTTTTTTCTTTTTAATGAAGTTGATGTCACTGATATAATCTGATATTTACCACAAACTGTTTTCACATTTTCTTAAAACTTGTTATGTATCGAAAATCACTATCCTAACCATGAAATGTAAAAACTCAATACTCTATTACAAGTCGCTATCCGTGGCTTAGGCACTGTGAGTGCACCTAGTAATGCCAGGTTCAATCCAAGCTGCAGGTGATTTGGTAGCAGATCGCCTTGCTTTGGTTTTAACAGTAGTATCCAGAACTGACCATTCATAAAGCAATGACATACTAATGAAAGTAAATTTGCCTAATAAAACCACAACAGCTAACATTTAAAAAATGCTGGGGTTGGTTCTGCAACTTCCTGTAAAGGATCCGCAACTAACTAACCAACCAACTTAATAACTAACTAACTCTTTAACAAATACCTCCCACCAATAATTTTGTTATATAACTTATTCTTTCAAGGTACTGTTACAAAAATATTAGCTTACAATTCATTATTCTTACAATTCATTATTCTATCATAAAAGTAAAGTAAGTAAAGATTTCTTTTCACGCCTTTAGGTGCATCGGGTATATGGGAAGAGCACCCATATATTTACAGACCATTCGGCACTAGGTGGATAATGTGGTCAGCATTATGCCGGCCGTCTTTACTTCCCCAGGACATACATCCTGGTACCCATTTTAGGCTGGGTCGACCTGCGAACCCCCTATACCATGATAAAGATCCACTCAGCCAGCTGTGGGTTTTGATCGTGGTACGTTGGAATTACGAGTCGGACTCGCAAGGCCTAAGCCATGGACGCCGCATTCTATCATAAAAACATAAACATAATACTGATTTCATATAACTGAGTTTATCACAGTTCATGTTCATAACACTTTAAAAGTACATGATGACCAAACTTGTTTGGGTACCAAACAACGTGTCGTACTTATCTTGATCATTCTAAAGCTGACATACTGTTTTTGCATTATTCTTTAACACATAAATATTACAGTAGCTCACAGCATCCAGAGTGTCATTTTCACCATTTTTCTCTCACAATGTCTCTTGAATATTGTATTCAGACCTAAACATTCAATACTTTCAAGTACAACTATTTAGAACGGAACAAGTTTAAGCTCAACAGTCTGGGACGGAAAAAGTTAAAATACCAAAAGTAGAAGATAGTAAAACCACAAAAAAATTAAAATATATTTAATTTAACAAACAATTAATTTTAAAAATAAAAAGAAAAAAAAAAGAAACAACAGTGGGAAGCAATGAAATAAGCGAGACAGTAGGATCAACACGAAAAGAATAAATAAAAAGAAAAATAATTCAACTGTCTCAACTCTTTCAGTATCAAACAACTCACCAAAACTTTCTTGATCATTCTAAAGACAACAACATTTTCTTGCTGTCATCTACCAGAGATAAATGTTTCATTAACCCTATCACCCCAAAAAAAAGGCTAAATCTGTTTGTTACACAGCCCCCGAAATGCCGAAATATCAGCATTTCTGCAGTGACTTAAAGTTAACAAGTGTTGTTAAATGCTATTTGGTCCATGTGTGCCTGCATAGTGTTTAGTAGGCCTGGATGTGAGTCAAGTAAAAGACCTTTTCCCATGCCTTCAGGAGTATTAGGCATAGGGCCAGACCTATATTTTATAGGCCAATCAGCACTGGATGGGGGATGTGGTGAGCATCACATTGGCCACCTTTGTTTCCCCCGACTGTACCTGGTACCCACTTATGGCTCGGTCAACTTCGGAGACAAGGTCAGTTTTTTTTTTTTAAGTCCAGCTCCATCAGGACCTGAACCCACGACCTTCTAATTAATAGTTGAGTGTCTCTAGCCTCTACACCATGGCGGCTTCCAGACCCTAATGTGAACATATTAATTTTATATAGCATTTAGAGGTGTCCTTAAGAATCCAATAGCTTTTTCAAAGCCAGGCTGACTTTGAAATTTGCCTGTAAGCCTAAATTTACTGAAGTAGACTGAATTTACTGAAGTAGACTGAATTTACTGAAGTAGACTGAATTTACTGAACCAGACATATTTATCTACAGCACACACACACACAAAGATTTTTTTTTTTTGGGAGGCACACACACTTAAACACCAGTATTACTTTCAGACTAAGAAGCAGACTGTATAGGGGCTAAGATGTTTACTCTCTAAACTGGAGGAGCAGGTTTAAACTTAACTATGCCAAATGCTTTAACTCTTTCAGTACCAAGCAATCATCAAGCGTTCATTGGGTTGTCCAAAAAAAGCATACATTTCTGACTCTCTTTGAGCACAGACTGTTGTTAGAAACTCAAGAAACTATCCGAAATGTACGCACTGGCACATGCCGGGGTGAAAGGAAACAAAAGAGACAACAGATTGGCCATGTCTGCAGTGACTGGTGGAGGAAGAAGTATAGGCAGGGCAGGCATACTGAATGTTAGTGTTCTAGAGACTTTGAAAAAAAAATAGTTGAGACAATGAACCACCTGTTAGAAATGGGTATTATATGAGGATAAGCATGCAGAAACCAGTCGCGGGGCAACAACAAAAAAAGAAGAAGATATGCCAGTCGACTCCTACTGGTTATGTTGAGCACGGAGACACTGAGACGGCTTCTGCATCGGGAAACACAGTATAAATAGGTCGGATCGATATGTTAGGACGTCGATACAGACAACAAGCAACAGACTACTGTTACATCATTTCATTATACAGGAAAAGAGTTTTATTTCTTCTGACCAACAATGTCACTGTTTTAACTTGTTTGTACTCCAACATTGGCTAATTTAATGTAGAGCTTCTCAGGACAGAAAGTTAGAAGTAATCACAGGCTCGTACTGGACAAGTTATTATGTGCAGTCACTGCTGAGAATAAGCTGAAGTGCTGCATTAGTTAGTTAGTTAGTTAGTTAGTTGGGTTATCGTCATTGCACTCCGGACATGTCCATAGGTGCTCAGATCCTCCCCTCAGTATGAACCCCAACGTCCTATGGCTAATAGTACCAGTTCTATGTTGATTAACAAGTCTTCTGACGTGTCCGGTGTGCGTCTCGTTTTTTGCTGTGCCGATCTTAATTCCCAAGTCTGCCATCCTGGCGAGTGATGTGGATTCACTGCCACCAAAGTCCTCTATCCTTCCCATTTCTCGGAGGGCATTGATAATATCAGCATGATCCATAGGCCGACCGTCGGTAGTGATAGCAGATCCAGCCAACCTGTCAGCTCTTTCATTTCCATCGACGCCTGCGTGTCCCGGAACAAAAATAAAGGTGACTCCACGCACAGTGGACTTCTGTAATGATTCAAGCCATTGTCTTCGCACTGAACCTGCCTGAACCCTCCGGATCATACTCATTGAATCACTGAGTATACACACGTGGGTGTATTTTTGTGTTTCAAGCCAGGCAAAATGAAGTGCTGCATGTTGAAGACAAAGCCAAGTGCTCCTACCAGTAAGTCCTATCACAACACTGGAAGCTGTTCCAGGCACAAGCTTTAACTAAGTCATCATTCTTCTTCTTTCTTTCCCCTGAAATCAATTATCTATATCTACAATGTTGTCTCTAGTATGAACTTCACCGTGTTTTGTAATTTACTTAGTGGCCCATAATATTTGGTTTCCACCAGTGTCTCTCTTGGCCAGAAGTTTTGCTTGAAAATTTTGTATTTGTGACACCTTAGAGAGTGTGATCAGGTGTCTCAGGTGCCAGTCCACATATGCACATGATTGATTCGCCAATCTTAAATTATGTGTACATGTGGCTGCCAAGTCGACTGTGGCCTGTTCTAAGGTGTAGAATAATGATTTGCCCTGGTATTAAGTCATTTTGATGAAGAAACATTTGTCCATGAACCAAGGTGATAATTAACTATGACCACAAGAAAACAAAATGAAATCCTCGCTGGTACACTATGATGGCAGGGTTATGAAAAATCATTATTATCATGTGCCCTGCCAATAAGGATAGGCAGTCATGGTCTGCCAGCCTACATGATCACCAGAATCATAGATCAGGTTGGTCCTCTTGTCTGGCCCTATCAAATTGGCCAAGCCATCCAGGTATTTATCTTCCACCCCATTGGTCAAAGTGGTCAAGCCATTTTCTTCACGCACTGAATGTCGTGGGTTTATTTCATGGCTCCAGTTCATGAGTGCAATTTTTATGCAGATCCCTGAAGATCATCGCCGGAGCTATGTGGTTCGTGCTTTATGGCGCTCTCAGCAGGTGGCCAGTAGTTCTGAGGGACATGCGACTGGGCAATAGGGATAAAACCCTTTGCAATGATGTTGATCCTCTCACCTTTAAGCTACAGACTGTCTTTTAAATCCAGTGCCCCTAGAATCCTCCAATCCCTGTGTGGATTCCAGTGCCCCATTGTGGGGGAAACAAGAACAGATACACCGTTTCCCCAACAAGCATGTCGTTCGAGTCGACTAATTGGGGGCATCCTTCAAAGACAGAGTGCACCTGCCTGAGAGGCAAGGAACCAGTGGTTTGCATACCCAAAAAAAAGCCAGATCTGTAAAATGGATATGCATGCAACACTCAGGTTCTGGAGCAAGACTAGAGTTCCGGAGGTGGATGAACAGCCAGAACCTTCCACGAGAGTTCATGGGCAGTGAACGCAAAGAAGAAGAAGGAGGAGAAGGAGGAGGAGAAGAAGAAGAAATCAAAAACAAGAACAAAAAGAAGAACAAGAACAAGAATCCTTTCCAGAAAGTCTAACCCAAGCAACAAACGCCTGAATAACTTGGATGTTTTAGAGGAAAGGCGACAAAAAATCCTGACTATGCTCTAAGCAGGCACAATGTTATTATTCCTCAGATGAACACAGAAGTAGAATCTTGCCAGTCCCATAAAGGTGGCTGGGTCATGCAATGGACACAACTACCACACAGAAACACTGATTACCTTGATGTAGGAGCTACAGACATCAATAGCACTGGCCACCTGCAGATGACTGGCTGTGTTGATCACTTCTGTGAGGTTCTCGCCTGAGAGGGTCATCTCCCCACTGTAGATAAACTCTACCACCTGTGGTTCAACACAGAAAAACAATACTATAAACAATAAAGACAGATATGTGATTTCTCTCTGAGATACTTCAGTTAAGAAATTTTGTGTATTCTTGTCCATATTTGTGGTATTAATTTTGTGCATTTTTGTTCAGATTTGTGGTATTAATTTTGTGTATTCTTGTTCAGATTTGTGGTATTAATTTTGTGTATTCTTGTTCATATTTGTGGTATTAATTTTGTGTATTCTTGTTCAGATTTATGGTATTAATTTTGTGTATTCTTGTTCAGATTTGTGGTATTAATTTTGTGTATTCTTGTTCAGATTTGTGGTATTAATTTTGTGTATTCTTGTTCAGATTTGTGGTATTAATTTTGTATTTTCTTGTTCAGATATGTGGTACTGTATATTCATGCAAAGTGCTGACCAAGGTTCACTTGTCATTTATGTTTGTGATAATATGAAGCTCACTAGTGCTACTTTTAGTCTGGTTTTATATCTTTTCATTATATAAACAACAAATAACTTGACTATTACTAGGGGATGTGTTGTGGTGTGTTGTTTGTGACATGGTGTTGGGCTCAAAAAAGATATATGAAATGAGTATCGTACAATTTTCTGTTGGCAAGACAACAGGCCAGACAAGAGGCAGAGAGAGATAACTAGAAGAAGATGGACTGAAGGAACCAATGACAGCCCAAGTCTTCAAAACATCACAGCATACCAAGCAACCGTGAGTGCCTGTACTAGGCTTCCTATTATCTGTTTAAACTGTGATCAGAGTAGGCAAGTTAAACGATGAGAGAGCTAGATTAACCTCAAAACTCTGTGTAATGGCCACCATGAGTAACAGGCACCATACATATCCCCCACTTTCCAATGTAACTTTCCCACCTTTGATGCCAGCGAGTCCTGGATATTGATATCCTGTGTCCACTGTCTGCCAGTCAATCCCTGCCTCATCTTCCAATTTTACCTTCCATACCTGTTCCCTCTGAACCATTAAAGCGTTTAATATGGCCACATGAAGCATTTCAGTTTACACTACACAATACCATCTATGAGCCAGTGGTCTCTGCTCCAGTGTTCAGATCTTGAATAATGCCAGAATGTTTCGCTTCTTTGTCCATATTACTCTAAGAATCTTCCTAACATTTAAGTTCAAAAGCTGAAACTTTTTTTTAAATTGTTCAGGAAGATGTTCACTTCAAGCTGTTTGATGATGTTGAGCCACAGTTTTTTCATATACACCACTAAAATAACACAAAGTAATCAAGAGAAAACACACATATACACTAACACTTTCGAGTCTTTCTTGGACAACAATTGCTAGTGATGAACAGTTTAGTTCATCTCTAGCAAATGTCATGCAGAGAAGAAGACGGCCTGGCTATGTTTGCAAAATGCTTCTTTGACTAGGATAGCTCTCTGATGGACAGCAAATGGAAAAAAGGAGACATGGAAATGAAGAAATATAAAATGACATGAGATATATTATAAGCAGAAAAGCAGCTGACTGGCAGCAATGGAAATCACTTACGAATCCCTTATGTGTTAACAGTGACATGAGGACAGACAGACAGACAGACAGACAGACAGACAGACAGACAGACAGACAGACAGACAGATATATATATATATATATATATATATATATATATATATATATATATATATATATATATATATATATATATATATATATATATATATATATATATATATATATATATATATATATATATATATATATATATATATATATATATATATATATATATATATATATATATATATATATATATGACAGCGAGCGCACGCACACACAAAACAGACCTGCTGTAACCCGTCTGCTGATACTCCTTTGAGATCTATGGTGTCTTGTTTACTCTCGGCCATGACCCCTTTGAACATGACCCGGAAATAGTCGCTGGTGGCAGCAAGAAGGGCACGGTGGACCTGTAGAATAAACATTTTACCAGAACTGATATCACAGAATTCACAACACATCTATATGGACCAATCTCCAGTTACCAGTAGTGTATGGTCAGTATTACGCGGGCTGTCTCTACTTCCACAGGACAACCATCCTGGAACCCATTTGAGGCTGGGTCGAAGTACATATTCAAATACTCATCTCCTGATATACTCAAACAGATACTTATTTACTTAACTCCCAAAAGACATTCAAACACTCATCTCCCAACAGACACTCAAATACGTATATCCTAAAAGTCACTCAAATACTTATATTCCCAACAGACACTCAAATACTTATCTCCCAACAGACACCAAACACTCATCTCTCAACAGACACTCAAATACGTATATCTTAAAAGACACTCAAATACTTATATTCCCAACAGACACTCAAATACTTATCTCCCAACAGACACTCAAATACTTATCTCCCAACAGACACTCAAATACTTATCTCCCAACAGACACCAAACACTAATCTCCCAACAGACACTCAAATACGTATATCCTAAAAGACACTCAAATAATTATATTCCCAACAGACACTCAAATACTTATTTCCCAACAGACACTCAAATACTTATCTCCCAACAGACACCAAACACTCATCTCCCAACAGACACTCAAATACTTATATCCTAAAAGACACTCAAATACTTATATCCTAAAAGACACTCAAATACTTATATTCCCAACAGACACTCAAATACTTATCTCCCAACAGACACCAAACACTCATCTCCCAACAGACACTCAAATATGTATATCCTAAAAGTCACTCAAATACTTATATTCCCAACAGACACTCAAATACTTATCTCCCAACAGACACCAAACACTAATCTCCCAACAGACACTCAAATACTTATATCCTAAAAGACACTCAAATACTTATATCCTAAAAGACACTCAAATACTTATATTCCCAACAGACACTCAAATACTTATCTCCCAACAGACACTCAAATACTTATATCCTAAAAGACACTCAAATACTTATATCCTAAAAGACACTCAAATACTTATATTCCCAACAGACACTCAAATACTTATCTCCCAACAGACACCAAACACTCATCTCCCAACAGACACTCAAATATGTATATCCTAAAAGTCACTCAAATACTTATATTCCCAACAGACACTCAAATACTTATCTCCCAACAGACACCAAACACTCATCTCCCAACAGACACTCAAATACTTATATCCTAAAAGACACTCAAATACTTATATCCCCAACAGACACTCAAATACTTATCTCCCAACAGACACTCAAATACTTATCTCCCAACAGACACTCAAATACTTATCTCCCAACAGACACCTAACACTCATCTCTCAACAGACAAACATTTATCTCCCAACAGAGAAATACTCATCTCTTAAATGATGCTCAAATCCTGATCTCCCAACAGAGACTAAAAAACGTATCTTCCCAACAGACATTCAGATCTTTATTTCCCAAAAGGAAATCAAATACTCACCTTTAAACACACACACAAAAATTAACCATCAATTCTCCAGCATCCCCAAACAGGAGACTAATAAACATCTCTCAACTGTAGACTACTAAATTACCATCTCCCAACAGTGATAACTGATTGATTGGTACCTTACCATCTTTCCAGATGATAGTGTCATATTGGGCATGGGACTCACAGCCAATGGCGATGGAAAGAAGAGACCCACTGACCATTAAAACATCATCATTAATCAGCTAGCCCTTTACAGAACGTCGCTCTTTTCATGGCTGAGAGTATCGCTTTCCTTAGCCAGCTCTCCGACCCAATGTGCTTTTAATGCCAATGCTTCTTTAATGTCTTTATCCATGTTCACAGTGGTCCACCTCTACCTCGCCTTCCACAAACTGTGCCCTCTATCACCGCCTTTTCCAAGCAACCATGACACTTGATGTGGCCAAAATTCTTCAACTTTCAGGACAGGATGCTGTTTATGAGACAGTTCTCCTTGATGTTCAACTCGTTTAGAATGTCGATGTTTTTGCTCTTCTTGATCCAATGTATTCTAAGAATTTTTTAAATAACATTTCAATTCAAAAGCTTCAATCTTTTTCCTTTTAGTGAGTTAGTTGGTGAGAGTTCAGGACTCACAACCATAAGTTGCCACAGGAAACATTAGAACATAAAGGTGACTAATTAATGGACTGATGCAAAATTACATGTGCTGGGCCGAAAGGAGCAGGTACCGCAGCCATAACAACACAACCTGCTAACTGCCCTTTTAAAGGGTCAACAAAGGATGAGTGATGAAGGAGAAGGAGAAGAAGGTTGAGGAACAACAGGGGGAGTAAGAGAAGAAGCCCCAGCATCATACAATCAAACCCTTAAAAGATAACCAGACATTAACCACATATTTTTGGCCCAACAGCTGATACTAACCTCAAAAACTCGCCCTTGTGCCAAAACCTTGAAGTCACAGAGTTCATTTTCTGCACGGAGCTTCTGAAACTGTCGCATGACTATGTCGCCGTAGTCATCCGCCTTGACTTTCTGTGGCTCGGCCATTGTTTATTTTTTTTTCAAGTTGTCCTCAACAGGTACATGGTTCCTGCAGAGGAAAGGGTAAGTTTAGGCAGCAGTTTTCTTAAATTGCATTTAGTGTTAATGTTAAACAGGGAGCCGCTATTCCCCTGTAGACAGAGAGAAGCATGGCTGCCAACCAGATGGTCTATGGCAGTGGTTTTCAATCTGTAGGTCGCGACCCCTTTGGGGATCGAAAGACCATTTCCCGAGGGTCGCCTAAGACCATCGGGAAACACATATTCACTAAAGTTATGAAGAAGCCGTGAAAATAAACGTATGGTTAGGGGTCGTCATAGCAAGAAAAACTGTATTAAAGGGTCGCGGCATAAGAAGTTTGAGAACCACTGGTCCAAGGAATAAATCCGCTGTGGTGGATATTTAGTATGAGGGGGTTTCAAATAAAAGACTCAAGTGTGAGTTTGAATTTATAGTAGCAATGCCATTGTCTTGTAACCTGTCAATATTTCTATGGTCGTGAAGAGTGTGAACTCCCTCATAACACTCTTCCAGTACTAAGGAAGTCACCCTGCAATTACTGGAACTGCTTATCATGCAACGCCTTTATGATCACCCTGTACCCTATCTAGCTGTAGCTTTAACCTATTCTATCCAACCATTACTTCTGTTCCTTTTACCGCATTGTGCAATTATTTGAATTGTTTTGCCGAATACACTATTCCCTTGAGAAGTTACTACCTAGGAAGATGGGAGCAAAAGAAACACAAATCTGGGACTGAAAGGGCTCAGCAGGTGACATCACGGTGCAGACGAACACGGTGATATCATAATGAGTTTAAAGATGACCTCCCCACTTTTGACATGCACCAAACAGGAGCAGAGGTCTGTTATCTGTTTTTTTTTTCTGTGTGTGGATCAGTTAAGGGGTGGGCTATCCTCCGAATAACAAGCACATATTAGGGCGGCCAAAAACATGGCCTCAGTCACCTGTAAATTGCGAACTTCCGGCAACTACTGCCACCGCCAAGAGTATCCCCCACGCTGCTACGCGTGGCGTGGATTGGGCCTAAACTAGATGGCTGGGACTCACGAGCAAAGCTGCAGGAGATGAGGAAGCTGCTGCTCGTGAGTCCCAGCCATCTAGTTTAGGCCAAATCCACGCCGCGCGTAACGTTGTGGCAGATACTCTCGGCAGTGGTGGTAGTCGCCGGAAGTGCACAATTAACATGTGACTGAGGCCCTGTTATGGTGTTTTTCAGCCGCCATAATATGTGCCCATTATTCGGAGGATAGCCAAGGGGTGAAAACAGAAATTATTCAGCAGATAAAGGTCTAATCTGGTGATGTATGCCTGTCAGTCCAGCCTGTGTATGAGTGGAGTAAGAAGTTTCAAAATGGCGTCACTTTTGTGTGCATGCCATGATCGTTAACCGTCTGACCCAGAAGTCATACCGTTTTGCTTCCTACGGCATGAGTAATGATCACTTCAAATAAGAAGTGCTGATTGATCAATACCAATACGAGTTTAACATCAAACGCCTGATGAGCCATTGGTGTGACAAGGGTCCTTAGCTCTTTTCTTTTAATTCACACCACCTCGGGAAATCCGAGATTTCGTTAAAACTTCATGTGAAAGTCCAACAGTATTGGTGTTATGTGTGAAATGAACACCGACCGATCCTATTCCCCTTCCCCAATAATATTGGACTTTCCCGGAAACTCCCCAGGAAATCTCGAAGTCCCCGAGATAGGGTGAATTAAAAGAAAAGAACCAGTATCTCTTTTATTCTTGGTCCCTGGCTTTGTGAACTAATGACGAATGTTTACTGTGTTATTTTCCTAAAAACTGCTCTGTGTGTGGCCTCTATATTCAATCAGTAGCGATGTCATCTACGAAGGCTAGGTGCAACTTATCCTCGGCACTGTTTCTCGTTCATAGCCTCTCAGACTTTGTTCGTCCATATCTTTCTATTTTCCTCCCACTTGTATCTGCTGTCTACCTCTTGCTTTCTTGCCTTTAACATAATCTCTTTTTTTTTTTTTTTATATAAAAGAGTGTTATATCTTTTGAAGGGAGCCCTAAAATAGTTAACAAGTTTGTTTTTTTTTTTTAATTTTTCCTCGAGTCGGCTCCGGGGCCCGACTGGGAGAAACAAGAACAGGCCCGGTTCTTATCCAAACAAGCAAGTCACAAGAATCAACTAACTGGCAGCTTCCTTCAAAGTCGCAGTGCATCTGCCCGAGTGGCAAAGAACAACCAGCCGCATATAAATAAGCCAGTAACACGGATGTACATGCAAAACTTAGGTCCTGGCACAAAGTTGAAGTCCAAATGGATGAACAACCAGGACTTTTCGCCGCAGCTTAAAGCTTATGAACAAAAAAGAAGTGGGGAGGAGGAGGAGAAGAGGAAGAAGAAGACGAGTACAAGGACAAAGAAGAAGAAGAAGAAGAAGAAGAAGAAGAAGAAGAAGAAGAAGAAGAAGAAGAAGAAGAAGAAGAAGAAAGAAGAAGAAGAAGAAGAAGAAGAAGAAGAAGAAGAAGAAGAAGAAGAAGAAGAAGAAGAAAAAGGAGAAGAAAAACAGCAGCAGCAGAAAAAAGAAGGAGGAGGAGCATGACGAGGAGGAGGTATTTATGTCCCTCAGCAATTTTCTTTTCCTTCTGTGTCTTGAGAACCTCTGTACCTGATGGGTGCTCCCCCCCCCCTTGTTGCCCCCTCCCCCTGCAATGAAATACAATCTTCTGTATACATGACCTTAATACACTCAAGCAGCTATGTTTTGGTTTCATGCATTTGCAACATCATAGCATATGTAAGTGCAGTTTATAGAGAATTTTATATGCAGGAGTTCGCCTCCTGTGTCAATATTGACGAATGTGCAGTGAATACATACAGCTATTGTGCAGAGCTGGTCGAGTGTAATATATTCACGTCTGTATTCCTCCATTGTAGGCTTGAGTGAATACATTATCTGCCAAACATATTCTCACACCTATTGGCCTATTGTTCCCCTTTTAATATTACGTCCCAGCACCGCCCCATCACCCCTTTTCCCTTGGAAATCCACCTTCTGTAATGAAACACACTCTATATATTGCTATATAATGTTATGTTTTATAGATACAATACAACTGCTGAGTAGTTAGTTGCAAGGGCTGTATATAAGTCGTGTCTGTGTGCCCAATTATTATTTTTTTTTACCCTTAAAAATACTGTTCGTTTGTTCGTCTGTCGGCTCTGTGGCTAAGTCGATGCGAACGCTTCGTAATGCCGGGTTCGATCCCAGCTGCAGGCTATGCGCCTTGAGTTGGTTTCGACAGTGGTATCAAGAAGGCCAACCGTCCAAAAAGCAATGGCAAACTACTGGACGTAAATTTGCCTAGAAAAACCACACAACGGCTAGGGGCTGTTGAGGTTGGTTCTGCAAAGTCCTGTAAAGGATACGCAACTAACCTTGTTCGTCTAAATAGCACACAAATGTAACGAAAATATTTCTGCACTTTGAGTCTTTCTTCCTAAGACTTACAGCACATTTAAACAAGATTTAAAAAAAAAAAAATCAAAATTGAAGCTTTAATGAACATTTGCATTACACAGAGAAAATTAGGATAAGAAATTCTAGTACTGAAACAAAATAATAAAAACGTTTGAATGTTGATAAGAATGAATAGTCTCCTGCGATTCTATCCAATTAAAGCACGCATGCTCGGTTTAATTAATAAAAAAAACTTTTTCTTCAAAGTCTGAGTGCATCTGGACGAGAGGCGAGAGACCAACAATGTGCTCAAAAATAAGACACAACTGCGAAATAGATGTGCATGCAAAACCTAAGTTATGAAACACACAGAGACGTCCGCCTCGAGTGCTGTAGGTCCCGGGTTCAAACCCTGGTTAAGACTGACATTTTTTCACGTGGACTTCTAGTAATTTCCCTGGTCTGTGGGGAGTAAGATCGGAACGCCCGTGTGTATTGTTGCGCACGTAAGAAATCCCGTGGCATATGAAAATCGAAAAGAGTAGACTTACGGCCCAGCCCTGGCAAAATTGTTAGTTAAAAATCAACCCAAAAGTATTTCAGGATCCTCGCCGGTGCTACGGAGTTTGTGTACTGCGATGGAGATTATTCGGACTCAGGCTTGAGTTTTAAGTAGAACAGAGCACTTATGTGTAACTATTCTTGTGCCATGATTTTGATCTGTTGTATAAACCAAACGAATATATCTCCAGAAGTGGTTGAACGACTGACTTTCTGCACAAATAAACAGATGGGAACCCTTGAGGATGTAGAAGCTTTATATATGTGTTGTCCATCAAGATGATGATGACCACTCTGTTTCATCAAGTATGAGTACAAAGATGACTGACGAGGTCGATGCAGGCCCGAAAAGTTTTTGGACAATGAGGACAGGGAATGAGTGTTGTGCCAGGGAGGAGATCTCCTGCAGTCACCTTTCTGTCCATCCTTTTCCTAATCAGTCTTGCTGTTCTGTCTGCTTCACATGTAGTGCGCGCCCTTGTGTAGAGCTGCACGCCATGCATTTCGGTCTTGAGAGGCAGCCTCCCAATTGGTATGATGGTTAATGAAACGTCTTGTCCCCTTAGTGAAATGTTCATTTTTTTGCAGCTCTAGGTTGCACCCCCATGCACATCAGTCTGTACGGGGATACAGGGTCATGTTTTTAAGCGTGCTCCTCGGTATGGTAAGTTCAGCGCATGGCTTTCATAACATCACTTCTGTCAAGTACTGGACCAGCCATAGCAACCGCAGTTTCAGCAAGACAGTTTGCACGCTCGTTCCCGTGAACACCCGCATAACCTGGCACAAAGATAAAGGTTAGGGCAGCTATTCGTGAAGAGCTTAGTGTTGCAATCCATTCTTGTCTGATAAATCCAGCTAGGATTCATTTAAAGCTTATTCATCGAGTCACTAAGAAAGCATAAGTGTGTGAACTTTTGAGTAAAGATGCTAGTTGTAACAGGAAAGGCACCATTCATCTCCTTGACAGTTTTGCCTCTTAGGCTTACAGTGAATGCCTATGCACTTCACTTGCCCAGAATTACTGACCCATCTGTGTAAACTATAACATCACCTTCATCTGTGTTTTCGTCAATCGGTGTACAGACGAAAGTGTCAACAATGCTAGGAATCTGCTCTCTACAGCTTCCATCAAGTGTGATGTGGACTGTAATATTATTGTTTGGAGCAAGAGGCATTATTATCCATTTAATTCCAAAACTAATGTCAGTAAGGCAGCAAACATGTTTGATGGCATCCTCAGCCCAATGGAGTTTTCTTCCGGTGAACGATGAAAAGATCGCAGCAGTTAGCCATACTGTCCCCCTTGCAGGTTTTGAGACCTCGTTTCGTGGGAAGAAAAGAACAGACCCACAACAACAACATGTCATTAAAGGGGTTCTGCTTTTGACTGTATCGGCATGTATCTGCCTGAGATGCAATTAACCAACAACTGCATACAAACATGCGAAATCTGTAAAACGGATGTGCCGGCAAAGCTCAAAGTTCTAGAACAAGATCACTGTCTAAAAGTGGGCCATCAACCATAATTTGTCATCAGAGTTTACAGCCGGTAAACGATAAGAAGAAGGGAAAAATGAAAAAGCTATATAAATTCGAGCTTACTGCCACTCCCTGCATCGTTCCAGATCCCTTAAGCCCCCACATCTCACCTCCGACCCTCCCATGTTTCCGTGGCGTCTACCGTATGGATGATTCTTGTGCCGTCCATGTGACGACATCGTCCAGTTTGAGAAACCATGATCTACCATGTGCTTGGAGATCAGCTGTGTTTTTCGTGTCGTCAAATGTGTGCGTATAAATACACCAAGGTTTATCCCGAATACAGGTCAGGTTTTAGTTTGTAGATAGATCTTTATCTTCGGCTGTTACAGTTGCTAGCGTTGTACTGAAAGGATACAGACACACATACACACACACAGAGAGAGAGAGAGAGAGAGAGAGAGAGAGAGAGGGGGGGTCAGGGAGGGAGGAGGAAAGAAACATAAAGAACACAGACAAAACAGACAGAAACACACACATATAAATCTAAATGTGTGTGTGTGTGTGTGTCCTGACGAAGCCAGACTTTTTCCCCCTTAAAAACGACCCTGGCCGCCAGGTCGACCCAGTCTTGAGTGGATACCAGACACAGTCCTGGGAAGTAAAGACGGCCAGCCTGATGCTGACCGCATATTCCACCAAGTACCCGAAGGCGTAGAAAATGTATTTTTACGTTTATTCTACATGATCGGGAGTGTGTGTCTCTGTGTGTGTGTGTGTGTGTGCGTGCGTGCGTGTGTGTGTACACATGTATTTCACAAACTTACATGAACTTGTATCATTCATTCATTTGCACCTTTCCGTCTTTCCAGACGATAGTATGCCTGTGTCTTTGTATGCGTGCATATTTTACAGACGCATGTATGTATGTATGTATGTATGTATGTATGTATGTATGTATGTATGTATGTATGTATGTATGTATGTGTGTGTGTGTGTGCGTGCGTGCGTGCGTCTGTCTGTCTGTCTGTCTGTATGCGTACATATTTTACCGACACACATATGCGTGCATGTCTATGAATGAGTGCATTATTCCCAGACACACAAACACGTGTATGTGTCTATAAATGCGTGCATTTTTCACAGACACACATACGCGTGTATGTGTCTATGAATGAGTGCATTATTCACAGACACACATACACGTGTATGTGTCTATAAATGCGTGCATTTTTCACAGACACACATACGCGTGCATGTGTCTATGAATGCGTGCATTATTCACAGACACACATACGCGTATATGTGTCTATGAATGCGTGCATATTTCACAGACACATATACGCGTGTAAGTGTCTATGCATGCATGCATATTTCGCGCGTGTGTCTGTGTCTATGTATACATGCATATTACACAGATACAAATACAAGCACGCAGGCACACATACACCCATTACCAGCCCTACTTCGACACGATCAGACATTGAATCAACGGCTAAGGACGGTGAGTCACCTTTTCATTCATATTTTCCGATTAAACAAACCCTGAGTCACGAGTTCGTTCATAACGAGCCAGTTCCGAGACAAACAGGCATTAAATAGGTACGCTTAACTGTAATGGCTGACGCCAGGTGCGTGGCCCTGAATGAGCAGCCGGTAGTTTTAGATGTGTGTTTCAATTTACGTTTGTGTTTTCAGGTCTGTATCACATCACGCACGGGGAGGGCTCGGTAAAGTGAATGAAACAAGGTAGGGGTGACGGTTGTGGTAACAAAACAAGATGGGCAGTGTGAGTTAGGGTAAACAGAACTATGAAGAAGGTCTGTGTGTATGTGTGTTTGTGAGAGAGAGAGAGAGAGAGAGAGAGAGAGAGAGAGAGAGAGAGAGAGAGAGAGAGAGAGAGAGAGAGAGAGAGAGAGAGAGAGAGAGGAGAGAGAGGGGGGTAGGAGTGACGGTTGGGGTAACAAAACAAGATGGGCAGTCTGAGTTAGGGTAAACAGAACTATGAAAGAAGGTCCTGTGTGTATGTGAGAGAGAGAGAGAGAGAGAGAGAGAGAGAGAGAGAGAGAGAGAGAGAGAGAGAGAGAGAGAGAGAGAGGGGGGTGAGTCTGTTTGTGTGTGTGGAGACAGGGGGAACTTTGGCCGGTTCTAGCGGTTCTGGTAACGAAGTCGGGCCCAGCTACTCATTAGCTGACCTTTCATTCGTGTTTTAGGGCGCATGCAAAACGGTTCTCCGCTGTACTTACTTATTGCTCTGGTTCAAGTAGGTCAAGACATTGTTTTCAGTAATCAAATCGTGGCCACTAGATATGAAAGACCGACATCTTAATCCCACAGTCACATACATGTCACAGTGCTTCATTAATAAACATACATACTCTAAAAACTGTGCAACAATTATATAAAACGGGGTGACATGTAGGTTTTCCAGACGCTGCAATAAATTAATTTTTTGTTCCCCCGCTTAAAAATTCACTAAAAGTTAACATTTAGGTTTTTTTAAACGTTGCTATAAGTTAAAAGTTTAGGGCTCTGTTTGTTGTAAACTCTATGAATACTCAAAGGATTGTGCAACATTTTAAGACTTACATTAACGTGTTCACGTGTACGTTTTTTTAACGTCACAATAAGTTAACATTTCGATTTTTTTCAGACGTTGCCCAAATAAAAAATTAACATTTAGGTTTTTCGAACGTCGCCAGAAGTTAACAGTTACGTTTTTTTTTTTAAACTTTAAGAATACTCAACAATTTGACAATTACACTGAGAAGTTAACACGCAGACTTTTCGAATGTCACCAAAAGCTAACATAAATTTTTCGAAAGTTGCCAAAGGTTAACATTTAGGGGGAAGGGTGGGTGTGGGTGTGCATTTTGGGGGGAAAAGGGGGGGGGGGGGGGGAGAAACACTACGAATATTTTAAAAACAGTGCAAAAATTTCATACTTCTAAAAAGCTGACTTGTAACTTTTTCTAAACTTAACAGAAGTTAACATTCAGGTTTCTTGTAGTCGCCATAAGTTAACATTTAGGTTTAAAGAACCTTTTAAGAAAAATACGTTACAAAAAAAGCAATATTTTTATTTTGAAAACAGTATCAATAAAAGTGAATCCAACTATTATGATACAAAATAACAAAACAATCATATACTGAGAATACCAACAAAACAATTCTATTTTAAGTACACACAACTTAACAAACTTATTACATATTGAGAATACACAACTTAACAAACCAATTATATACGATTATATATTGATAAAACAGGTAGAACATACAAGAACATACTTGTTAATGAAAATAAGTGTTTCTAAAATAAAAGCAAAACAACTGAAACGAAAAAAAAAACTATTTAAGAAAACATCTTAGGTCAAGAACAGAACTTTACAAAACAATGATATAGTAAACAAAACAATTATATTACAAAAACGCTTAATGACACAACTATATTTCTAGCAGATGCAACAACTTTGAAATAGTGTAACTGGTAAATAGAGCATCAGAATGCAGTCTGTAAGCTCTTAACACTGACAATACGATTGTCAGTAAACTCTAACAACAACAAAAAACATTGTAAACTCTAACGCCGAATGTACAAAAGTGAACTATAACAATGAATGCAATAAGTTAGCTATAACGCTGAATGTAATAAACAAACACTAACACTTAATGTTAAAAAAAAGCAAACTATAACACTGAATGTAATAAAAAAAAACTTTAACACTGAATGTAATAAGTAAACTCTAAAAATGAATGTAATAAAGTGAACTATAACGCTGAATGCATTAAGTAAACTATAATGTTGAATGTATAAACAAACTCTAGCAATGAATGTAAAAAAAGTAAACCGTAACGCTGAACGCCATAAATAAACGTTAACGCTGAATGTAATAAGTAGACTCTAAAACTAAATGTAATAAGTAAACTATAACGCTAAATGTAATAAGAAAACTCTAAGACTGAATGTAATAATTAAACTCTAAGACTGAATGCAAAAAGTAAACTCTTAACGCTAAATGTAAAGAAGAAAACTCTATCGCTGAATGTAATAAGTAAACTCTAAAGTTGAATGTTAAAAGTAAACTCTAATCACGAATGTAATAAGCAGGCGATGATCAAAAACAGAAATGAATAGAAATAAAAAAAACTATTTAAAAAATAAAAGCCCTAACTGAAAAGAAAGTGAAAGAGAAAAAAAGGCCAGTAAAGTAGCGTACAAAAAAAAACAATGTAGTAGAAGACACTACCATGGAGGAATCCGGAACTATGTATGTCGTCAATTACACCGAATTAATTTAGCAGACACACGATAACAAAGAAGTCAAACAGTGATAGCTGAACACAAACATTTCATTAATATCTCAAACAGGCAAACGACGATTCGTCGTTTAAACAAAAAATAGCAGCGAAATTCAAACATTGCCACGCCCAAAATACCACGTAAATGCGCAATATAATTCATGACGTCACTAGAAAGGTTCCCGTCCTGCACATAATTTGTCTGCATAAAAACTAACGGCCGTAAAGCAGTGGTACCAAGCCTTTACAGGTGGCGCCCCAACTAAGCATATAGTACATTTATAAGATCGCTATGATCAAACGTGAATTATTTTCACAATTTCGGATCTATCTAAACCTAAAAAAAAAAAAAAAAACATTTTCAGTACTTTTGGCAAAGTAAAATACTCAAAATTTTAAATCTAAAAATGGTATAGCACGGCCATAAATATGGTCTAATGGCTTAACGCCGTTTCTGGGACCTCTCTACGGGTGATTCTCATCCACATGGTGGCACTTTGTGTCTTCGGGTGCTATCGCTTGTGTGATGTCCTGATGGAGTAAAAGAAGATAGATAGACCGACTAGCTCGGTCATTTACCGAGATATGCCTGGCCAAAATAGAAGGGAACAAGGTCTAGGACACATTGGAGGACACATGGGCAAACCAATAAGGATAATAAACGGAACGGATGATGTTCCAGGAGGAAAACATCAGGAAGATAAGAACACGAAGTGAACACTGGAACACAGAAAAGTAAGGAGCGGTCTATCTCTGGGGAGAAGAACAGAAAGATGGAGCACATACCACTATTTTAGGCACGCAAATAAACCAGATCACAAATATAACCGTAGACTGTTCGCAGCTCGCTTTCAACAACAGGTGCTGAGCGTGGTCATTTTTTTTTTTTTTTTTTAGAATTGGAAATGAGTAAATGGCAAGACCCCACCCCACGCCGCCCACCAAGATAACAAAATGTGATTGAAAAAGAGGGAGAGACAGAGAAAAAAGAGCCTGAGGATTTACGCCGCATGGCTAGTGCTGTCGCAACGACTATGCAGGTGAGGATTTTTTTTTTTTTTTTTTTGACGGGGAGGGGGGGGGGGGGGGGGTTGCAAAATAAATGGGACTGACAGAAAATGTAACGTTTTGTTAACCCGGTTTGGTGACTCAAGACTTGAGTTAGAAGTAGAACAGAGCACTTAGGGGTTACATTCGTGTGCCATGATGTTGACTCGTCCAATAAACATAAACATAAACTAGACAACAAAAATAAAAACGGTATGCAAGTTTGAAATGGCCACACACACAAGACACTACCCAACCGTCGGAGATTTCACTTCCACAAAACCGACGTGCTAGACAGGTCACTTGTAGCAATACCGCAACAAATTTAATAATACTAATGATAATGACATTTAGCAGCACTGAAATATCAACTTAAGTCCAAAAAAATAGATATGGCTTTAGACTGTAAATATAAAACACTAAATAAAACTACAAACAAGAATAAGAAACGAAATACTTACACGCATTATTTGTTGTGGGTATTTCCCAAGGGAAATAATCAAAACCATATCCGCTGATGAATAGGAATTGTCTATCACTTTTTTTTAAAAAACAAGTTCGCAATCGCAATTTTATCAAACGTCTTTGTAACAAAATGACTGGGACACCTCGTTATTGCACAGTATAGCTGATAGTTTTGCCGGAACAAATAAACGCCTACACTGTATGATTTCCCACTTGTTGCTCAATATAAAAGTTGAGATTGCCAAATGAGAACTGCCATGTTTTGCTCTGTCTGTGAACAGAAAAGGGAAAAACCTATTCACATTCATTTACAACAAATGAAACCGTATTTCCTGTGGCAAATAATTTTCATTGTATTACAGGTGTGCTTTGTGTGACTGGCAACCTTAAGAAAGCATATTATAGCAACGTTGTGGCCTATCGTGTTGTTGTTAGAGGCGAGTAGGGATGGTTAAAGCGAGATTACCACCTTAGCTGCAAATTTGAAATCATCATGAACTCAAACACGAAAGAAAAGACGAAGATGACAAGATAGTTATCCTGTAAGAAATATGACGCCATGTTTGTGAAACAATATGCAGTCTGAATCGCTGCCTGGCTCTCCTTTCTCCCTAGGGAAAAACATTGAGAGAATCGGCATGTGAAATGTTAGAACAATGCAGGAATTAAGAAAAGCAGAACAAGTGAAGGGGTGATAATCACAAGTATAGCTTCTTATGATTGTGCTAAACTACTTCTTCTTCTTCTTCTTCTGCGTTCGACATCAGTCATGCTAAACATTGAGTCCCGTCTGGGTCACAAATAGGATTGTGCGTTTATTAAGGTCGACACCGGTCTCCCATAGCTTCTCTTGCGATGTGGCTTCCTTGGGCCAGATCCGCAGTCTTTGTGGGAGAGGTTAGGGCAGTACTGCAGTATGTGCTCAGGGGTCTGTCTTTCTGCTCCACAATCACAGGCAGCAGATTCTTTTATGCCTACCCTGTACATGTGTGCTCGAAGACCACAGTGTCCAGTCCGAAGTTTAAAAATTAATGTTTGTTCTTTCCTGTTGAGTTTGTATATGCTGTCACTCTCTGGTCTGTAATCTCCATTCTGCCTTCTCCACTCCCGCTTAAAAGACTGCTTTAGCGCTGTTTTGATTTCCTTGTTGCTGTGTAGTGGATGAGGTTGTGGAAGATTACTCCCAGCTTTTGCCAACTCATCTGCTCTCTCATTTCCTTGAATACCACAGTGGGCTGGTATCCACTGCAAGACCAGTTCTGCTTCCTTGGAGAGTAAGCCAATGTTGGTCCTTAGATCTGCAATTAGTTTGTCTTGTTTTCTGCTTGATTGTGCTAAACAATATAGAATATGGAACAGCGGCTAGAGGCTCGCCTGCGGATCGGAAGTTCGTGGGTTCGGGTTCTGACGGAGCCGGCGTTTTTTTTTTCCCTTCAAAAACTACCTTGGTTCACACGTCGGCCGGGGCTTAAGTGGGTACCCAGTACAAACGTGGGAAGTAAAGGTGACCGGCGTGTTGCTGACCACAACACTCACCCAGTGCCGACTGGTCTGTAAAGTATAGGTCTAGTCCTATGTGCTCAATACGCCTGAAAGTCTGGAAAGGGTCTTTTTAATACGGGATGTAGGAGGACACAAAAGGCAGCCACTACGGCAGAAAGAACGGGGCTGATCTCCGGTCACTCAGATGGACATTTTGGCTGTTGCTTGTTGTCTTTCCAGACGCTAGTGTTATACTGTGATGATATGAAGAAGCATGGGACTCACAGCCCATGGTGATGGCGAGTGTGACTAGCAAGACCTACAAGCGATGAAAAAAAATCATCATTTGCGTTTAGTGTGTTTCTTCTCGGGCGCTCGGCTCTCATTCTGTCTGCAATAATTTATTCCTTCAAGTAGGTTTTAAATCAACCAAGCTATACCAATAGGCTCATATTCCTCCAATTAAACAGCAAATTGAGATGCACTTCTTGTGGCGTGTTATTTCCTGACTGGACAAAAGCACAGCAAATATAGCAGAGTGGTCTTAGTGACTGATGCTATGTCAGCTCTACAAGCAATTGTTAACCCAAAAGACACTCAGTTTGTAGACTTGACGCAACAGCTGATTCACCTGGGCTCTTCAGTAGAACAATCTGTGCTGCAGTTGATTCCAGGTCACTGTGGCTTGGAAGGCAATGAAATAGCGGACAAGTTGGTCAGAAGCGGCAGTTACATGGTGCAACCAAACAGCGACTTAACCCACCAAGAGACGAAAACATTAATGCTATCTAGTATCCAAGAAAGGTGGCTGGATTCACACACACAATTCTTTTTTTAAGACTCGCTTCCTCGACTCTCTAGAGAGGGACTGTATATTATATTCAGACTAAGGACAGGGCAACAGATTTCGTTCAACATATGTTCACTCTTTTCGGTGTAGAAAACACGACGACGTGTCCCCACAGCGTAGCACCTGCAAATTCTGAGCATGTGCTTCAACACTGTCAACTGTATGCTGACAACAGAGACGCAATCCCGCCTGTTCCAACCACAATGAAGACAAAACTGTGTGGTACACGATAGCTTTCATAAAGGCTACCGGCCTCCTGATATGTTTTCTGACAGAAGGATCGAAGAAGAAATGTCTTTCTTCATTCTCATTCCCTTCCTGATGCGTCCCCTACAGGCAGCACAGTCACTGGCATTTTGTTCCCACCAGTCCACTTCAAGCCATGACATTTTCTACCCATCTGTAAATCACCACAGAGGATGTCCTGAGGGTCTGTGCCATCCTTCATTCTCTAGGTGCTCCAGGTGTCACCTAGCCACCTTCGTAGAATAAGGAATGCGAAAACTGTACTATCTGCACTTTCTAACAAGGCATAAAATCATTCAAAGAGTGTGAAACTTTGAGTCCTAGAATAAAAGCAATATTTTTAACTACCTACCCAGAAAAAAAAATAATTAAATGTGATTAAGTGCAATACAGCAACAAATGACAGGACGAATCCGCTAAGGATGAATTTTACATGAATCTTTTTACTACAAATAAAACGGAATAAAATTCTTGAACGTTGTATTTGCCGCTTTTTAGGGCGTTGTAGGCAGGACAGAGGAGTCTTGAGGTCGGATTTAGGGCCGCGTGACTAGTGCAGTCGCTATCAACTACGCAGATCATGATTTTTTTTTTTAAATTAATGCACTCTACAAAACCTACATCACCTGACCAAGGATTCAAACCTGACCTCTTGCTTGAAAGTCCAGCGTTTTAACCATGCGGCATAAGCGCCGCAACCTAGGGGGCACAGGTCCCATGAGTCTCTTTCACCCACCATAATAAGCGTAAGTTTTTTTTTTTTTTTTACTGAAGTCAGTCAGTCAGTCAGTCAGTCAGTCAGTCAGTCAGTAGCATGTCCTTTGCAGAACCTGCTCCCATAACAACCATAAGGAAAACTGCCTTATCGCAAGCAAGATGTCCCGCGTCTGATACACCAATCTGGAGATCATCCGCCACATCCTGCACCCATCTTTTCTTTGGCCTTCCTCTTCTTTTCTTCCCATGCATATACCACTCAAAAGTTCTCTCTAAAATTTCGTGGCGTTTCAAGTGACCAAAATATTTCAATTTTGTGCGTTTTATCGTCTTTAACTTCTTCAATATTCGGCTCCTGAAGTATGGATGCATCAGTTCTTTTCTTTACCTGTGATATTCTTAGAACCCGTCTATTGTTTGTTTGTTCTAGTATCCAGAAGCCATGAGTTGTTAACCCTTAGGCTCGGTATTATGGATATCGCAACCTTTCGGCCTTGATTCCATTGTAAATACCGTAAATCTGGGAGAAATATGGCTTTTCTGCCTACCCCCGGGAGTGAGCCCGGACCACAAGGAGTTCGTAACCCGCTCACCGCGCAATCCGGTTTAGCCAACTAAGCTAGAGGGCCGGGCAGAACACGTCTGTAACATGTGTATTCAAAGTCATTTATGCACTGTTCAGCGTTTATGGTCTCATCAATAGAGAGAATGGCTATGGCCACGACTATTACAGTCATTGCCCAGAAGGAAAGCAATGACAAACTACCTTCTGCAAAACTTGCTGGTTAAAACCGGCGACCGGGTGATGAATTCCTTGTGGTCCGGTTCACGCCAGGGGGTAGGCAGAAAAACCACGTTTCTCCCAGATTTACGGTATCTATCATAGAATCAAGGCCGAAGGGTTGCGATATCCATAGTACCGAGCCAAAGGGTTTACAACTCAAGGTTTCTGAATGCTTGATAACAACAACAAAAGGAGTGAAACCACTGTGAGCGCCCTTTAACCATTCATTTTACCTTGTAAATGTGTCAAGCGGGGAGGGGTGTGGTGGGCTTGAGGCACCATCCAACTGTTGCGCTGCCAGGTGATCTAATGTTATTTTGGTCCTATTCACGTTTCCCTGCCCATCTACACTTTCTCAGTCTGGTCTAGGTCAAAGGGATGTCAAGTTGTATTTTTTTTTTCTTGGGAAAGAGGAAAGAGTCTCTCGCACGACAAAGGCTCAGGTTCTAGGTGGAAAGGGGGGGGGGGGGGAGTTGGTTAGGGCAAGCTCTAGATGTTCTGGTGTCGTTAAAAGCTGTGTCGTCGGCGACATCGGCGCTTATGTAATTGGAGGCAAGACTGAATGAAAGGTCAACCAGTGTGTAGATTGGTGGCCGAGAAACGTGAACAGGACCGTTATTATCACATAAACTGCCTCCTTGGGCGACAAGAATTCTACTAAAGGACTGGATAACATTGGTTATGAAGATAGCACACACAAGCAAGAATATGGAGAATTAATGAACATATATTATAACTAACTACCAATGTTTGCCTAAGGCTAAATATATCCTGGGATAATAATTTTTTCAATTTAAAAAAATAATTTACAAAATAATGAGGACCTCATTAGATGTTACACATCAACACACACAAATATATTAAAAGAACCTATATTTACAAGATATTTAGACAATTTCTACATAACGTAAAAGTTTTCAGAGAGGCAGATCAAGTCCGTCTTCAATGTTATTTTAATTTTATATACAAACACACACACACACACATAATATATATATATATATATATATATATATATATATATATATATATATATATATATATAGAGAGAGAGAGAGAGAGAGAGAGAGAGAGAGAGAGAGAGAGAGAGAGAGAGGAGAGAGAGAGAGAGAGAGAGAGAGAGAGAGAGAGAGAGAGAGAGAGAGAGAGAAGACATCCTTCGGCAGATTATTCAAATTGCCAGCTACTGACATCAAGCTGAAACTCAGAAGATTCATTAACATCTTATTATCACATAAGTCTATCAAATGCAGAATATCTCATCGGTATGCTGCTGGTCCAGACGGTATCACAGCAGCAGTTATTACAAACACCTCAACTGAATTACTGCACAAAATATTTAGCACAGTCTGAGAGAGTGAAGACATAGAGACATACAAGCAGATTGGAGAAAAAGATGTATTTTTTCAGGATTTAAATCTGCCATGACATACAGAAAAAAATATAAAGCCGAACGAAAAGTTTATCAGCAAGCTTCACAATATAACACAAACAAAACGTGAACGTTGCGGCTATGGAGCCTTCATCAGCACATTCAAATTAAACAATATTACACAAATACACAAAATCACTTAGCTGGTATCTCGAAGCAGCTGGGTCGATGGTTACTCCGCAGACTGCCTACACGCGTGGGCTGGGGGAATAAATACCCCCTATGGAGTCACAGGAGCCATAACTAGGGGTTAGAGATAGGAGTTTAAATGAAACTGTGTTGGCAATTTAGTCCGGAGGGTGTTAAAGTCCTCAGAGTGTAAATAAAGCGATTCTCAAGAGACCCACGGACTCTGTCGCTGGAATGGCTAGATTTAATGGTTGTCACCTCCTGGTCTAGGACACCTTGGTGATCCTGGGAATTGAAGTGCAACGGTACTGGTTTCAGAGCACCATTTTCCACATCCAAAAGATGTCGTCTGAACCAGTCAGCCAGCCGTAGACCTGTTTCCCCAATGTATGTCATGCCACATCTCTTGCAGTTGATGGCATAAATGACATTGCGGCTGGTGCAATAGAATGCTTCACGTATTCGGAAGGTGGCGTTCGGGAATTCTAGACTAGTCCTGTGGACCACATATGGACAGGTCCTGCATACAGGTCTGTGGCAAGAGACCGTGCCGAAGTGGGGCTCAGACGCGGAACGTAACCGACTCTTGACTAGAATGTCCTTGAGGTTACAGTCATGCCTGTAGGTCATTAGAGGAGGTTAAGAGAAAATCGTGCTGCTGGCAGGGTCGGGGATGGAGAGATGCCGGAGGAAAATATTTTTGAAGCGAATATTGTGAGAGTGGTAGGTAAGTCTGAGGATTGGTCTGTTGTTGTGACGTTTAGGCTTGGAAACGAGAGCCTCGGCACGATGGACAGACAGTGCTCGGTGAACGGCGGCAGATAGGACATGTTCAGGATACCCTCGAAGCCGGAAGAAGTCCAGCATTTCCAGGGTCTTGTTGTGAAAGTATAAGTGACTCAGCGATCAACAATTCAGATGCTAACTGATGCTACCCCGTTGAAACGTATAACACGGTTATACTGGGGCGCTTAACGGACTGCACAAAAGCCTAACCAGCTGCTCTGTGTAGGTGAGGGTCACAGGCGCCGGTCTCAGGTACCTTAAGCTCCCCTGCCTCCCTTTTCTTCTGTTGAAATCAACGCAAGGTGGTCTGCCGTAGATCGCCTGCATCTGGGATCAAACCCGGCACTCCTAAGCCCGTTCGCAACCCCTAAGCCATGGATTACGACTAATAGAGGGACCTGCTGCATAAAACAGTTTCCTCGTTGTGACACACTTATCTTCGCCAGGCGTATCCTGTTTTCAATATCTATCTTATATCTTCATGAATTAAAGATACAGATGATTAATACAGTCAGGACATGGGGAAACCTGGCAAAGATAGGAGGAAGAGGCTTGAGATTGCTGACAGCCAATGCTCTCTTAATGCAGAAAAAGAATAAGAAGAAGAAGAAGAAAAAGAAGAAGAAGAAGAAGAAGAAGAATGAGGAGAAAAGGAGAAGGAGGGGGGAGGAGAGGGAGAAGGAGGAGGAGGAGAAGAAAGAGAAGAAAAAGAAGAAAAAGAAGAAAGAGAATGAGGAGAAAAAGGAGGAGGAGGGGGAGAAGGAGGAGGGAGAGGAGGAGGGGGAGGAGAAGAAAGAGGTGGAGGAAAGGGGGATGAGAAGAAAGAGAAGATTGAGGAGGAGGAGGAGGAGGAGGAGAAGAAGAAGAAGAAGAAGAAAAGAAGAAGAAGAAGAAGAAGAAGAAGAAGAAGAAGAAGAAGAAGAAGAAGAAGAAGAAGAAGAAGGGGGCGAGAGAGATGATGAGGGTTAATGAAGAACTACAGACTACTGAACTTACAGACTAGTTCACACTGTACCACACAAATGTATGAATTATTACCTGGTAGGAAAACACAGCATCAGTGGTAGAAACTCAGAAACAACAACCGTGCCCTGTGCCAGAACCGTAGCTCTCACTTGATGCTAGTAGTCCCTCTGTGGCCCACATAACTAGAGGCCCTACATTAGTAAACGCACTAGCCAGACCAGGCAACACCTCTCCCCAGTACAAAGTGCACAGTACAGACCCCAACAGCTGTGCCTACGGAACAGCACTTCCAAAGCAGCTGGGCTTCACCCTCCAGCAAGCAGTCCACGGAGAAGGAAAATCGGGTCACTAGGTCACGAAATACCAAAGAACGATCAACAACCAGGCTTTGCCAAGACTGATAAGTTATTTCCATTGTTTTCCTTCCGACCGAGTTCCACACGAACGGAACACTGACTTCTTTCTCAACTCCCAGTACAGGGCAAAGAGCTTCATATGGCATGCAGTTTGAAACAAAGTATACTGCAATCCAAACACAGGTCGGTCATAGTTGTTTTGAGGATTGTACTGCTACTATAACCACCACCACCACCACCACGACTACCACCACTACTTCTTCTCCTCCTCCATATTCGCATTCTTATTTTTCTTGGCCTGCCTTTAACTTCTTCACTACCAAGCAGAGTTCTTCATCATCTTTTGCCCATCAGCTTATATTGTAAAGGTTATTTCCTCGTTTGTGATTGTGTTTGCTAGTTTTACTTTCTGTTCTGGTTGATTGTTTTGGTTCTTTTCTGTTAAGTCACCATATCGCACGAGATGTAGGGAAATCCCATGGTTGGGGTGGGGTGGGGTTGAGGTTAAGGTTAGTAGTAGCCGCTATTTATCTAACACTAGCCCTAACCCTAACCCCCGCTATCCTATAGATTGTTCCTTAATCTCGCGATTTTTCAGAAAGAATTTTTTTGTTTGTTTTGTTAACAAAAGAGAGCAGATTGATCCTAATTAATCAGAAAACAACTAACATCACTACAAGATGACTATCACATTACATAGGCAGACAAGAGCATGTCATTATCCTGTTCCTCACAAGAGGACACAATCGATAACGCTACTATGCACCACGGCCTTCTCTATTTATATACAGAAGGACCTGCTATGCACATGCAAAATTCAAACTTGGCCTTTTCAGCAATGTGCGCAAGAGGAAGCATGACTCAGACAGCAGAACGCATGCTCTAAGACTGACCTCCAATCCTATGGTCTAGAGAAGTGGTCGGCAAACTCTTTAGTCGAAAGAGCAAAAAATTAGCAGCAAGACGATTTAAATTTAAAAAAAAAAAATTTGAGAGCCAAATTTCTTTTCAAGGACTCAAGAACCATGTTTTTCGGAGTAAAAAAACTGATTTGTGGCCGACCGGCCGAGGGGGACTCAGGCTGCTAAACATCCACATGCGGCTAGCAAGCCACCATTTCCCGACCGCTGGTCTGAAAAGTGGAAACTAAATCAAGTAATCAGGTCATAACAGTTCCAACTACACAGCAAACTGGCCATCCCACAGCTGCTGCGGTCCTGTGCCAAGGAAACCCACAAATGTCCAGCACTGTATTTTGTGGGGGTGGTGGGGGATGACACAGACTGCAGTGTCGGCAAAGCCAACAGCATGCACACGCATTAAACGCACAAGGCAGCCGTCAGAAGTGTCAACACAAACAGTCCAGCATCATATGAAGCAACAGCTACAACATATCAGTAGTTGCCCACGCAGTGGAAATTAAACTCCATGAACAACTGAGTGAACAACTTGAGGTTTTGAACAACGGATCAACATCACGGCACACAGGTGTAACCCATAAGTGCTCCATTCTTCTTCGAACTCAAGTCTGAGTCCGAAGAAGCTCAGCACAATGCACAATCTGTAGCACCAGCGAGGATCCTGAAATACTTTTAGGTAGATTTGTAACTCCACGTTTTGTCCGGGCAGCGCCGTCAGGCTACTTTTGTCAATGTCCAACTGCCAAGGGATTATTTTTTTTACGTGCGCAACACTGCACACGGGCGTCCGATCTCACTACCCAGAGACCAAGAGAGAATTACTAGAAGTCCAAGTCCACGTGAAAAAAAATCCAGTCCTTACTGGGGATTGAACCCTCTAGCACTCGAGGCGGACACCATGCCTCGAGACCAAGCAGCCCCCAGTGAACAACTAACATTTTGGAAAAGAAATGCATACAAAAGACAACACAGGAAATATTGACAAATTTATTTCAAGCGAATGCGGATCCGTGTCTCAGTAGTTAGTTACCGACCCCAAGCCCGCATGAAAAAGAAGCAGGGTTGGGCCATACAAGTTGGGGAGGGGGATGTGAGATCTGAGAATGCAGAAACAATCTGGAGAGGGTGCTCCTCATTCAGTAAACTACATCGAGACAACATAATCAAATGGTTCAGACATTTGTCAGGACTACCATTAGATAGTGCACCACAAACAGCCCTGTCATTTAGAAATAATGGAAGTATGAAATAGAGGTAGACCACGCAAACTATGGATAGACGTAATATTTGAGGCCACAAATACCAGCATCAACGCAGCACGTATCAAAGCATCGGCGACCGGTGGACAGTATTTGGCTCAGTCTGTTCTGATCGCATTAACACTGCAAAAGTTCTTTTCAGGGTTACCTGGTTAAGCTAATTTTATATGGTGCATATAAGCCTAGTCACAATTATTTACTTAATGCCGCCATGAAACCCAAGGCTAAAACGCAGAACAGGACTAGAGGAGGAGGAGAAAAAGAAGAAGAAAAGAAGAAGAAGACTTGGCTATCCTCCGAATAACGGTCCTAAATTATCGAGGCGGAAAATATACCCTTACAAGGCCTCATTCACGTGTCAATTGCGCACTTTCGGGGACTATAGCTCCACCACCTAATTGCGAACTTCCGGCAACTTCTGCCACCGCCGAGAGTGTCCCGACAGTTTTATGCGGTTAAACTCGATGGCTAGGACTCACGAGTAAATAAATTTAAGGAAGCTGCAGGAGATGCGGTAGCTGCTGCTCGTGAGTCCTAGCCATCTAGTTTAGCCCCAATCCACAACGCGTGGGGGATACTCCTCGACGGTGGCGGAAGTTCACAATTCGGCAGTGGCGGAAGTCGCCGAAAGCGCGCATTTTAAGGCGACGGAAGTGCGCAATTGACACGTGACTGAGGCCCTGTTAGGGTATATTTTCCGCCTCGATAATTTAAGACCGTTATTCGGAGGATAGCCGAAGACTTTAATTATTATTTTATTGTAATTTGTTTTTACAAACTGTCTAGGGAAGATAAACGCATTACGCGCGTAGCAGTACTAATAACAAATCAGGTGCCGTCTCTACAGCGAGGGCTGGCTGTAAAGAATCTCCGAACACGCTGTCTGTAACCCTGGATATTCACTTTCTCAAGCCTGCAAATACGAGTTTTAATATTGCTTTAATAATAATGTTATTATTAATAATAATAATGTGCAGAATGGCAAATAAACCTAACAAATAAAATAGAGGAATAATATGAAATGTATCAACGAATGCTTATCAAGAAACATTCTATACATGATTAGGAGTTGGGAAGACGCAGGGGTTGGTGGTGGGTTGACTCATTTACAATGCCCCCCCCCCCCCCGCCCCCCAGATTCAGAAGCTGCTGTTTCAATGGCTGTATGAGGTGGAAGGATTGGGTGGGTGGGGGGGGGGGGAGGCATGCAAAAGTGTAATGAAGCTGATCACCTCACATCTAAAGCTGAAAATCCCAAAGTTTTATCTACGCTGCTGTCTGCAGTTATCTACATCAGGGCTGCCGATGGCATTTTTTGTGTGAAAACCCCAGCTAAGCTGACCAAAAAACCCAAGCAAGCAATACATTAGCGAAAAAAAAAAAGATTGTTAAAAAGTAAAAATTTCATTCTTACAAAACGAAACTTTTACCCACTTATATATTAGGTTATATTTCGGGGGAAAAACCAGATTTTTAAATTTAAACCTAAGGCATAAAATAATAACCGAGATCTAGGGGTAAAAATCCATCATTGGCAGCCCTGATCTACACGGGGATTGTGTTTTATGCCAGAAAAGAATGATGGTGGGAGGGAGGGTAGGAGCAGTGGTGGAGCTACCAGACAAACGGATCCTCACAACTTCCAATAGGTAACCGGACGAAGCGAGCCTTCTTAAAACGCCTCCAATGGGGACATGAGAAGGGAGGCGCAGGAACGCCGCTTGATCATTGCCAGCAGCAGCAGCAGCAGCGGGGGAAGCAGGCACGCCGCGAGAAAACGGCAACCTAGAAACCCACTAACACAGAAACGGCGGCGAGGTCAAACACTGAGCCTTGGCCGGGGTCCTAGCCCTAGCAGAAGAAAACGGGCTACGGAACGATAGACATGTCATATTGTGTATATATAAATACCGTCTGCTAATCAAGGGGAGGTTAGCGACTTGTTGCACAGGTTC